>JACBWV010000552.1:14594341-14679341 GCA_013435795.1 Chlamydomonas sp. ICE-L
CCCCCCTCCTTAAACACCCTATCTTCTAATCCCTTAAAACACACCCAAAACCAAAACCCGGAACAACGAACGCCCAAAAACACGCAATTCCACACATCACTCACTTCACGCTCTTCCACCTAGCCAGAGCAGCCCCCAGCGGCTCCCGCTGCCCAACCTCCCGTTACCGCCCCCCCCTCTCCCCCCCTCCCCCCCCCCCCCTCCTGTCAACCACCCTATTTTCCCCTCCTTTTCACCCCCCCACCCTCCAACCCTCCCTTCCCCTCCCTCCACACACACTCACTTACTTCACTCATCCCCCCACCTCTCCATGCAGCATGCTTGGCGGCTGTAAGGGTTGACGAGGTGCCCCCCTCTCTCCTTTCACCCACCCTCTCTTCCCCTCTCTTCACTTCCTCGCCCCCCAACCCTCCCTTCCCCTCCCTCCACACGCACTCACTTCACTCTTATTACGTAATCTATCCATAAATAATACAGTTTTTAAATAAGAACTATTATTTAAACTTAATAAAACCCCGTAACGACTGACCTGAAAAGGGAGTTTTTTAGTTTTTAAAACTGCTTACTACAGCCTGTGGCTGTCTAGGTCCAGTCAACCTATTGCGACTGCCTTTTCCCCCCACCTCTCCATGCAGCATGCTTGGCGGCTGTGCGGATTGACGACGTACCTGTCCCTGTCGTCCCCTCCCATTCTGCCCCAGCTCAACCACCTGGAGTATCTGCGCTGGCTACAGACCAGGACGGGATACTTCCTAGAAAGAGCCTAACCCCCTCTTCCTCCCAAAACGACATGGGCAGTGCGCGTAGTTCGAAAGGCCGATCGCCAGCTCCCGCCAACATTGCAAACCCTAAGTTGACCCCAGCTGGACTGGAGTACGCTCGGCAAAAGGGGATCTATCGAGGGGAGTCGCTTTCATGGTGAGTAGCATGTAGCTAGTAGCTGACATGGTGAGTAGTATGTAGCTAGTAGCTGTCATAACGAGTTGTCTGTAGCTAGCAGCTGTCATGATGAGTAGTATGTAGCTAGTAGCTGACATGGTGATTATTTTGTACCTAGTATCTGCCATGGAAAGTAGTCTGTAGCCAGTAGCTGTCATGGGGAGTAGTCTGTAACTAGTAGCTGTCAAGATGAGTAGTATGTGGCTAGTAGCTGTGATGGGGAGTAGTCTGTAGCTAGTAGCTGTCATGGGGAGTAATCTGTAGCTAGAAGCTGCCATAATGGGAAGGGTGTTTCTAGCAACTGTCCTGGTGAGTAGTCTGTAGCTAGCAGCTGTCATGGGGAGTAGTCTGTAGCTAGTAGCTGTCATGGATAGTAGTCTGTAGCTAGTAGCGGTTATGGGAAGTAGTCTGTAGCTAGTAGCTGGCATGGTGACAAGTATGTAGCCAGTAGCTACCACGGTGAGTAGTCTGTGGCTAGTAGCTGACATTGTGAGTAGTCTGTAGCTAATAGCTGTCATGCGGAGTAGTCTGTAGCTATTATCTGTCATGGGGAGTAGTCTGTAGCTAGTAGGTGTCACTGGGAATAGTATGTAGCTAGTAGCTGTCATGGGTGGTAGTCTGTAGCTAGTAGCTGTCATGGGTAGTAGTCTGTAGCTAGTAGCTGTCATGGGGAGTAGTATGTAGCTTGCAGCTGTCATAAGGATGAGATTGTGATGAAATGGACAGATGGACAGATGTCATCGTGATGAGATTCTGATGATGTGTACAGATGTTATTGTGATGAGATTGTGATGAGATGTGCATATGCCACTGTAATGAGATTGTGATGAGATGTACAGATGTACGGATGTTATAGTAATGAGATTGTGATGAGATGTACAGATGCCATTGTGATGAGATTGTACCTAACAGTCGATGTCCTCATCACCAAAAGCATAACCATATTCATCACCCTTTCCATCATCATCACCATCACCATCTGGGTAACCATCACCATCACCATCATTATAACCATCACCATCACCTTCACCACCACCATCACCCTCACCACCACCATAACCACCACCTCTCAATCCCTGCTGAAGTAGGATAAATGCTACCTCCAGCGCACTGCTGCCCCCCTCCCCCACAGCTTCAAACCATGCCAACTCCCTCACCTCACCCAAGTCAGCCTCCTCCAAGCCACAGTCGCCTCCATGACCCTCGCCATAACATAATCCATCACCATGTATACAACCATAATCACAACCCTCACCTCTCGATCCCTGTTGCTGTAGGGCAAATGCAGGCACCAGGGCATGCAGCCCCGCTCCCCCACAGTTTCAAACCACGCCAACTCCCTCACCTCACCCAAGTCAGCCTCCTCCAAGCCATAGTCGCCGCCATGACCCTCACCATAACATTGTCCATCATTATGTCTATATCCCTCATCACAACCCTCACCTCTCGATCCCTGTTGCTGTAGGGCAAATGCAGGCACCAGCGCACTGCAACCCCACTCACCCACAGGTTCGAACCACGCCAACTCCCTCGCCTCACCCAAGTCCCCCTCCTCCAAGCCCCAGCAGTCTCCAGAGGCCCTGTTCTTCGGCCAGCTGATAGGCGCAGGCCCCCCTTCCCCCCCGAGCTCTCAAATCCGGCTCCCACACTCACCCTACTCCTCTCCCGCACTCACCCAACTCCCGGCTGAGCTGGAGGGGCCTGCCTCTACCCAGCCACGCTACTCACTGCGGACCTCACCCAACCAGCAGCACTCCTCTCCGTCGCCGCCCCAGCAGCAACAGCAGCAGCAGCAGGTAGGGCACTACAGCCACCAAGCCCCCCCACCCCTCTCACCCATCTCCGCTCAGCAGCTAAGCCAGCAGTACACCATCCAGCAACAGCACCAGCACTTCAACCAGCAACTCTTCCAAGAGCAGCAGCAACTCCAACAACAACAGCAGCACCAACAGTCGGTGCAACAGCAACCGCCCTCGGCTAGCGTCGGGAAGGCTCACCGACCGCACCCTCCGCCACAAAGAACCACCGCCAGCCACCACCAACAGCAGCAGGGTTCTCCGGGGCTAGAGCATGACGACCCCCACAGCCTTGGCCGACAGCAACAACAACAACAACAAACAGCAAGCATCAGCTACCACCAACAAATGTACCCCTCACCTCAGAAACGGCAACCTAGGATGGCAGAAGGGTCAGGAGGTGCGCCGATGGGAGCGCTCGGCACCGGCATCGGAAGCACTTCTACAGGGAGAGGTGAGTTAGCACAGGCACCAGCCTAGGATGGCAGTAGGGTCTGGAGGTGCGTCGGTGGGTGTGCTCGGCGCCAGCATTGGTTACTTGAAATCATAGGCCCCAACATAGGATTGTAGTTGGATCAGGAGGGGCGCCCGTGAGAGCACTCGGCACCAGCGTGGGTTACTTGAAATCGTAGGCACAAACATAGGATGGTAGTTGGGTGAGGAAGTGCGCCGGTGGGAGCACTCGGCACCAGCGTGGGTAGCTTCTCTATAGGGAGAGGTGAGTTAGTTAAAGCACAGGCACCAGCCTACGATGGCAGTAGGGTCGGGAGGTGTGCCGTTCAGTGTGCTCGGCACCAGCGTGGGTTACTTGAAATCATAGGCACCAACCTAGGATGGCAGTAGGGTCAGGAGGGGCGCCAATGGGAGCACTCGGCGCCAGTGTCGGTAGCTTCTCAGTAGGGAGAGGTGAGTTAGTTAGAGCATAGGCGCCAACCTAGGATGGCAGTAGGGCCAGGAGGTGTGTCGGTGGGTGTGCTCGGCTCCAGCGTCGGTTACTTGAAATCATAGGCACCAGCGTAGGATGGCAGTAGGGTTAGGAGGGGCGCCGGTGGGTGTGCCTGGCGCCAGCGTCGGTAGCTCTTCTACAGGGAGAGGTGAGTTAGTTAAAGCATAGACACCAACCTAGGATGGCAGTAGGGTCAGGAGGTGTGTTGGTGGGTGTGCTCGGCGCCAGCATGGGATACTCGAAATCGTAGGCACCAGCGTAGGATGGAAGTAGGGTTGTGGGGTGCGCTGGTGGGACCACTCGGCGCCAGCGTCGGTAGCTTTCTTGCAGGGAGAGGTGGATTGTCTCAAAGCATAGGCACCAGCATACTGTTAGCTTATAGTTAAGTTATTTGATATAACGTTGTGGCAATGGGTGACTCTTTCGCAGGGAGAGTGGGTTAGTTCAAAGTATAGGCACCAACACATTGTTAGGTAATAGCTAAGTTGATATTGTGTTGTGTGCATGGGGGGCTTTTCTGCAGGAAGAGTGGGTTAGTTCAAAGCATAGGCACCAACACATTGTTAGGTAATAGCTAAGTTAGCTGATACTGCGTTGTGGCCATGGGGGGCTTTTCTGCAGGGAAGAGTGGGTTAGTTCAAAGTATAGGCACCAGCACATTGTTTGGTTGTAGGTAAGCTTTTATTTGTATTGATTCTTTTATTGATTGATTCATTGATTGATTGATTGATTAATTGATTGATTGATTGATTGATTGATTGATACTGCGTTATTGGCATGGGTGGCTTGTCTGCTGGGAGAGGTGAGTAAGTTGAAAGCATAGCAAGCGTCCATCCCCCCCCCACACACCACACCACACCACACCCTGCCTGCTTATTCTCTTTCTCTTTGGTCGATCATGTGCCCTTTCCTGCATTTGCTTAACTCTATTATCTCGACCTGAGCTCAGGCAAGAACACCCGCTGAACTTAAGCATATCAATAAGTGAAGGAAAAGAAACTAACCAGGATTCCGCTAGTAACGATTCTCCTGCCCTACCTTTCAGGCACCCCCAAGCTTTGTGTCTTCCCCCTAGACGCCGCTGGTGCCCCACCTTCGACTCACTCTCACACTCACACCCAAACACTCTACCCCCCCTATTGAACACTGAATGAGTCGCACATCTGTGTTTGAGCCTTACAGGTGTTGCCAACTATGCGTCATTGGCATCTGCAGCGGACTCGCTTGCGGCTGGGTACTCAAACCCTGGGGAGGACGATGAGTATGAGCTCAACTCAGCCTACCCTGGGGTTAGGCCTGAGGAACATTTTGAGGTATGTCGATAGAAAGCTTATAAATATATATGTATATATAGGGTTTTCATGTGCGCTATTGTATTTATGTATACCTTCATATATATATAATAATAACATTTTCATGTGCGCTATTGTATTTATGTATACCTTCATATATATATAATTCATATATATATAATTTTCAGGCGAAACTAGATTCCGTGAACTCCACTACCAGGAGTGGCTTTCTGCTTGCCTTGTATGAGTGCTGGAATCTCGGGGTAGCCAAGTTGGCAACAGGGACTTGCCCAGTTCGGGACTATTAGGATGAACTCTGGATTACCAGGAGCGGCTTTCTGCCTGCCTTGTATGAGTGCTGGAATCTCGGGGTAGCCAAGTTGGCAACAGGGACTTGCCCAGTTCGGGACTATTAGGATGAACTCTGGATTACCAGGAGCGGCTTTCTGCCTGCCTTGTATGTATGCTACAATCCAGGGGTAGCCAAGTAGGCTAGAGGGACTTGCTCAATTTGGAATAAGCAGAATCAACCCTAGAATACCAGGCGGAGCTTTCTGCCTGCCTTCCTAAGACTGGCCTCACTAAAACTTTCCCTGTCTCCTCCCGTGCAGAGCCTTATAAACAACGACCCGCTATTTCATCGGTAGCTGTGAGAGGATGGGTGACAGCGCTGGTTTTGGCAGAGCCCCCCCCCCCCCTTCTGAGGGGCGTGAGCCCCCAGATTCACCTCGTTGTCCGATTGTCTAATTGTCTGCACGTTTCCACCCTGGGCCTTACTGGCCCTTGGCCCTGTCGTAAACCCTGGCTTCGATCTGCTGGACTCAATTCCGGTGCCACCTGTCGCTTTGATGGCCAACACTCTCCGCCATTTTTTCGCGTCGCTTGCGACTTTGTCTAGGACTCGTCTTTTCAGATCTGAGCAGCAGCTTCTAGACAGCTCACCTGATTGGCAGTTTAGCTGAACCTAACACAACCTAGTGAACCTTGAAGCTGACACAATCATCATAGCATCGGTCAGGGTTTTTCTTTTCGTTTTTGGAGCCCCCTCTTTTCAGGGCTATTGTGGTTCCGGAGCCATCTGACGAGTCTCCGTATGTAGCTATTATAGCTACAAGCATTGAGCCCGTCGTTCTGACGGGAAGACCCCTGTGGCCACGTCAGCGACAGGTCGGCAAGATATGGAACCGAAGCCCCAAGTGGCTAAGCCAAAAGGGGCCGAACATGCGCCGGGCACGTGCTAAACCCTGCACAACGGACTATTATATATAGGACTAGCATCTGAGCCCGTCGTTCCGACGGGAAGACCCCCGTGGCCACGTCAGCGTCAGGTCTCGGAAAATCGAGATCCGAGACTCGCTGCCACCTGGGCGACAGGTCAGCAACATATGGAACCAAAGCCCCAAACACGCGCCGGGCAGGCGCCAAACCCTCCACGGACGCCCAACCACGGACGCCCAACACCCTATATAATAAGATTTATAGCTATTTCCAAACTGGCTTCTTTCAGCATGCTAACTTTAGATTCGACTTCATGTATAGATGATTAATACTGATCAGTCCTGGTATGTTGCACGAGTTACCATTGGCCAAGCTTAAGTGGGTCTAGGTCTGGTCTTGGTTAGCCGCAACCTAGTGCACCTTGAAGCTGACACAATCATCGTAGCATCAGTTTCTTTCTTCGTAGAAATGAAGATTGTTTCAAACATTGTCTCAAAATCATGCATCAAGTAGCTCCAGTGACAGCGACAGTGTCTGTATTTGGAGGATCAAATGCCTTTGTCTGCTGGGAGCCCTGGTTTGACTAGTTTTGCAGGCCCAGTAACCATCGGCCCCAATTAGCAGCTTGAAAAAGTGGATATAAAGGATTGGATTTGATCCTCAATCGTTTATTAATTTATGTTGTGACCAATCTGGGTCAGTATGAACGCTCCTACACCACAGTCCCGAGAACAGAATGCTCTCACATGCAAAACCGGTAGCATCAGTTAATTCTTCTCATACTTGGAGATTGTATCAAATACCTTCACATAATTATTCATCAAGGAATTGTTTGAAAAGAAGCAGGTGCGGGTTTCGAATCTCTCTGGGTGCGCCTGAGCGCTGTCAACCACCATGGTAGCTATATGTCCAGGTCAGGTGGCAGTTCGTACTCTACCTCCGAACGACAGGATCCCTTACTGCCCTACATGTATTACGGCCCTATATATATAACCACTCCCCGCCAGGGGTTCTCACAACGTATCAAATATTGTCACGCAAGTATGCATCAAGCAGGTCCAGTGACAGTGATTGTTTGGATTAGATTGTTACATGGCTTTTCAGCCAACTCTGGGCTGCTCACTCTCCCAATTCCAAGTTCCACGACTCGTAATCATATATGCTATTGACTTATTCGCATGGTCGTTCAGCCAGGGGCTGCTCCCCGTCTGCTGGCGGAGTAGAGATGTGTAGTACTAACACTACACTCCTGAGTACATGATACAATTACTAGTTTTAAGTCAGACAGTTTAGGGTTAAGGGTTTAGAAACATCTAGCGTCTAGGCTGGTTTAGGGTTTAAAAAAATGTCTAGGTCCGCTGGGAGGCTCCATACTATAAAAAACGCCTGGAGGGGCGTGGTGTTCAGGGGACACTCTAGTACAGAGTCTCATACACCCTCGCGGTGTCAAGTAGACTTTAACATGTAATGTAATGTAATGTAATGTAATGTATACAGTTGGGCAAGTCAAAAAAAAAAGTACGTCGCACCCGGGGAAAGTCACCATGGCAGACATAGTAAATGTCATCCTCCAGGGCTCCATACAAATGTTGATATGGTCATATTCGTGAGTTGTTTTTCATTGGGGTGGCTGGACAGGCGAGTCTATGTGTGTGTGGTGTGTGTGTTTACAACAATCCTGCTAATTTCCTGGTAAATTATTTTACTGCCGAAGACGACGAGCAGCCACATAGCTGGCTGGAGCCATGTAACCAAGTTAAAGTTAAAGAATCACGTGGCAGCCCGTGTAGGGTTTGTCTTGGCTTAACATACTGGGTGATATGATTCGGGTTGCAAATAATTTGGAAACATTTCATGTACAGGACTTGTTACAATTAGCTGGAAGGAACAAAATAGTGTAAGAAACTGAACAAAGAGACGGTACATGGCAGAACATCGGCAAGCTGCCCAGAGTCTGGGGTCGACGGCTGCCCAGAAACCTACAAAAACCAGGACTCTGAAATGGTAACATTTATGTTATTTGGAAACATTTCACATGCAAATGAGAAGCAAAGTTACAGGTGTCCAGACTCAAAGCAGTGCGACCAAGTTGACACGGTTCCACATTGGTTAAAGCTATGGGTGGCGAAGTTGTGTATACAGAGATACAGGTTCAGTTATGGTAACTAAAGCACCTCCCGCGTATTCAAACTGTCAAAGCTGGCACAAAACACCCCCCCGCTTAAGCTAGCCACGATGCAGTTGCAGCTAAGGAAATCAGTAGAGATGATGGCTATCTATGGATCCAAAGCAGTATGTGACGCTGTACGGCCATGTGGTACCGCTTTCAAATGGTATCACGACAGTGCGACACATGATATTTTTACAACTCTCGCAGTTGGCGTGATTGCATTCTGGACTCAGGAGTATGGTGTAGTGGAGTCCATGTTTACTCCGCCTGCAGACGGTGCAGCAAGCAGCAAGCAGCAAAATCAAAACAAATACAAAAACAACTTTAAAAACTACACAGGCAGACAGCTTGTTGATCAGCATCTTGCAACATCTATGGCTGATCGATGGGAGTGAATTTAGCTAGGGAACGGCAAATCATATGATTTTGACCGAAGGCGAGTATGGCATCATATGATTTCATACAAATTGCATCATATGATATCGTATATAAATGGTAACTTGAGCCTAGTCAGACTGCCGGCATCAAATGATATCATACGATATCGTATGATGACATGATATCATATGATATCATATTGCCGATCCCTACATATAGCTCAACTCATACTTTGTCATTAAGCAAGTAATTTACGGAAACTCTGTCCAACCCCTACGACTCAACTGTGGAAAACTCGTAGTCTTATTTAGTGTTTTTATATGTATGGCAATGGCCTCGAAGCTAGGGGGATGTACCCCTCGGCCCTGTCCTCTTCATGTCCTAAGCGTCCTGGTACCCATGGCATGGCCGCCTTAGAGCATAGCTATTATTTTTGACTACGAGCAGCAGTTTCTAGGCAGATCCCCGAGCCAGCCACTGGGCATAGCCCCAAGATTTCAGAAGTGCTGAAAAGCTAATTACACCAGCTTCCAGATGCACTGCTTTGCTTTAGGTTTGGCTGCGTAGCAAGCCAGGGGAGCTACCCAGAAGCTGCTGTCCGTAGCCGAAAGAGAAGCTATGCCTAGTCCCTAAACCGCAGCTGTCTGTGATTCCTTGTCCTGACGCCACAACTGTCTGTGGGTCTGTATCCTTGAGCCACAGTACTGCAGGATGGACAACACCCATGTATCTGCACATCTCTAGGGCTGGAGCTATGTAACCAAGTCCAAGCTGTCCGTGATTCCTTGTCCTGACGCCACAACTGTCTGTGGGTCTTTATCATCATGCCACAGTACTGCAGGATGGACAACACCCTTGTGCCTGCACATCTTCAAGGCTGGAGCTATGTAACCAAGCTCGAGCCGTCCGTGATTCTTTGTCCTGACGCCACAACTGTCTAAGGGCCTTTATCATCGTGGCACATAGCTGTCCCATGGACAACACTCTTGTGCCGGCACATAACCAAGGCTGGAGCTATGTAACCAAGCTCAAGCTGGCTGTGAATCTGTGTCCTCACGCCACAACTGTCTGTTGCTCTTCATCCTCGTGCCACATTGCTGTTGCATGGACAACACTCTTGTGTTGGCAGATCTCCTTGGAGCAAAAGCCGTCCTTGTCATGGTGTGTAAGCAACATATGAGCACCTGCACAAAAGGTGTTTGATTGTTTTGGTAACGTTTACACTTTCCCTGATAAGCCGTCCTTGGCATGGTGTGTAAGCAACATATGAGCACCTGCACATAAGGTGTTTGATTGTTTCGGTAACGATTACACTTTCCCTGGTAAGCCGTCCTTGTCATGGTGTGTAAGGAACATATGGGTACCTGCACATAAGGTGTTTGATTGTTTTGGTAACGTTTGCACTTTCCCTGCTAAGCCGCCCTTGTCATGGTGTGTAAGCAACAAATGAGCACCTGCACGAATGATATTTGATTGTTTTGGTAACGTTTACAATTTCCCTGGTAATTTATTTTACTGCCGAAGACGGCAAGCAGCCAAATTGCTGGCTAGAGGTATGCTACCAAGTTCAAGTTCAAGTTATGATCACCAGCACAAAAGTGAACAAGTCCTATGCAGCGTCGCAAGCAAATTGGAAAATTGGCGGAGTGTGTTGGCAACTGAACGAAAGGTGGCAACGATGGAGCTGACCATAGCGAGTTAGTTACGCGACCGTTGGATGACGTGTCAGGCTTCAAGAATTTTTCCGGTCGGACGGACAAATGGGTTAACATGGGGGCTTCCGCCCCCTTGAAGAGGGGGCTCCGCCAAAAAGGTGCTGGAAGATACATTTCAGTGGTTACCAAGCAGGAACAACCACACGTTACAAATTAAAACCAAACAAAAAAATGCCCCAAACCTCAATTTTAGTACAAATTCGAATTCTTTGTTTAATTCTATGGTACTGTGCACTAATTTCATGTTGTCTGGCCGACATATACGCATAGCAAATTGCGATACAAAGAACGGAATTCGGGTGAAAAAAACGTTTTTTTGCAGACCTCATTTTTTGATACAAATGATAACAAGTTTAATGATGATGATGATGATTACATTTTTCCTGGTGCCCTACTGGGCTCCAGATGTGCCCTCGGGTTGACGGATCGACAAGGGGGACTAAATAATTCTTGTATTGTTCCAAGCCAGTCCAAGCCGCAGAAATTGTTAATGATAATGCTTGCATTGTTCCTAGCCGCGGAAATTGTTAATGATAATGCTTGTAGTGTTCCAAGCCGCGGAAATTGTTAATTGTAATGCTTGTAATGGTACAATTTACAAGCTGTTACAAGCTGCGGAAATTGTTAATGATAATGCTTGTATGCATTGTTGCAGTCCAGTTTCATTGAAGCACCTCTTGGCTTGCATCTTTGCATGAGCCTATGCATTTGCATTTGCATCCTGTGTGTTGTTGTCACCTTGGCCTGTCTTACTCTTGTTTTGTCATTTAAATGTATGTTGCAGTCCAAGGGTAGCCTCTTTGCTATCAACAGTTGGAACAGTTGGAACAGCTGGAAAAACAGGTGGATAAACAGTTGGAACAGCTGGAAAAACAGCTGGAAAACAATCAGGTGAAAAAACAGCTGATTCACTTACCCGTGCAGATGCCCCATCGGTCAATAGATGCCGTTGGCGACGCCTGTGTAGCATGCAACAGCGTCTCTCCATAGCAGACTTGGAACACACCAGTCCACAGCCCCTTGCAGGTGATGCTGAAACCCATCTCCCAGCCGTTGGTGGTGGTGGCTGCACTCACAAAAAGTTGTTTTGTTTGATTTTTGCTTTGTTTTGTCACGCATGGTTTTGCTTTGTCTTGTTAAACTTGGTTTGGTTTGTGTCACTTGGTTTGGTTTGTGTCACTAGCATCGTTGTTGTTGGTAGTTGACTTCCCAGGGTTCTTCTTAACGTATGCTGCTGCTGCAGCTGCGGCCCTGGGGCAAACCCCCTGCAAGTGATGATGAAGCCAAACAAAGGAGACTTTGTCGCCTCACTAGCAGCTGGTCGTGCTCCTCCTCCTAGGGTTCATTCTACCAGAAGCTGCTGATGAAGCTGCCGCCCTGGGGCACAACCCCGTGCAAGTGATGATGAAGCCAAACAAAAGTGACTTTGTCGCTAGAAGCTGGTCGTGCTCCTCCTCCTCAGTGTTTCTTTTTTCGTCGCCATTCCGTCGAATGCTACACCCCCCGGAACCCCCGAGATCGGGACACGCTGCCCCCCAACCCCCCCAGGCTCCGCGCTTTGCGCTCCGCCAAGCGATGGCTTCGCAAATATCCTGAAATCAGGGTTGAGCAGTTCAAGTAGCTACTCAACCTGGACTAGGGGCACAAACCCGTGCAAGTGATGATGAAGCCAAACAAAGGAGACTTTGTCACGTCACTAGCAGCTGGTCGTGCTCCTCCTCCTAGGGTTCGTTCTACCAGAAGCTGCTGATGAAGCTGTGGGGGGCACAAACCCTTGCAGGGGATGATGAAGCCCATTGCCCAGCCAAAAGGAGACTAGGTGGAGGTGGCTGTGCTCAAGAAAGTATTTCTTTCTTGGTTTGCCTGATTTCTTTTGTTAGGCTTGGTTTTGGAGCCAGTCTTAGTCGCCTCACTAGCTGCTGGTGCTGGTGGAAGTGGTGGTTGGTACTGGTGGCTGCGCTCTGCGCGCTAGAAAGTTATCTTTTTTTGCTTGCTTTTGTTTTGTTTTGCAAGGCTTGTTTTTGGCCCCTTAGACTTAGGCTTTGCCCCTTGCACTTGTCGCTGAAGCTCATCTCCTAACCCAACAAAGGAGACTAAGTTGCATCACTAGCAGCTGGTCGTGGTGGTGGTGGAAGTGGTAGTGGTGGTTGAGGGTGGTGGCTGCGCTCAAGACAAGTTTTTTTCTTTTCTATTGGCCTTGGTTTCGTCCGTGTCACTAGCAGGGTTGGTGGTGGTGGCTGCGCTCGAGAAAGATTTTTTGTGTGGGAGGGGGGATGCTAGTACCCACAAAGCCAGTACCCGCAAGCCAGATCTCCTATACCCTAAACCCTGAACCCTAAACCCTTCACCCCTTAACCCTAAATTCGAGGAGATCTGGCTTGTGGGTACTATCTTCCCCCCACCTTTTGTGTGCTTGGTTTTGCGACACTCGTTATCACCAACATCTGTATTTTACACGCCATGCCACTCACTCTCACTCTCACTCACCGCTTACTCGGCACCACCCACAAGTACCTCACCCACCACTAATGCGACACCCAGTACCACCAACTCACCACCAACATTTGTACATACCACCACCAACTCACCACTTCCATTCAAGCAGAACACCGCCTCACCGCTCACACGGCACCACCCACAAGTACCTCACCCACCACCATCAAATATCCCACCCAATACCAACACGCCATTCACTCACTACTACCAACCACCATCAAGTATCCCCACCACCATCAAGTATCACACTCACCTCCCCCCACAACCATCAAGTATCACACTCACTACTACCAACCACCATCAAGAATCCCACCCAATACCATCACGCCATTCACTCACTACTACCAACTCACGCCCAACTTCCAAACATATCAATACGCAACCGACAAGCCACTCACTAGGACCACCAACATCTGTACATACCATTACACCACCCCCATGCCACTTGCTAGCACCACCAACCAGTATCCCACTCACCACCAACAAGCTCTTCCTTCATACTGTACGCGCCATGCAGGTCCTGAGCATCCACAGCACCTTGGACCTGGGCGTCCACAGCTGGCTTGGCCTGGCCTTCAGCAGCCACTTGGTCCTGAGCATCCACAGCTGGCTTGGCCTGGCCTTCAGCCTCCGCAGCAGGGGTGGTGCAGGTAAGAGTGATGTTACCCCAGCATGGCCAGAGCCCATGGAACCAAGCTTTCTTCCCATTGCACTGCAGATCGCAGTCCAAGTGGCCGTGGCCCAACTCAAGGCGCCCCCTCTTGGGCAAAGCCCCCAGGAAGGCGGACAACATGCCCTTTTGGGGGGCCTCGGCCCCTCCAAGGGAGCCCCGAGCTTTCACCAACAACTGCTCAGGGTTCACAGGCACGGCAAAGCGAGCGTGGGTGGCGTGGTCCTGGGCCATGGAATCTGGCGTGGCCTTGAGGTCAAGAGCTCCCATTGCACGAGAGACTCCAGCCTCCAGAGAGGTAATGTCGGTCAGCGGGGGGAACACGGCCTCGTCGCTGAACTTCCGCACTGCATTGCCCACCTGGAAGTTGAAAACAACACAATTTTATGAAAAGGAAAAGAAAAAAAAGGAAAAAAAGTGTGTTCTCGTCTGGTTCACATTCCAATTTTCCTGGTAGTTATTATTTTACTAAAAAGATGGCAAGCAGCCATGTTGCCATGTTGCTGGCTGAAGCCATGTGACCAAATTTAAGTTCGAGTCGCCCACCTCAGCAGGGATTGTTTTCCGCTTTAAAGTGATCGCTACTTTTGACCCCGTTTTGGCCAAAATTATCGCTACCAAAAGTAAATTGTATTTTGTTTTTACCCTAAAGGGCCCTAAAAAGCTATATAAGGTATAAAACGATATAAAAGCGCTGTCCCTTGAGAAGGCCTTAGACCATAAAGCTAGAAAATCCCACTTTTAGATTTCAAAAAAAAATCCCTGCACCTAGGGAATGCCCTTACAACGGCTCTCGATCACAAACTTGTTGTCTGAGCTGTTGCTGATGTAGAATTCACAGGTGATGGATCAGGGGGGAAGAGGGATCAACAAAGACGTAAATTGCTGGCTTGAGCCATGTGACCAAATTCAAGTTCAAGTTTCCCACCTCGGAAATGCCCTGGCAACGGCCTTCGATCACGAACTTGTTGTCTGAGGTGTTGCTGATGTAGAAGTCACGGGAGAAGACAATCCAAGTCTTCAAATCGTGCATGGCGGGATCTGAGGACAGGCTGTCCATCTTGGTCAGATCGCTGTCATCATTCTGTAGGTGAATGGAGCACAAAGGTTTTTGTGTATCAGTAGAAGTAAGAGCACACAGGTGTGTGTGCATCCGTGTATGTAAGATGCTTGCAAATAATACATGCAATCTATCGACAAATAGTCATCAGATCGACGACTGTGTTTGACGAGCTCAAATCTCCACTCATCCTACACCCAATCTGGTACAAAAAGACATCAACGCGCGTATACAATTCAAGGGACAATAACCACTTGAAGTGTACAAGCATGTTGGCAGCATGGGCAGGTTCAAAGGTTGGCGAGCAGAGCTGCAGGATGCGCAGGGTGCAAATTGGTTAGACTGCGTGGCCAGCATGAGCAGGTTGAAAGGATGGTAAGACTGTGTGGGCAGCATGGGCAGGTTAAAAGGTTGGTGAGCAGCTGCAGGATGGATGCCTGTGTGCAACAGACTTTGGGAGATTTGAGTTCTTCAAGCACTGTTGTCCAGCTGAGGACTATGTGTCAACAGATTGGATGTAGAATAAGTGGCAGCAAAGGGAATCTCTTACCAAGGCTGCGCTCTTTCAAGTTACATTGTCATTTTAATTACCATATTAGACATAACCGGTATATCACAGCATGAATAAAAACCATGCTATTCTTGTACTTTTTCATATACACAGTATAACGTGTGTACAAGTATAGCATAATTTTGATCCATGTTGTCGCACTTTATACTGTGTATATGAAAAAATACAAGTATAGCATGGTTTTGATCCATGCTGTCACACACTCACACGTGAAACTGTGTGTATGAAAAAGTACAAGTATAGCATGGTTTTGATACATGCTGTCACACACTCACACGTGAAACTGTGTATATGAAAAAGTACAAGTATAGCATGGTTTTGATACATGCTGTCACACACTCACACGTGAAACTGTGTATATGAAAAAGTACAAGTATAGCGTGGTTGTGATTCATGCTTTATGTACCGGTTGCGTCTAATACGGTAATGAATAGGACAACGTAACTCGAAAGAGAGCAGCCTTGACCAAGCCTTGACCAGCCATTACCAGCCTTGACTCGAAAGAGAGCAGCCTTGACCAAGAAGAGGCCCCCCTTGCTGCCACTTATTCTACATCCAATCTGTCGACAAATGGTCCTCAGCTTAACAACAGTGCTTGGAGAGCTAACATCTCTAGTCTGGTGCACACAGACATCAACACACTTATATACTTCACAAGATGTACACAATTTTTTTTTGATTTCTTTTGTCCAGGTTGAGTAGCTACTTGGACTCAACCCTGATTTCAGGATATTTGCGTAGCCATCGCAAAGCGCAGAGCCTGGGGGGGTCGGAGGGCAGCGCGTCCCGATATCGGGGGGTCTGGGGGGTGTAGCATTCGATGGAATAGTGACGCGCCGTCGAATAAAGAAACACTGCATATACATATACATATACATATACATATACATATACATATACATATACATATACATATGCATATACATATACTCCCCTTGCTGCCACTCACTTTACATCCACTATACCTCACCTTTGCATCAACAGTGGTTGATGAGCTCAAATCTCAACATTGGCATCGAGCTCTATCCATCACACACACACACCCCCACACACACCTCATCAATTCAAGTAGTCCAAGGCTCTGACCCCCACCCACCCACCCCAAATGAAAGAATCTGGTTGTCAAAATGTTGGTGTCAAAAGATACCATTGTGAAGGTCATCATCATCATCCAATTTACATAGCTATCATGAAAGGTGTCTTTGGTCCCAAATCCCAAGTGTTGAACATTGTTAGCTATTACAAGCTAAAGCTTTATTTATTACTTGGACATGTCAATGGTACAATGGCAAACGTCAGGTCTCATCACAGGCACGATATGCTCAAGTAACTATATGGTTACTCAACATTGTTAGCTATTACATGTTATTACTGTATTTATTACTAACACATGCCAATGGTACAATGGCAAAAGTCATGACTCCTCACAGGCATGATATGCTCAAGGAATTATATAGTTACTCATCATTTTTAGCAATTACATGCTATTACTGTATTTATAACTTGAACACATCAATGGTACAATGGCAAACGTCATGACTCCTCACAGGCATGACATGCTTAAGTAACTATATAGCTACTCAACATTGTTAGCTATTACATGCTATTACTGTATTAAAAACTAAAACATGTTAATGGTACAATGGCAAACGTCATGACTCTTCACAGGCACGATAAGCTAAAGTAACTATACAGCTACTCAACATTTTTATCTATGACATGCTATTACTGTACTTATTACTAAAACATGTCAATGGTACAATGGCAAACGTCATGACTCCTCACAGGCATGATATGCTCAAGTTACCACATAGCTACTTGAGAACAGCATGCCTGTGGGAAGTCATGTCGTATGCCATATTTCCATTGACTTGCTGGTCGGCCCGAAGGCAGCCAGACCTATGTAAGGACACCACAGTGTAGTTGGTTATGTGGTGAAATTGCTGGGAAGTATCGCTGGGAAATGGCGAAATCCCGTCGTTTGCCAGTGTCCCATTAACTTATATAAGTAACTGATAAGTAATAATTATTAGAATATTGATAATAGCTTGTAATAGCTTGTAATAGCTTGTAATAGCTTGTAATAGCTAACAATGTTGAGCTCGATGCCGATGTTCAGATTTGAGCTCATCAAACACTGCTGCACATATGTAATGCTCAAGTAACTGTATAGTTACTTGAGAACAGCATGTCGGGGGGAAGTCATGTCGTTTGCCCTTTTTCCATTGACTTGTTCAAGTATAATAGCTGACGATGTATCTCCGCGCTCTCGCGTGGTAGTTTGAGCTCAGGCGCAGTCGCGGTCTGTGAAACCAAAACCCAACATAGTAACCATTCCCCAGTGCAAGCGACCGGGAAGGTCCTTTCAATCTCGTGCCCCATGGCAAGGCGTATGAATTTTCATTTTCTGACAATTCATTGCCAGATGAGTGGATCCCTCTTGCATTGAGTTTATACCTCGTGGGCAGCAGTTTCTTTTTTCTTCTGCCGACGCGTCGCAAATTCAGAGACTTGGTGCGCAGCCTTGACAAAAGGTTACACTTGCTGTCACTCATTCTACATCCAATCTGTCGACAAATAGTCCTCAGCTCGACAACAGTGTTTTGAGACCTCCAATCTCTAGTCTGGTGCGCACAGACATCAACACACTTATGCACTTTAAGGGTTTATAGTCCACAGAAATGTAAAAGGGGGTTGTGTCCCTAGAAGTGTATTAGGGATTATTGTTCTTATTAAGTGTATAAGCGTGGTGATGTCCGTGTGTACCAGATTGAATCATTGGTGTAGAATGAGTGAAGATTGGAGCTCTATAAGGTTTTTTTTTGTCCCTATCACTGTGTAAGGGTTTTTTGTCCCTATAACTGTATAAGGGTTTTTTGTCCCTATAACTGTATAAGGGATTGTTGTCCCTATAACTGTATAAGGGATTGTTGTCCCTACAACTGTATAAGGGATTGTTGTTCCTATAACTGTATAAGGGATTGTTGTCCCTATAACTGTATAAGGGATTGTTGTCCCTATAACTGTATAAGGGATTGTTGTCCCTATAACTGTATAAGGGATTGTTGTCCCTATTAAGTGTAAAAACGTCTTGATGTCTGTGTGTGCCAGATTGGATGTAGAATGAGTAGGGACCGGCCTATCATATGATACTGACCAAAGGCGAGGATGCTATCATCTGATATCATACAAATTGCATCATATGATATTGTCTATAAATGGTAAGTTTAGCCTAGTCAGACTGCCGGCATCATATGATATCATATTTTGACATGATATCATTTGATATCATATTGCCGTTCCCTAAGAATGAGTGGAGATCAGGGTACTTCCATTGACCAAATCGGCCAGCACTTTAGCGCACTTGGAAAAAGAAAACTGCGCTTTGTAGTGCAAAAAGCGCAAAAATTGCTTCCTCCACCCACAGGGGGTTGCAAAAAAGTGCGCGAAACACGCAATGGGGTTCAAAAAGGCAGCGCGAGCTGGCGGCTCAAAAGCGCGCGCTTGGAAGTACCCTGGTGGAGATTTTAGCTCTTCAAACACTGTTGTCGAGGTGTGGACTATTTGTCGACAGATTCGATTTAGAATGAGTTACAGAAAGGCGAGCCTCTTGTCAAGGCTGCATACCGAGTTGCTGAATTTGCTTCACGTGGGCAAAGAAACATAAGCTACTGCCTACGAGGGATAAACTCAATGCAAAAGGGATCCTCTCATCTGGAAATGCTTTGTCAGAAAATGAAAATTCATACGCCTTGCCACGGGGCACGAGATTGAAAGAACCTTCTCAGTCGCTTGCACTGGGGAA
This sequence comes from Chlamydomonas sp. ICE-L, assembly GCA_013435795.1. NCBI lineage: Eukaryota > Viridiplantae > Chlorophyta > Chlorophyceae > Chlamydomonadales > Chlamydomonadaceae > Chlamydomonas > Chlamydomonas sp. ICE-L. The sequence goes on from JACBWV010000552.1 coordinate 14,613,398, forward strand.
TGGTTACAACGAGTGGCAGCAAGGCGAGCCTCTTGTCAAGGCAGCACTCTTTTGAGTTACATTATCCTTTGAATTACCGTATTAGACGTGTGTACATGAAAAAGTACAAGTGTAGCATGGGTTTGATACATGGTGTACACACACAGATACACTCACACCAACCAAACCACCATCCATCTTCGCCATACCTGGAACTGTGCAAAGTTAGAGGACATAGACTGGTACATCCATGCTGACTCAGTGCCCAAGCAACGAGACCCCCCCCCCACCCCCACACCCCCACACACACTTCCACACACAGACACACACATACACACACACCAAACAAACAACCATCCATCCATCTTTGCCATACCTGGAACTGTGCGAAGGAGAAGGCAGGGGACATAGAATGGTACATCCATGTTGACTCAGTGCCCAAGCAACATGACCCCCCCCACCCCCACACACACTTCCACACACACTCACACATACACACACCAACCAAACAACCATCCATCCATCCTCGCCATACCTGGAACTGTGCAAAGGAGAAGGCAGGGGACAAAGAATGGTACATCCATGTTGACTCAGTGCCCAAGCAAAGAGACCCCCCACACACACCCCCACCCCCATACACACTTCCACACACACATACACACACACCAAACAAACAACCATCCATCCATCTTTGCCATACCTGGAACTGTGCGAAGGAGAAGGCAGGGGACATAGAATGGTACATCCATGTTGACTCAGTGCCCAAGCAACATGACCCCCCCCCACCCCCACACACACTTCCACACACACTCACACATACACACACCAACCAAACAACCATCCATCCATCCTCCCCATACCTGGAACTGTGCAAAGGAGAAGGCATGGGACAAAGAATGGTACATCCATGTTGACTCAGTGCCCAAGCAACGAGACCCCCCCCCCACCCCCTCACCCCCACCCACACACACATACACACACCAACCAAACAAGCATCCATCTTTGCCAAACCTGGAACTGTGCGGAGGAGAAGGCAGAGGACATAGACTGGTGCATCCATGCTGATTCAGTGCCCTAGCAACATGACCCCCCCCACCCCCCCACACACTTCCACACACACATACACACACACCAAACAAACAACCATCCATCCATCATTGCCATACCTGGAACTGTGCAAAGGAGAAGGCAGGGGACATAGAATGGTACATCCATGTTGACTCAGTGCCCAAGCAAAGAGACCCCCCCCACCCCCCCTCACCCCCCCCCACACACACATACACACCAAACAAACAACCATCCATCTTTGCCATACCTGGAACTGTGCAGAGGAGAAGGCAGAAGACATAGACTGGTACATCCATGCTGATTCAGTGCCCAAGCAGCCAGAGGCGTGGTACTTCCTCCATGTGATCCCTGTTGCCGGGCAGGTAGCGTCACGCGCGCCCATAGACCTGATTAAAAAAATAAAAAATGGTTACGCCTTGCCACAGGGCATGGGTTGCGGGGCAGGTAGCATCACGCACGCCCACAGACCTGAGTAAAAAAATAAACATACAAATTGTTACACCTTGCCACAGGGCATGAGATCGAAGCATTCCTGTTGATGGGCAGGTAACATCACTCGCGCTCATAGACCTGAGTAAAAATAATAAAATAAAAAAAGTGTTCGCCTTGCCACAGGGCATGAGATTGAAGGATCCCTGTTGCCGGGCAGGTAGCATTACGCATGCCCACAGACCTAAATAAAAAAAATAAAAAATAAAAATTGTTACGCCTTGCCACAGGGCATGAGATTAAAGGAACTTGTAGCATCACGCACGCTCATGGACCTGAGTGTCAAAAAATGAAAAATCAAAATTGTTGCCCTGTGCCAGTGGTGGTTAGCCTCGGTGCAAGCAATCCGACTGGCCTCCTCAAGCTCACTCCTTCTAATAAGGCGTACTATATATTTTATTACACCTTGCAACAGGGCATTAGATTAAAGGAACCGTCCCATTCGCTTTTACTGAGGAAGGTAACTGTGGGTTTTGCTTCCGTAGACCCCTCCTGCGTCTGTGCTCCGATTCCCACACCAAAGCTCGGAGGAAACTAAGGCATGCTATTACTCTAGGATAGAGTAACTTGTTTACGGGGCATTGAGGTAGTAACATCTTATCACCGCCTTCCACACCTCAATTTTTTTTTATACTCTTTGATGTTAATAGGCACTCTGAAGAACACTCTAGTGCAAGTCAGATCTTCAGTTCGTCCGTGCTCTTTCTTTTTAAGCCCTTCCTATACGGTTGGGCAAGTTCCTTTAGCCTATTCGGCCTACCCCTGGACTGTAACATACATACATGCAAGTCAGATGTTTTGTACAATGTTTACATGTGTTGCATTTATGGCATGTCCAGCATAGAATCTATGCTGGACATTAGTAAACAACTCACCCACTACTACCACCCTAGGGGGTTGGGTCCTTTATCTCGATTGATTCAGGCCACTGCCGTTGCAAAGTTTGGCACAGCAACATCAAGCCATTGTATTAGAGGAAATGTCATGTTATTATGAAAGCCTTTGGGGGTGTTCTGGAATGTTCAACATCGTTTTTCTTTTAGCAAAACTGTGATAAAGCCCAAAACGTGCAGTCCGATTACTAATGTTTTCATTTCCCTAAGTAGGCATCAGACTTTGTCGATTGTGAATGTTCAGTAAAAACAACCTTCGGAAAAACACTAATAATATATGCAGTGCACAGCACTGACATGCAATGCATTGCTTTAGACGCACCTGATACTGCCCTCACAGACTGTTGCCACGTAGCCCTCATGGGCAGCCATCACCCACCAGTGCCCATCGCACTTCATACCCCACACAGTGGGTTTTTCACCTTGCTCGGGTGGGGGGGACTTGCAGAAGAAGTGAAACTGGCCCCAGCACTGCTCATGCCAGTGAGTGGGCTTGCCCTCACAGCTGGCGTGGCAATCCGGGGACTCAAAACCAAGCCATGAACGGTACAGGGCAGCCTCAGCTGCAGAGATTGGGCCAGGGGACAGACCCAGGGGGGAGCTTGTGGGGTTGGCTTGGTCACTGCTGTCTGGGCCTGGGCGTGAAGCTGTGGGATGTGTGAGACGAACGAGTATGAGTATGGGAGTAGGGGATAAAGTGGATAGAAAAGACAACCAGCTTGTGGTAGTTATGCCAGGCCCACGGAGGAGCTCCTGCCCTGGGGTAACTCGCGATAATCCCGTCGCTAACCCCAGGTTCGTCTTGTAGCACGCGGCTTCATTTATCAATGAATAACTCCCCGAGGATTTACCAACGCTCTCTGGTGCTGGGCGTATGGTCGGGAGAAACTAGGTTTTTCTCAGGAAATGCTAATATCCTTGTTTTGGCCATATGTTGCTGTATCAGCTGCTGATATGCATATGCAGTGTGGAATCACCTGAAGCGCATGAAAACAGGATCGCCAGCGTGAGGATAAGCATCCCAGCGAGCCAGGGCATCGTTCCAACAACCACAGGAAGTTCTTGCTTGTAGTTCTGGGTCGGCAGTTCGGCTCCTCGCCAAACCGATTGATTGTGCTTGATGAGGAGGTTAATCCAGGGCTGTACAATTCGATGCGCAGGAGTAGGGACAGCAAATGGTGCTGAACTCGCGTGGGTTGGGTCCTTCACTTGGTTTTTTTCTGCAAGGTTCTCCCGACGATCAATGTTCGGTTTGAATTCAGTTGGACTTTAACACGGAGCTGGGTTTAAGATGGTTGATAAGCTGTTTTTGGTTAACGAGTTTTTTAACCGAAGACCGCCTGAACGCTTTTCACCAGGGTTTTCCCCCTCTGTTTTTTACCCTGGTTTCCCCCTCTGGTTTCCCCCCTGGTTTTTCCCATCCAGGATTCACCGCTCGAGTGAATCGATTCGGAGCCAAGCTTCGCGGTATGAGCAAACGCCATGGTAACTGCGCTGGTGAAATACTGTTGCGAACCACGGTGGGTGGATGGGTGGGCGGGTGTGTGTGTGTGTGGGGGGGGGGGGGGGGGGGGGGGGGGGGGGGGGGGGGCTGACCAATCCTGCACGGGCACAGGCAGGGACGTATGTGTGGGTGGGTGGGTGGGTGGGTGGGTGGGGGGGGGGGGGGGGCTGCTACACTCACATCGTCTCATATGGTGATATAGAAAGCCCTACAGACTGTCATCAGTCAGACAGACATTAGTCATTGGCAGGGGTCGTCAGTCGATCCACAACTGCTCTGACAAATGCAAATGCAAATACCGGTCATCTCTTTGGCGGATCATCCAGATCAACGGAGTATCTTCCAACTGGCCAGTCGTATGCATTCATTTAATCGTTTTCAAGGCTAACAGAAAGCCTTCTCCACCCCCCAGAGGACCAGCATCCTGGACGTTTCCGATGGGCATGGTGTGTGTTGGGCTGCTCACGAGAGGCCTGGTGTGTGGTCCTATAATGTTTATAATCTCAGATTTGCTGGGGTTACGAGTCGATATGTGATGGTTCTGAGCTGTCTATCTCCAAGAGGTCAAGCCCGAGCGTAAAAGGAGATATCTGATGAACCAGTCATTTTTAGTTCAGAGTTTTCCGCCCCCTTCTTCCTAAGTTGTCTATTTCCTAAATTCCTAGCCTAACATTAGCGAAGCCACCTGCCGCTGTGTGCACTACAGTAGCAGTACTAGTTGTACTGCTACTGCCATCTCTCTTCTACCTCGCAAGATCTCATTTCGATTATCTTTATATCTGTGACACGATATTGACCCTACGAGTATCGCAGTCCCTGTTACAACTAAAGACAGCTTCCTACTCATAGTTACTGTAGATACTATCAAACTCATTTTCACCCTTTCTTTAATCTGCTAATTCATTCATTGATTGAGGTATGTTGGATTTAATTGATAGTAACTATTATTTGTATTATTATTATTATGAGCACGATCATGACTACGGTATTTTTTTAGCCCTTCGTAGTTTCTCAGCCAGTTGTCAATATTGATCAGGCTAATCTTATATCTGAATTCGAAGACAGTTAGCAGGTAGTTAGATACAAGTCGCAGCCATTTTCCAAGTTGGGATAGTCTGAGTACTACCGAGTAGTTCCCGTTTCTCGCTGTAACCAACAGTTCAACCTGCAACCAACAATACACCTACGCTGACAATTACAACTCCACCTACCCGATGCAGGGCTGGGGGTCCTCATGAAGTACCCTGTTCCCGATACCCACATGCACAGTCAGCCTCATCGCACTTCCAAGTCACACTTCACTCTCCCTTCCCCTCGTCCCGTAAATCACGGGATTTGCTGATTTCATGTTTCCGCAGCATCTCACACCAAACCAGCACAGCTGCATCCAGGTGACTCTCCGCGCTACATTGCTGCTCTGTGGACTCGCACTCGCCACCCTCGTCGAAGGCTGGGCTTCTAAAATTGTACGAAACCCAACGCGAGAGCTCGTTTCCCCTAGGAATCCTTGCGTAGCTGCTAATAATGACCCAAATCATGCGCGCACCAGTTCTCCTCACCCTACTACATGTCGAGATATCCATGAATAGTATCTTCCACTCGACATCTTCCCCGTGGAGGTTTCATTCCGCCTTGCACGTTCCGAAATTCTGAAATGCATCGTTGCATGCATCGTAGCACATACCTTACCAAGTTTGGAAGGACTTCCTCAAAAACCTAGGAAGTCCAATTTCTCTCTCGATTCGATGTTCCGAAAAGCAGCTCAAGCAGGAAGCTTGTCTGAGCAGATCTACTTCATGCCAACTACCCCCCTTTCCTGTTTTGTGGGCTGGTCCTTGTAGAGCTCCCCCCCCCCCCCCCCCCCCCCCACACACCCCCCCCCCCCCCACACACACCCCACCCCACCCCTCACACATACACACACAAGCATACAGCCCCACCCCTCATATTTAGTCAGATAATCAGGTCATCGTCCCCTTTGCCTCCCCCACCCCCACCGACCCAAACCCCCACCAGTCACACACAAAAACACACACCAATCCCCCCCCCCCCCCCCTATATGTAGTGTCTTGGAAACTTGACTTCCACACCTTCCACCCAGCTTCTCCAACCTTGTATCCCCGCCCTCACCCCGCCCCCATGCCCTCCTCCCTACCCCCTATCCAACAGGATTTCCACACGTTCCAGCCAGCTTCTGTATCCCCCTCCCTCCGAGGTATTCGACTCCGCCAATCAGAAACCATGTCCACAGCCGCGTCTGCCACTCATGTGGAAGCCTCCATACGTGACTGGCTCTCTAAACAAGCCAAGCCACTTGTGCACAAACACAAACACAAAGTCCACCTCGGTTCCAAGCTCAAGTCCCTGGAAGGCCATGAAGGCAGCAACCTGCACTGGGATGAGATTGTTGAGCATGGGAAGTGGAGTATCAACGTAATCTTCGACCCCCCTCTGTCCAAGTCCATGTCTCTGGAAGCGGCTCAGGCAGCTCTATCACATATCGCAATGGACTCAACACCTATGCCAGGTTTTGGGCCGCATGAGCACTGGGATGTATACCCCCAGGTGAGGCATCTTGATGTTGTTTGGATTGGGTTGGTTGAGTTTTCGTTGCTTTATGCTGCTTTCTGGGATGTGGGATCTACACCCATGCCAGGGTTCGGGGCGCATGAGCTCTGGGATGTGTTCCGACAGGTGAGGCATCTTGATGTTGGTTTGGATTGGGTTGGTTGAGTTTTTGTTGCTTTCTGGGATATGGGATCTGTACCCATGCAAGGTTTTGGGGCACATGAGCACTGGGATGTGCCCCGACAGGTGAGACACATCTCTATTTTTATTTATTTACTTTACTTGAGTTGTTGTTGCTGTCTGGGATATGGGATCTACACCCATGCTAGCGTTTGAGCCGCATGAGCACTGCGATGTGTTCCCACAGGTGATACGCATGTCTGATGTTTTGGCGGAGCCCCCCCTTCTGGGGTCGGGATCCCCCAGGGTCACCCCGTTGTCCGTCTGTACGTCTTTCCGACGACCGAGATGAATCCTGACAAGTCAGCCAACCGTCTCATAACTAACTGGCTTTGGTCCGCTCCATTCCGTTGCCACCTGTCGTTCCAACAGTCTCGTTTCGTCTCGTCTCGTCTCGTCTCGTCTCGTCTCGTCTCATCTCGTCTTGCAACCTGTATACCTTCACTTGTGTATATCCACCCCCCGAGTGCATGGGAAGCATGACATGTCCATCACTTTATTGTTGGGTGCTACTTGTATTTGCTTTGTCTTGCCTGCAACCTGTATACCTCGTGTATACCCCCCCCCCCCCACCCTGACTGCATAGGACGCTCATATATGGCCATCACTTTACAAAACAAATAAAAAAACTGCTCCTGATAACGGTTTCAGGTTCCTGTATCATCCTTCAAGGAGGGTGTGACCGTGACAGCATGGGACGGAGAGCGGATGGGGCTTCATGTGGAGTCCCATTTCTTTGCACTATACGGACGGCGCACCGATGTGCATCCCCCAGGTTGTGGCAGCATGCCCGAAGGAACGTACGTCCACATCCGCCAGAAATTTGATTTCGTAATGGATGTGGACGCACCTGTTGAAATCTAAAGGACGGATGGACAGCTGAACTGAACGACGGATGAACAGAATGACGGATGAACTGAATGGCTGATGAACTGAATGACTAATGAACTGAATGACGGATAAACTGAATGACTGGTGAATTGAATAAAGGATAAACTGACTGACGGATGAGCTGAATGACGGATGAGCTGAATGCCGGATGAGCTGAATGACGGATGAGCTGAATGACAGATGAGCTGAATGACGGATGAACAACAACTAATTGTGGACCACTGTTTCTTTTGTTTGGCTACGCGCAGCAGCTTCTAGGCAGCTCCTTTCACCCACCCTTGGACCAAACGTGCTAGGTAGTGCGTCTGAAAGCTAGCACGGCAGGAATATAAGTGCAGCTGTAATCTGTGGGCTCATCTTAGTCCTTGGCTAATGGAGCTGGGTGGAAGCTACTAGGTGTAGCAAAAAAATAAATAGTGCTGTGGACTGATGGACTGATGGACTAATTGAATTGCAACTAAATCCTAATTGTTTTACCAAACTTGGTGTCGGGTTTTTAATTTGTATTCATCAAATCGCGACTTTAATTTAATTGAATTGAATTGTTACATGTTTTTCAGCCAACTGTGGGCTGCTTCAAGTCTTCCAAGTCCACGTCTCCCCGTGCGATACCCACGGAAACCAGGGGGCATACTAAGCGGATTAGACAGTTTAAAGACTTGTCCTAGTCATTCATATGACGACATGCCACTCCCTTTTACCATGTTTATAGCCCCTCCTGATAATCTAGCGGTAATCTTACTTATTCGTGGTTGGGCAGGTCCCTGAAGCCTTTTTAGCTACCTTGATCCATGCCGACTTGGCTTACTGCTTTCTCTATTTCTACCCATGATCTGCAACAAACAACCACAAACATGTAAACTTTATGATGAGATGCTCTTTGAGTTGGTGTTAGCACTGATCTGCCCAGGGATTGTAAAGCTTTTGTATTTTCATCATTCGGGGTGTATGTATGCATGTTACAGTCTGCGTGAGCCGGTCCACCATGGGCAGCAGACGTTTAGGCCAGGTCTTATCAATGGGAGCACTCCAGGATTCACTCATTTTTGTTAGGCTCGCGTTGCACTGCTCACCATGTACTCTTCACCATGTAATGTCTGTTCACCATGTAATCACCATGTAATGTATGTTACAGTCCAGGGGTAGGCCAAATAGACTAAAGTGACTACATGGCATAGGGTGTTGGGGGATTTTCGCTTGAGGTGGCGGCCCCTGTCAGCAGAGCATACTCTACCAAAGTTACTTAATTGGTATCTGGTCAGATAAGTACCAATTTTTGTGTGTGTCGGGAGACCCACCTTCTGGGGTGAAAGTCCTTTCACCACTAAAAATAAGAATTATGTCCCTTAGGTAGAATACATTCCGCTTACTTACATCCCCCCAGCATGGTAGCAAACCATGGCTGGCTGGACATGCACCCTCACTTCGACATTTCAACCTGTGTCACCCCCTTAACCATGTAAATGGTATCGCACTAATGAGGTGCTCGATGAGTCGGTGGTAGCAATGAGCTGCCTAGGGATTGTAAAAAAGCATGGATTTTGGATTTGCAGCATTTGGGGGGATCTTCTTCAATGCCTTTTCTTGGGTTTGGTTGGATTTGATTTGATTGATGGATTGTTACATGTTTTTCCAGCCAACCCTGGGCTGCTCAGTGCTCACCAGTTCCAATTTCAAGCCCCCCCCGTGATAAATACAACCACAGAAACCAGGGAGCATACTACCGTAGGCGCTGGTTAAGCTGGGGACCCATTTGGCGGTAGGGGTACAGCCAAAATGTCTGCTAGGTTAGGTTTTAGGTCAAACCATGGTTAGAGCCCAAATCGGGTCCCTCGCCAACATTCCTTCAGAAGCACTGCAATATAGCTCCTTCAGCCAGACCTAGTTTTTGATCCTTCCTCTCCCTTTCTGCTAGCGCGTAGAAAGAGGAGAAATTGAGAGAGAGGGCAAGGTATATTGCTGTTACAGCGTGTAGTATAGGTTTGGGAGGGGAGGGGTGAGTGGGTCAGGAAGAACAGGGTGGCAGCCACACAGGCGAAGGAAGAGGAGACATTGAGAGATACGGTACGTTGCCATGGCAGTGTGTAGCCTGGGTTTGGGGTGGAGAGGACGAGGAGGGTATTGATCACTTGTTACTTTCCACGTAACGGATAATTAAATTATCACTGTAGCACGAACTCAGGGCCCCCGTTGGTAAAATTATTGTTTGGAGTTCAGTTCATGGGTGCTTTTTCGTTTTAGCCCCTCCTATCACGGTCGGACAAGTCCTTGTAGCCTATTTTGCCTACCTCTGGACTGTTGTATTAATTAAACAACAATCATCTGGGCAGGATATGTTCAATGGATGTACGGAACCACACAGGCAGTAAGGCATATGACCCTATATTACAAATGTATGTATGTATGCGAGAATGTATGTTGAAGTCCAGGGGTAGGCCCAATAGGCTAAATGGACTTGCCAAACCGTAATAGGAGGTTCCGATTGCATATACATTACATTACATTACATTACATTACATGTTAAAGTCTACTTGACACCGCGAGGGTGTATGAGACTCTGTGCTTTAAACAAAAAGAAAAAGCACCCACAAAGCAAAAAACCCCATTACATCAGGGGTGTGTCGAGGACAAACAAACCAAACTCCCAACCACCGTTTTGGTGGCGTAGGTATTAAACCCCTTAGAGCAGGACCCAGATCTCAACCACTTACAGTGGCGGAGGTAAGAAGCTAACAAATGAGAAGTCTCAAGAAGAAAAAAAAGGGATAATAAATTACGGTGCCACTAAGCAGTCCAGGGCTTCCTGTCTTGCTCTTCTACAAGTAGAAAGATAGTCGGCTAGGTTGCTCCAAAAAGACTTAGTGCCATTTCCATTCATAAAGGTTCTGAATGTGGAATCGCAGAATTCCACATTCCATACGGTTAAGTCGGTATCCTCATGGACATGCCTATAAATATCTGTAAACAGATTCTGGTAGCGGAGGCGAATATCATTATAAAAAGGGCACTCAAACATATGCATTTCATCCTCAGTTTTTTGGAACCCACACATTTGACAGTGTCTCATTGAGCGAGGGATGTGTGCTCTATCCACCACCCTCATTCTTTCTGTGTTCAGCCAATGGGAACCCATTCTAAACTGTGCTATAGAACGAATCTGATCCTGCTTATGTAAGGCGGATGTAAAAGGAATCAAGCCATTCTCATCATTGCTGTTGGCTGCGAACCATTTTTGGTATCGGAGGCGTTTAAAGCCAACCCTTCTCTCATCAGGGATGTCTCAAACTACATTGGTGTCACTTGGGTACTTAAACCTCCATGACTCAAAAACTTCAGACATAATACCTTCGACATCGACAGCCTCCAAAATGTTGATGTTTTTACTGGATCCTAGCTTGTGGAGAGCACAACGCAAGTCATGAACCCAGCCAGTGTTGGAGTCAAAAGATTCCTCAAGAGCCATTCTAATGAGATCCTCAGGTTCTTTATGTATGGTCTTGTTCCAGAAGCGCAAAGCTTGTTTATATATAAAAATGAGGTTCCATTTTCAAATCCAGCCTTTAACCAGCAGCAGCATGATATGCACGATTGTTGAACCTTCAAAGAAAACCAGCAGGTTTTTTCGAAACGTACGTCAGTTACACAGATTTTGGAGGGCCCGCTACGTTGGAGAAATGGAGACGTAGATTTCGGCTCATGAGAAGCGGATATGGACACGAGACGCAGAATTTTGATCAAGAAACGTTGATTCTGAGTTACCTTTGGACAACCCTGCCTGCATATACTTATGCAGTCCAGGGGTAGCCCAATAGGCTAAATGGACTTAATCCCCGTTTCGGCGAATGGCTCAATGGTTGAAGTCTTTGAACGAATAAGGTGTCGGGTTTGAATCCCAACGGGTGCGCCTTAGTGTCCGCGGTCTCTGTCAACCGCCATGGTAGCTTTGTCTAAAGTAGCAGCCCGTTCCCTACCGCCGTAAGACGGGGCTCCCTTAATACCACGCCCCACCAGGCGTTAATTATCATTACTAAAGGGACTTGCCCTTTGAACAACCCTGATAGCCAGGCCCAATTCTCCCCTGGACCTGCTTAGCGTGCTCTCTGGTTGCAAAGGGGGACTTGGAATTGGAAGACGGTGAGCAGCCCTGAGTTGGCTGAAAAAACATGTAACAATTCGAATTCAAATTCTCCCCGCGACCTGTGCAAACTCGTGGCAGATACAGGGGATTCAAATATAACTATATCTGCTGAAATACAAAAACCTCTCTTTATCAAAGCTATATTTTGTTTTGGTTACCGGTATCAAGTTGGGACATAGCACCTGTACAGAGACAGGCATGCACATGTACTGCAGCACACAGTGGTTCGAACTCGCCCAAAATAGTAGGCTATCACGTGAATGGTTCAAACCATCGCATACAACATGATCAAAAGGTAATGATAACGCCTGGTGGGGCGTGGTGTCAAGGGAGCCCGTCGTACGCGGATGGGGAGCGGCCTCCTACCTCAACTGGATGAGCTACCATTGCGGTTGACGACGACCTGCAACGCCAAGAGCGATCGAGGGGGGAGTCGAACCCCTGACTCTTCATTCTTTATCGCATACAACATGACTACATGAGAAAAGGGCGTACTAGCGTACAGAATGTACATCAAACAGTTTCAAGGTGTTGATGCACGGCATCATCAGCTGAAGGGTGCCGTGGGGTTGTGGTGGTGGTGCCGTGGAGCGGCTGTTTGTGACAGGTGCTTTGCTTTTTGACATGTGCTTGGCTGCTTTCACACCTCATAACATGTGTCTGGCTGCTTTAATACCGAATGACTTGGAACTTGGGACTTGGAATCGGACGACAGTGAGCAGCCCACAGATGGCTGAACAACCATATGACAATCCAATACAATCCAATGATGCTGTGATGCTGCAGGGGCTTGGGATGGGGGGAACTTGGAATTGGACAATGGCGAGCATCCCAGAGTTGACTGAACAACCTCAGATTAGAAAGCATCATCACCTCAATGGTGCTGTGATGCTGAAGGAGCTGGGGGTGGGGGGAACTGGACAACGGTGAGCAGCCCAGAGTTGACTGAACAACCATGTGACTATCCAATCCAATGATGCTTGGATGCTGTAGGGTCGCTACCAGAAGTCAGACATAACCACTCCTCTATGGTGTTTGTGGACTGGTGGTTGTAGCTCAGACAAAAACATCTCCTATACAGTGGTGTGTTGGTTATAGACAAGATAGGACCATCCCCTCTTCAGGGGGCATTGGTTCCATGCTAAACAACTCTCCATCTCCCTTTGAGGGCGTTGGTTCTAGATCAGACAGAACCATCTCCTCTGCAGTGGTGTTGGTCCTAGACAAGATAGGACCTTCTCCTCTTCAGGGGGACTTGGTTCCAGACTTAACAACTCTCCATCTCCTTCTGGGGGTGTCGATTCTAGATAGTATAGAAGCATCTCCTCTATAGTGGTGTTGGTTCTAGACAAAAAAAAACACCCTGTCTATGGTATGGCAGGGTTGTTCTAAACCAGAGAGAATCATCTCCTGTATGGGGGCGTTGTGGACCAAACAACACTATCTCCTCCTCTATAGTGGTGTTGGTTATGTACCAGACACTACCATACTGTATATAGTGGTGTTGCTTGACCAGACAACAACACCTCTATGATGGTGTTGCTAAACCAGGTATAACCATCTCTATGCGGCGTTGGTCCTGACCAAACAACACCATCTCCTCAATGGCAGTGCAGGTTATGGACCAGACAACAACAGCTCTTTTAAAGTGTTGTTGTTAGAATAGAGAACACCACCAGGTTCTCGACCAGACGGAAGCATCATCTTCTTTATCGGGCCTTTGTGTCTAGACCCGAGGTTGCCTCTTGCTTCCGGCGAATGGCTCCCAGAGGATCGTTCACTTTCCTTACTTGGTCAGGGTGGACCTCGTCACTGCACATGGGGCAGCGCCTCTCTGCGGCAACGATGCGGATGAACTGGCGGGCGGAGCAAGGGAACTGGCACTTGGGGCATTCAGACCAATCGGCTATTGTCATGCGCCGTCCTGCACAAATAATGGGATGACATAAATAAATACATGCTACGCATTATGACGAGGCGTGAGGTTGAGGGGGGCAGCCCCTTTGCTTTGGGCATTTGAGGCATTCGAACCAATCAGCTAGCGTCATGCGCCGTCCTGCACCTATAATGGTATATCAGAGGGTTTAGGGTTTAGGATTCAGGGTTTAGGGAACTAATTCGTTTTCTGCTTTCCCCTTACCTTTATTTTGTTTTCAGCTGCTTTGTTTGATTGCTTGTCTGTTTGCGTTTCTATTTCATTAGTTGTAGTGGAAATGGCACTTGGGGCATTTGAAACGATCGGCCACATTCATGCGATGCCCTGCACCAATAATGGGAGAGTAGAAAGTCCTCCGATAGCCAACACTCTCCGCCAATTTGACGCGTCCCTTGCAACGCGCTTAAGACTTGTTTGTAATTTGTCTGTGAAGATACTTACCCCCCTCCCTCCCTCCTGCCTGGGATGAGACTCACCAGTAGCAATATCGAAGGGAATGATCTTCTGGTGACTCAAGCATTGCAACTCGCCCTTGTTTGTAATTTGTCAGTGAAGATACCCCCCCCCCCCCCCCCCCCCCCCCCCCCCCCTCCCTGCCTGGGATGAGACTCACCAGTAGCAATATCAAAGGGAATGATGTTTTGGCAACTCAAGCATTGCAACTCGCCCTCAGGTCCCGGCATGTTGCAGAATGGGCATTCCATCATTTGCTCCTCCACCTCCTCTGCATCCTTATCCGGCTTTCGTACCATCAGCTCAATCTTCTTCTTGTACTTAACAGCCACCTGTGTCAGCAGTACAGTGCATGAGTTATTGTGTGTTATACATCTTGTACTTCCCCCCCCCCCCCCCCCCCCCCCCCACACACACACACATACAAGGTTACTGTACTCAGACCTTATAAGCATAGATGCGTGTCCAAGAAATTTCTCCCACCCCAGCTCCCCACCCCCGCATGCCTTCTCACCCCCTACGCCCCATCTGCACCTGTCACCCCAACCACCAGGTTCCTGTTCTCAGACCTCATGAGCATAGACGCGTATCCAAGCAAGCCCCCCCCCCCCCCACAACCCCCCCCCCCCCCCCCCCCCCCCCAACCCATAAGCAAGCCCTCCACACCCAACACCAGCAGGATCCTGTACTCTGGCCTAATGAGCATAGACGCGTATCCAAGACCCCCCCCCCCCCCCCCCCCCCCTGCAAGCTTTACACCCACCCCACCCCTAACCCATTAGCAAGCCCCCCACACCCCCACACCCACTACACACCCACCACCTATGAGCAAGCCCTCCACACCCACCACCACACCCACCAGGCTCCTCTACTCAGGCCTCATGAGCATAGACGCATATCCAAGCAAGCCCTCCCACACCCAACTCCCCTTCCCCCCGCAAGCCCTCTCACACCCAACTCCTGACCCCCTCATACCCCCCCCCCCCCCGCACACGCACACGCACCACCCATGAGCAAGCCCTCCACACCTACCACCCCACCCACCAGGTTCCTCTACTCAGGCCTCATGAGCATAGACGCATATCCAAGCAAGCCATCCCACACCCAACTCCCCCCCCCCCCCCCCCACCTATGAGCAAGCCCTCCACACCCACCCACCCCACCCACCAAGTTCCTCTACTCAGGCCTCATGAGCATAGACGCATATCCAAGCAAGACATCCCACACCCAACTCCCCCCCCCCCCCCCCCCCCCCCCCCCCCACCACCACCACCTATGAGCAAGCCCTCCACACCCACCACCCCACCCACCAGGTTCCTCTACTCAGGCCTCATGAGCATAGACGCATATCCAAGCAAGCCATCCCACACCCAACTCCCCCCCCCCCCCCCCCCCCCCCCCCCCACACACACACCACCACACACACACCACCTATGAGCAAGCCCTCCACTCCCACCCACTAGGTTCCTCTACTCAGGCCTCATGAGCATAGATGCATATCCAAGCAAACCCTCCCACACCTAACCCCCCCCCCCCCCCCCCCAACACACACACACACCCACCACCCACCACCTATGAGCAAGCCCTCCACACCCACCACCCCACTTACCAAGTTCCTGTACTCAGGCCTCATGAGCATTGACGCGTATTCAAAGGCTGTCTTTCGCATGCAGGCGCGATGGCACTCGATGACAGTGGAGGTGAGGATGGGGACCACGTGCTTGGGGAACTTTGAGATGTTGCGTGCCACACGCACAAGCATCCTGCAACAGGCACATTCGGAGAGGGCTGGATTGGGAACTGCTGCTGTGAAGGATTGGCAACGAGCTTATACCCCTTCTTCTACTCCCCCCAATGATTAAAGCATTGATGGTTGAGATTCAGGTTATGCACAACACGCACAAGCATCCTGCAACAGGCACATTCGGAGAGGGCTGGATTGGGAACTGCTGCTGTGAAGGATTGGCATCGAGCTTATACCCCTTGTTCTACTCCCCCCAATGATTAAAGCATTGATGGTTGAGACTCATGTTATGCACAACACGCACAAGCATCCTGCAATATGCACACGTCTTAAGAGTGCGAGATTGGGAACTGCTGCTGTAAAGGGTTGGCATTGAGTTTACACAACACCTCATACACCTCCTTCTATTTTATCAATGGTATATATAATTATATATAGATATATGACTACATATTATATATAGATATATCATATTTGATTTATAGAATTTATGGTTGAGATTCTTGTTACGCACATCTATTGAATGATATCATATTAGTGTTCCCTATTAATCATACAAAACAGATGAAACCTGTCTAAACTATCAATAACCATTATTACAACAGGAGAAGCCCAGGCCTCCAAATTTTACTTCATGCCGATCGATTTATTCTGAGAATGGGGCTTTAATGGCATGATTCATTTTTATTATTTTTATTCATGGGGATGTTTTGAGTCATTTCCAGATCATTCTAAGCAACTTATTTGGGGTGATGAGTGGGTGGGTGGGGGGGTCAGCCCTCCAAAGGTTTTTAAGCATGGGGTAGAGTTTCCTTTTTTCTTTTAATCCTGATTACACATTCACACCTGCTGCCTGTCAACGCACCTGGCGGCACTGGTATGGTCCTCAATGGCAATGAGGGATTTGATCAAGGTGTGTACCTAATATAGTAATCTGATAAAAAACAACATTTTACTCCGATTTTACTCATCTTATTTTATATTGGAAATAACCCAACATACCTGGCAGCACTGGTATGGTCCTTGATGGCGATGAGGAGTTTGAGCAAGGTGTAGCTGTGCAGCATCATTATCAGCAGTGCCCCTGTGGTGATGAGCGGCACCCAACACAGGGTCTCAGGCGCGCATCATGTCGGATCGGGCGCCCCATGCTTCAAAACAACTGGAATAATAGCTTAATAATTAAGCTATTTATTATTAATACTACCACTTAATAGCTCATTACTTATTATAATAAAATAGAATATTAAGCTAAAATAATAAAAAATATAAAAACAACACTTTATTTATTTTATTTTATATTGGAAATAAGCCAACACACCTGGCAGCACTGGTATGGTCGTTGATGGCGATGAGGGGTTTGAGCAAGGTGTAGCTGTGCAGCATCATTATCAGCAGTGCCTCCGTGGTGATGAGCCAAACGCATAGTCAAAGACGCGCATCAGGTCGGATGGGGCGCCCTAAGCTTTAAAAAGGCTGGAAATATAAAACAACATTTGTTTTTCAATTTATACTGGAAATAAGCCAACACACCTGGCAGCACTGGTATGGTCCTCGATGGAGATGAGGGGTTCGAGCAAGATGTAGCTGTGCAGCATCATTATCAGCAGTGCCCCCGTGGTGATGAGCGGCACCCAACACAGGGCCAAAGACGCGCTTAATGGTCGGATGGGGCGCCCCATGCTTAAAAAAGCTAAAACAAAAACGAAATGATTTTGATATTAAAAATAACCAAGCACACCTGGCTGCACTGGTATGGTCCTCGATGGCGATGAGGGATTTGACCAAGGTGTAGCTGTGCAGCATCATGAGCATGCGCATCAGGTCAAAGGGGGTGCCCCATGCTTCAAAAAATAAAACAAATACAAAATGATTTTAATATTAAAAACAACCAAGCACACCTGGCTGCACTGGTATGGTCCTCGATGGCGATGAGGGATTTGACCAAGGTGTAGCTGTGCAGCATCATGAGCATGCGCATCAGGTCGGAGGGGGTTGCTATGTTCAAATCCTCCATTTGTTTCACTGTGTCAAACAGCTTTTGGTGGGCAACCCTGCAGGTTGTGTGTGAGGGATGTGTGTGTGTGAGGAGTGTGCGTGAGTGAGGAGTGTGTGTGAGTGAGGAGTGTGTGTGAGTGAGGAGTGTGTGTGTGAGTGTGAGGTGTGCGTGAGGTGTGTGTGAGATGTGTGTGTGTGTGTGAGGTGTGTATGAGGTGTGAGGTGTGTGTGTGTATGGGGGGGGGGGGGGGGGGGGGGGAGGTGTGTGTGTGTGAGGAGTGTGTTTGAGTGAGTGAGGAGTGTTTGTGTGAGTTGTGTGGTGTGTGTTGGTGTGAGGTGCTGCGCTAGGTGTTGTGAGGTGGTGGTGTGAGAGGTATGTTATGCGGTGAGTTGAGGTGTGTGTGTGTGGGGGGGGAGTGTGTTGTATGAGTGGTGAGTGCGGTGTGTGGGGTTGTGTGAAGGTGTGTGGTTGTAGTGTGTGGGGTGCTGTGTGTTGTGTGTGTGGATGCGGTGGTGTGTGGGTGTGGTGTGCGTGGTGTGTGGTGGGTGTGTGTGATGCAGTGTGGCGCTCAGGTGTGTGTTTTGCGACTGTTGTGGTGCGGTGGTGCGCTGGGGTGTCTGCTCTGTAGGTGGTGTGTGTGTGCATGTCTGTCAGGAGGTGCGTTTTGAGGTTATGTGGGTGTTGGAGGGTGTGTTGTGTGTGCGGTGTAGTGTGTGGTGCGTGTGTGTGTGTGAGGTGTGGGTGGTGTGTAGCGGTGTGTGGGTGTCCGGTGTCGTGTGTGTGCGGTGTGTGTGTGTGGTGTGCGGTGTGGCGCGAGGTGTGTGTGTAGTGTGTGATGTCTGTCTGCTGCGTTTCAGGTGTGTGTGTTGCGGATGTGGGGTGGTGTGTGCGGTGTGATGTGTGTGCGTGAAGTGTGGTGTGTGTAGTGGTGCGGTGTGTGTGTGTGTGCGGTGTGTGTGTGTGCAGGTGTGGGTGTGGCAGGGTGTGTGTGTGAGGTGCGATTCCGGCGGTGTGTGTTGTCAGGTTTGCATGCGGTGTGCGGTGTCGGTGTTGCGTTTTGTGTGGGTGTGTGCGGCGTGTGTTTTGTGTGCGTGTGGTGTGGGTGGGGGTGTGTGTGTGTGGGTATGGTGCGGTGTGTGTTTTGTGTGGTTGGCGGTGTGATGTGGTTGGTGTGTGCTGTGTCGGTGTGATGGTGTGTGGTGGTGGGGTCGTGTGCGGTGTAGCCCGGTGTGTGTGACTTGTTGTGTGTGCTCGTATGTCGGCGTGCGTTTGCGGTGGGTGTGTGTGCGTTGGGGGGGGGTGGGTCTGCTGTTGGCGGTGGGTGTGGGTGTGCGGTGTGTGCGATGGTGTGTGTGTGCGCGTGTGTGTGTGCGGTTGTGGCTGTGGGTTTGGCGGGGTGTGTGTGTGTGCGGATGTGGTCTCTTGTGCGGGTGTGAGTTGTCAGGTTAGCCGGCGTGTGCGGTGTTCGGTGTGCGGTGTGCGTTTGTGTGTGTTGGTGCGCCCCCCCCCCCCCCCCCCCCCCCCCCCCCCCCCCCCCCCCCCCCCCCCCCTGTCGTTGCCCTCCTCTTGCTCCCCGCGCGCCCTTTATTTTCCTGGCAGCCCTCGCAGCCTCCCCCCCTGGCCCCTTGCGGCCATTTCGCTTGAAAACCCTGCACTACGGCCTTAGGGAACCATCCTTCTCTTCGTTCACGAAGTCAAGCACCAGCACACCCAGCTGATGGCTTTTTGTCTTCTCCACAACACCAATTGCTTTCTCCAGGGTTGCATTGTTGCCGACCTGGAGGAGGATGTGGTAGTGGGTATGTTTGTATTGATATGGTTGTTAGGGTTGTTAGGGTTGTTAGGGTTGTAAGGGATTCATATGGATAAGGGTGGGTAGGTTGGTAGGGTTGGTACGGGTGGTTTAGGGTTGTAGGGTTGGTGGGTTTTTGTAGGGGTCGGTAGGGGGGTCGGTTGTAGGGTTTTGGTAGCAGTTGGTCGGTAGGTCGGTTTGTCGGGTTGGTCGAGGTTGTCGGAGTTGGTAAGGTTGGTCGGGTCAGAGGGGTAGGGTTGGTCCGGTTGGGAGGTGGGTTGGGTCTTGTTCGGTTGTTCGGGTTGTTCGGGTTTTGTTCGGGTCCTATGCTCGGTGTCCGGGGTTGGTCGGGTTGGTCGGTTGGTCGGGTATGGTGGGGTTGGTCGGGTGGGTCGGGTTGGTAGGGTTTGGTCGCGTTTAGGTCGGGGTGGTGCGTTGGTCAGGGTTGGTCGGTTGGGTCGGAGTATTGTCGGTGGTCGGTCCCGGGTCGTTGTCAGGGTTTGGTGGGGTTGGTCGGTTGATGTGGGTGGTCGGGTTGGTCGGGTGGGTCGGGTGGGTCGGGTTGGTCGGGTTGTCGTGTTGGTCGTGTGGTCATGTGCTCGTGTTTGGTCTTGTTTGGTCGTGTTGGTACGTGTTGGTCTGTTGGTCGTGTTGTCGTGTTGGTCGTGTTGGCGTGTTGGTAGTGTTGGTCCCGGGGGGGCGGGATTAGGTCGGGTTGTAGGGTTAGGTCGGGTCCCTAGAGATCGGAGGGGTCGGGTTGGTCGGGTTGGTCGGGTTGGTCGGTTGGTCGGGTTCGTCGGGTTGGTCGGAGTGGCTCGGGTTGGGCGTGTTTGGCCGGGAGTTGGTCGAGGTTGGTCGTTTGCGTGTGTGGTCAGGGTTGGTCGGGTGTGGTCGGGGTTGGTGGGTTGGTCGATGTTGGTAGTGTTAGGGGTCGGGTTGGTAGTGGTGGTCGATGATTGGGAGGGTTGTAGTGTTGGTAGGGTTGGGGCGGGTTTGGGCGGGTTTGGTCGGGTCCTGGCCTCGGGTGGTAGGGTTGGTCGTAGGGGTCCGGGTTAGGTCGGTTAGGTATGGGTGGTCTGGTTCTCGGTTGGATCGGGTTGCTCCGGTTGGGCGGGTTGTAGGGTGGGCAGGTTGGTCGGGTTGGTAGGGTTGGAATAGGGTGGGCGGGTGGGTCGGTTGAGTAGGGTCATCTGGACTGGTTGGGTCGGGGTTGGTAGGGTTGGTAAGGGTTGGTCGGGTTTAGTAGGGTTGGTGAGGGTTGGTAGGGTTGTCGGGTGGGTAGGGTGGGGTAAGGATTGGTCGGTGCCTCTGGCTGGGTTGGTCGGGTTGGTAGGGTTGAGTAGGGTGGGTCGGGGGTTTGGTCGGGCTGGTCTAGGAAGTGGTCGGGTTTCCTAGGGTTGGTCGGGTGCGTCGGGTTTTGGTCGGGTGGGATCGGGTCCCCTGGCTCGGGTTGGTCCACGGGTTGGTCGGGTTGTGTCGGGTGGTCGAGGTCCTAAATGGCTCGGTTGGATCGGAGTGGGCGGTTGGTAGTGTCATCTGGCTAGGGTTGGTGGGTTGGTCGGGGTTGGTCGGGTTTGGTCGGGTTGGTCGGCTTGGTCCCGGTTGGTCGGTCATACGGATAGTAGGTTGGTAGGGTGGGGGTAGGGTTGGTAGGGTTTGGTAGGGTTGGTAGGGTTGGTAAGGTGTAGGGTTTGTCGGGTTGGTAGGGTTGGTAAGGGGTTGGAGGGTTGGTAGTGTCGGTACCGTTGGGAGGTTGGTCGGTCCCCTCTGGATGGGTGTGGTCGAGTTGGTTGGGTTGGTACGGGTTAGGTCTGGGTTTGGTAGGGTGGTCGGCAGCTGGTGGGGTGGTCAGGGTGGGTTCGGGTTGGTCAGGGTTTGGTCGGTCTATTGCTCGGTATGGTCGGGTTATAGGTTGGTCGTGTCCGATGAAGAAGGTTTGGTAGTGTTGCGTAGTGTTGGTAAGGGTGGGGTAGTTTGGTAGGGTTGGTAGGGGCATATGGATAGGTTGGTCGGTTGGTAAGGGTTTGGTAGGGTTGGTGGGGAGGTACAGGAGTATGGTCGGGTTGGTAGGGTCAGCTGACGGGGTTAGGGTAGGGTTTGTAGGGTTGTAGGGTGTTCGGGTTGTCGGGTTGGTACGGGTTGGTCGGGTGGGTAGGAGTTGGGCGGTTGGTCGGGTTTAGGTCGGAGTCCTAATGGATCGGGTTGGTCGGGTTGGTCTGAGTTTGGATCAGGGTTGGTAAGGGGTGGGAAGGCTTGTAGGGTTGGTCGGGTTGGTAGGGGTTGGTCGAGGGTTGGTAGGTTGTAGGGTTGGTAGGGTCATATGGAGAAGGTTGGTGGGTTGGTCGGTGAGTCGGGTTGGTAAGGTTTGGTAGGGTTTAGGTCGGTTGGTCGGTTGGTCCGGGTTGGTCAGTGGTCGGGTTGGTCAGGGTCATCTGGATCGGGTCGGTAAAGGGTTTGGGAGGGTTGGTAGGGTTGGTAGGGTTGGTAGGGGTTGTAGGTCATCTGCTAGGTTGGTAAGGGTTGGTAAAGGGTCATATGCTAAGGTCGGTAGGTTGTCGGGTTGGTCGGGTTGGTCGGGTTGGTCGGGTGGTCGGTCAACTATGCTCGGGTTGGTCGGTTGGTGTCGGGTTGGTCGGGTTTGGTGGTTGGTCGGGTCATAGGATAGGTGGGTAGGGCTAGTCGGGATTTGGTGGGTTGCACCACCCCCCACCAGCATTCTAACCAAAACACAAACAACCACAGCCACACAGGAAGAGATGCTTAGACACATACAACATCGTATCTACAAATTTGCAACCCACCCCCACCAGCATCCTAACCACACACAAAACACACACAGCCACACAAGAAGAGATGTTAGACACATACAACATCAAAATTCAAACTTTGGCCAACCAACAATCATGGTACTGACTCATATGATCTAGTGCATCAACTAAGGGATAATTGATTCTACAATTATAATTAAATCGTCATCTCACCATTGCAAAAGTGGGCATCGCTCACACCACCCACCACCACCACCACCACCCCACCACCACAACTGCCCTCATTAACCCCCCCACCCCCCCCCCCCCCCCCCCCCCCCGACACACACACACCTCATAATGATATAGTGCTTCCACTAAAGGGATAATTTAATTCTACATATAATTAATCGTTATCCCACCCATTGCAAAAGTATGCAACCTTCTACCACCACCATAGTGCCCCATTACCACCCCCCCCCCCCCCCCCCCCCCACACACACACAACCCACCCCCACCACCACACCACAACACACACAAACCTCATACTGGTCTGTGCTTCGCAGCACTGTCGATGATGCTGGCACTCAGATCTGGGATGTCCGTGCCAACCACAAGAGCCTGACAGAAGTTGAGGAGGCAGAGTGGGTGTGTGGTTAGGGTGTGTGTTGGGTGTGCAGGGTGGGTGGTGTTAGGTTGGCAGGGTGGGTGTAGGCAATGCAGAGTGGTGTGGGTTGGGTGTATGTTAGGTTGTATTGGCATGCTGGTGGTTGTGAGTGTGTTTGTGGGGGCTTCGTGTGGTGGGTGGTGGTGATTGGTGGTGGTTGTAGTGGTGATGATGTAGTGGTGATGGTGGTGGTGGGTGGGCAAGGGAAGTTGAGGGGTTTATATATTATTCTATCAATTATCTATCTATCATCTATCTCTACTATCTACTATCTATCTATCTATCTATAGATTGATATATATATATATGTTCCAAAACATTTACAAGTTCATATGCAGGCCCCCTTTCCACAGTTTGACCCACCACGCCCACCACAAGTGTGACGCATCACATCACCATAACTGAAAAGCATCACACAACACCACGCTCCATCCAGATCCACCACAACCACAACCATAACCATCACATCCACCAAACCTCCATAACCACCACAACTGAGACGCGCACATCAACACCACGCCCATGCCATCCACCACAACTATAACCACCACAACCACCACAACTGAGACGCAGCACATTAACACCATGCTACATCCAAATCCACCACAACCATAACCACCACAACTGAGACCAGCCACATCAACACCACACTCCATCCACACCACCACAACTGAGACGCAGCACATTAACACCATGCTACATCCAAATCCACCACACCATAACCACCACAACTGAGAGGCAGCACATCAACACCATGCTACATCCAAATCACCCAACCATAACCACCATAACGAGACGCAGCACATCACACCATCTGACATCCAAATCCACCACAACCATAACCACCACAACTGAGACGCAGCACATCAACACCATGCTACATCCCATCCCACACAACCATAACTACCACAACTGAGACGCAGCACATCACCACCATGCTACACCCCCACTTTCACCCCCTGCTGCACCCAAAGGAATGATAATGCCTGGTGGGCGTGGTAATAAGGGAGCCCTGCTTACGCGGTTGAAAGGGCTGCTACTTTACCTGGACAAAGCTACGTGGCGGTTAACGCGACTGCGAAACTTAAGTGCACCCATGGGATTCGAGACCGCACTACGTCGTTTTAGGAGCTCTACCATTGACCATTCGTGAACGAGATCCTGCTGCACATACCTTGTATGTATGTCACAGTCCAGGGTAGGACAAATAGGCTAAACGATCGCCCCACCTGCACCTACCTGGTTGCAAACACTCACCACCACCACCGCACTGGCAACCTACATACTTAAACACACGCCCTACCCACCCCATGCTGCACTTCCTTGTTGGCTACCTTGGTGCCCACACTACACCACCAAGTACCGCCAACCTACACACCTAACACACGCCCTACCCACCCCATGCTGCACCTCACCTGCTGCCCCCCCCCCCCCCCCCCCCCCCACCCACCCACCCACCCACCCACCCACCACTTACCACCACCAAGCACCGCCAACCTACCCACCTAACCACCCCTACCACACCCATGCTGCACCTACCTGCTGCCCCCCCCCCCCCCCCCCCCCCCCCTCACACACACACACACACTCACACTCAGCAGCACTGCTACCTACACACCTAATGCACGCCCTACACACCCCATGCTGCACCTACCTTGTTGCCTACCTTGGTGCACACCCACCCACACACACTCACCACCAGCAGCATCACCAACCTACATACCTACCACACTCCCTACCTACCCCATGCTGCACCTACTTTGTTGACCCCAGGTTTTTGTAGCAGTTCTTCGAGCGTTTTCTGCCATCTTCACCCCAAGATCGGGAAGCTGTTGGGGACGACCTCTAGCATCCCTGGTGGTGGTGGGTGAGGTGGGGTGGGGGATGGGGTGGTGTGTGTGTGAGGTAGGGTGAGAGTGGGTGGGGTGGGTGAGGTGAGGTGAGGTGAGTGAGGTGAGGGGTGAGTGGGTGGTGTGAGGTGAGGGGTGGGGTGGGTGTGTGTGAGGTGAGGGGGGGTGGGTGCATCTTTCAGCCCCAAGATCGGAGAATCTATTGTGGAACAACCTCTAGCACACCTGGGGGGGGTGGGGTGTGGTATGGGTGGGAATGTCGTGAGGTGAGGTGAGGTGAGGATGGTGAGGGGTGGGGTGGGTGTTTGTGAGGTGAGGGGTGTAGGGGTGGGGGGTAGTGGTGAGGTATGAGGTGGGTGAGGGGGGTGAGGGTGGGGTGTTGTGTGAGGTGAGGGGTGGTGAGGGTGGGGTGGTGAGGGTGGGGTGTGTGTGACGGGGGTGAGGTTGTGTTGTGAGGTGAGGTGCGGGGTGGTGAGGGGTGGGGTGTGTGTGCCGTGGGGTGAGGTGTGAGGTGCGGTGGGTGAGGGGTGTGTGAGGGGTGGTGGTGTGTGACTTGGGGTGGGTGTGCGTGTGTAGTGAGGTGAGTGGGTGGTGAGGGGTGGGGTGTGTTGCTGGGGTGCGTGTGTGTGGTGTGGACGTGGGTGTGAGGTTTGTGTGTGTGGGTGGAGGTGAGGGTGGTGAGGGGTGGGGTGGTGTGTGAGTGTGGGGTGAGGTGTGTGTGTGAGGTGAGGTGAGGGTGGTGAGGGTGGTGTGTGGTGACATGGGGTGAGGGTGGTGTGTGAGGTGAGTGAGGGGTGGTGAGGGGTGGGGTGTGTGTGAGGTGAGGTGGGGGTGGTTAATGGGTGGTGTGTCATGAGGGGTGGGGGGTGGTGGGTGTGAGTGAGGTGGTGATCGGGTGCGTGTGGGTTGGTGGGTGTATGAGGGGTTGGTGATTGGGTGGTTGGTGGTGTGTGTATGATGTGGGTGGTGAGGGGTGTGTGTGTGGACGTTGGGGTGAGGTGTGTGTGTGAGTTGAGTTGAGGTGGTGGAGGGGTGGGGTGTGTGTGACGTTGTGGTGAGGTGTGTGTGTGTGAGTTGAGGTGAGGGGTGGTGAGGGTGGGTGTGTGGTGTGGGTGAGGTGTGTGTGTGGTGAGGATGAGGTGTGGTGAGGGTGGGGTGTGTGTGACGTGAGGTGAGGGTGGGTGGGTAATGGGTGGTGTGTGTAGAGGGGGGGGTGGTGAGGGTGGGGGTGTGAGGGGTGGTTGGGGAGGTGAGGTGGGGTGGGTGATGGGTGGTGTGTGTGAGTGGGGTGGTGAGGGGTGTGTGATGGGGTGTGTGTGTTGAGGGTGGGTGGTGCGGGGGGGTGTGTTGACTGGGGTGAGGTGTGTGTGTGAGTTGAGTTGAGGGGTGGTGAGGGGTGGGTGTGTGTGCTTGGGTGAGGTGTGTGTGTGTGATGTGATGTGGCGGGTGGTGAGGGGTGGGTGTGTGTTGTGGGGTGAGGGTGTCGGTGGGTTGTCGGGATGGGTGCGGGGTGGTGAGGGGTGGGGTGTGTGTGCGTGATGGTGATGGGTGGTAATGGTGTGTGTGTGCTGAGGGGTGGTGCGGGGTGGGGTGTGGTGTGTGCGGGTGAGGGGTGGTGAGTGGGTGGTTGTGTGTTGGGGGTTGGTGCGGGGTGTTGGTGATGGGCGGTGTGTGGAGGTGAGGTGCGGGGTGGTGATGGGTGGTGTGTGTTGAGGGGTGGTGCGGGTGGTGATGGGTGGTGTGTTGTGTGGTATGGGGGTGGTGAGGGGTGGTGGGTGGGGTGGTGTGTGTGAGGTTGAGGTGAGGGGTGGTGTGGGTGGTGTGTGTTGGGGGGTGGTGAGGGGTGGTGAGGGGGTGTGTGTGTATGAGTGGGTGGTGGGGGGTGGGGTGTGTGTAGGTGAGGTTGGTGGGGGTGGTGCTGGGATGGGTGTGTGTTTGGGGGTGTTGGGGGTGGTGCGGGGTGGTGTGTGTCTGCGGGGTGGTTGGATGGGGGTGGGGTGTGTGACGGTGAGGTGAGGTAGGGTGTGTGATGGGTGGGTGTGTTGGTGGGTGGTGGGGGTGGTGTGGGTGGTTGTGGTGCTGAGGGGGTGGTGGGGGTGGGGTGTGTGTGTGTGGTGGTGGGCGTGCGGTGGTGGGGTGTGTTTGAGTTGAGGTGAGGTAAGGGGTCTGTGTGAGGTGCGGTGGGGTGCGGTGGGGTGAGGGGTGGTGAGGGGTGGGTTTGGGGTTGGGTGAGGAGTGGGTTGGGATGAGGGGTGGGGTGTGTGTGAGGTGAGGTGAGGTGAGGGGTGAGTGCATCTACACCCCAAGATCTAGTGAAGCTGATTGGGGGACAGCCTGTAGCACACCCTGCATGGGGTGGTGCATTGGATGGCTTGCCAAGTACGATATGGTGTACAACATGGTATATCCACTACAGCCATTGAACCAGGATGATGTTGACAACCCTATAGATTAAGTGTAAGTGTAAGTGTAAGTGTAAGTGTAAGTGTAAGTGCTGTATATGAACAGGTGAAGCTGATTGGGGGACAACCTGTAGCGCATCCTGCATGACGTGGTGTATTGGACGGCTTGCCAAGTACGATATGTTGTACAATATGGTACGATTGATCATGCGAGAGTATTGGAACTAGGATGATACTGACCCCTAGACCCGGTGGAGATGATTGGGAGACAAATTCTAGCCCTGCCTCACCCTGACCCACCCCGCTCCGCCCCGACCCGCCGCACCTCAGCCCGACCCACCACACCACACCAACACCTCGACCCCACTCCACCCCACCCGACTCCCCGCAGCCCACCCCGACTCCCCGCACCCCACTCCGACCCACTGCACCCCACGCCACCCCGACTCACAGCACCCCGAGCACACCCTGCCCCGACTCGCCGCAGCCCACCCCAACTCACTGCACCCCACTCCGACCCACTGCAACCCAACGCCACCCCGACTCACAGCACCCCGAGCACACCCTTGCCCCGACCGCCGCAGCCCACCCCAACTCACTGCACCCCACTCCGACCCACTGCCCCCCACCCCACCCCGACTCATCGCCACCCCAAGCACACCCTGCACCGAACTCGCCGCACCCCACCTCGACTCACCGCACCCCACTCCCGACCCACTGCACCCCACCCCACCCCGACTCACAGCCACCCCGAGCACACCCTGCCCCGACTCGCCGCAGCCCATCCCACTCCGACCCACTGCACCCCATCCCACCCCGACTCACCGCACCCCACTCCAACCCACTGCACCCCATCCCACCCCGACTCACGCACCCACTCCGACCCACTGTCACCCCATCCCAACCCCGACTCACCGCTACCCGAGCCCACCCTGCCCCGATCGCCGCAGCCCACCCCCGACTCACCGCACCCCACTCCGACCCACTGCACCCCACCCCACCCCGACTCACTGCACCCCGAGCACACCCTGCCCCGACTCACTGCACCCCACCCCGACTCACCGCACCCCGAGCACACCCTGCATGGGGTGGCGTATTGGTATGAGGGAGAGGTTTGTTTTTGAAAGAAAAGGAATTAGCGTCTTAACGTAGCACCATGGTGCTCCCAGTAGCTTTTGAGGTGCACATAGGAGCTTTTGGGGATCCAAATATATTGCATGATATCCTTTTATATGGTGCAGATATGGTATGATGTGTCAAGCGATAATTTTGGAACCAGGATGGTATTGACAACCTACACCTTGGGGTGCTGCGTTTAACCAGGCTAACTTCCTAAAACCCGCATTACCACTCCTGCTATCACTACCGCTACTGCTAACACTACCAATACAGCTAACACTACCTCTACTGCTAACACTACTGGGAACACTTCCGCTACTGCTAATACTACTGCTACAAGCTGCAACAGAAAGAGTCCACAGAGGTGGGAGGAAAGAAGCTTTTAGACTGCGTAAGCACAAATTTGCTGTGCATGGCTTACCATGTCTATGCTTCTCATCCACTCCTCTACATCCTCCGTCTTGTCCCCACTGCTGCTACCGCTACTGCTACCGCTGCTGCTACCGCTGCTGCTACCGCTACTGCTACCGCTACTGCTACCGCTGCTGCTACCGCTGCTGCTACCGCTACTGCTACCCCTGCTGCTACCGCTGCTGCTACCGCTACTGCTACCGCTACTGCTACTGCTACTGCTACCGCTACCGCTACTGCTACTGCTTCCGCTACTGCTACTGCTACCGCTACTACTACTGCTACTGCTACCGCTACTGCTACGGCTACCGCTACTGCTACTGCTACTGCTACCGCTACTGCTACTGCTACCGCTACTGCTACTGCTACCGCTACTGCTACTGCTACCGCTACTGCTATGATTAAGATACTGTATGCTACCGATTCTGCTACACGCTACTGCTATCTACTGCTACGTACTGATACTGCTATGATACTGCTAACCACTAGGAAAATAAGTTTTAACTCCTTCACAACAAAATTTGCGCGCATGGCTTACACATGTATATGATTCTCATCCACTATTAAATCCTATTCTGTCCACACTGCTGTGGCTAGAACGATGTTGAAGCGCACGGTGGCTGTTAGGGGCAGTTTTTGAAGAGTGGGCATGGAGTGTTGTGGTGTGGTGGTGGGTGTGTGTGTGGGGGGGCGTGGATGGGTGGGTTGGCTGGGTGGGTGGGTGGGTGGGTGAGAGGGGGTTGGCTGGGTGGGTGGGAGTAGTTGGTGGGTGGGTGGTGGAGGGGGCGGGGTGGCAGGGGGGATGGCTGGAGAGGTGGGTGCTGGGTGGCTGGGCATGGGTGGGTGGCTCATGAATGCATACGCCAGGAGTATGCATGGTTGGGATGGCTATAACAGTTCGACGACTAAGTAAAGAGTTCATTATATAATTATACAAATTAAAACCTTCACCCAAATCATTTTGTATCCAAAGGGGCAGTGCAGGGCGGGCATGGATGTATATGGAATGAGTATGCATGGTAGCTGGAAGGGACAGTGCAGGGTGGCCATGGATATACATGGAGTATGCATGCATGGAAAAACAAGGAGCAGCATAAGCACATAGGGAATTCATGGATGGATGCGCAAGGAGTATGCATGGTTGAGAATAAAAGGGGCAGTGCAGGGTGGGAATGGATGGATGCGCAAGGAGTGTGCATGGTTGAGAATAAAAGGGGCAGTGCAGGGTGGGAATGGATGGATGCGCAAGGAGTGTGCATGGTTGAGAATAAAAGGGGCAGTGCAGGGTGGGAATGGATGGATGCGCAAGGAGTGTGCATGGTTGAGAAGAAAAGGGGCAGTGCAGGGTGGGAATGGATGGATGCGCAAGGAGTGTGCATGGTTGGGCACACAAGGAGCAGAATAGGCACATAGGGAATTCATGGATGGATGCGCAAGGAGTGTGCATGGTTGAGAATAAAAGGGGCAGTGCAGGGTGGGAATGGATGGATGCGCAAGGAGTGTGCATGGTTGGGCACACAAGGAGCAGCATAGGCACATAGGGAATTCATGTATGGATGCGCAAGGAGTGTGCATGGTTGAGAATAAAAGGGGCAGTGCAGGGTGGGAATGGATGGATGTGCAAGGAGTGTGCATGGTTGGGCACACAAGGAGCAGCATAGGCACATAGGGAATTCATGGATGGATGCGCAAGGAGTATGCGTGGTCGGGGATGAAAGGGGCAGTGCAGGGTGGGCATGTAAGGATGCGCAAGGAGTATGCATGGTTGAGAATAAAAGGGCAGTGCAGGGTGGGAATGGATGGATGCGCAAGGAGTATGCATGGTTGGACACACAAGGAGCAGCATAGGCACATAGGGAATTCATGGATGGATGCGCAAGGAGTATGCATGGTCGGGGATGAAAGGGGTAGTGCAGGGTGGGCATGTATGGATGCGCAAGCAGTGTGCATGGTTGAGAATAAAAGGGGCAGTGCAGGGTGGAAATGGATGGATGCGCAAGGAGTATGCATGGTTGGACACACAAGTAGCAGCATAGGCACACAGGGAATTCATGGATGGATGCGCAAGGAGTATGCATGGTCGGGGATGAAAGGGGTAGTGCAGGGTGGGCATGTATGGATGCGCAAGGAGTGTGCATGGTTGAGAAGAAAAGGGGCAGTGCAGGGTGGAAATGGATGGATGCGCAAGGAGTATGCATGGTTGGACACACAAGTAGAAGCATAGGCACACAGGGAATTCATGGATGGATGCGCAAGGAGTATGCATGGTCGGGGATGAAAGGGGTAGTGCAGGGTGGGCATGTATGGATGCGCAAGGAGTGTGCATGGTTGAGAAGGAAAAGGGGCAGTGCAGGGTGGGAATGGATGGATGCGCAAGGAGTATGCATGGTTGGACACACAAGGAGCAGAATAGGCACATAGGGAATTCAAGGATGGATGCGCAAGGAGTGTGCATGGTTGAGAATAAAAGGGTGGTAGTGCAGGGGTGGGCATGTATGGATGCGCAAGGAGTGTGATGTTTTGAGCTGACGACTAAAAGGGGGGCAGTTGCAGGGTGGGAAGGATGGATGAGAAAGGATTGTTGCATGGTTTTGGACAAACAAGGAGCAGCATAGGCCACACCAGGATTCATGGAGGAGGCGCAAGGGAGCATGCTGTGGTCGGGGGATGATGAAAGGGGGAGTTAGTGCAGGTGGAGGGACATGTATGGATGATCAAGGAGTGAGTTTGTTTGGATAGACAAGTGAGGTGGGACAAAGCAAGGTGCAGGGCAAGATGTAGATGGGTAGGGTGGAGTTGTGTTGTGTGTGTTGATGAGTCGAGGTGTGTGTTGTGGGGTCTGGGGGGATGAGGGTATGAGTGGGGTGGGTAGTGAGCGATTGGGGAGGGGGTGGGGGTGGGTGGGTTCTGCAGGGGGGGTGAGGGAGGTAGGGTAAGAGGTGGGGGCGGACAGGATTGTGGGTGTGGGTTTGGGTTGGGTTGCGGTTGGGTTGGATTGGGTTGGAGGATGGGTGGTTGGTTGGGTTGGGTTGGGATGGGTTGGGTTGGGTTGGGTTGGGAGGGTGTGGGGTTGGGTTGGGTTGGGTTGGGTGGTTGGTTGGGTTGGGTTGGGTTGGGTGGGTTGGGTGGGGTTGGGTTGGGTTGGTGGGGTTGGGTTGGGTGGGTGGGTTGGGTGGGTGTGTGTGTGTGTAGGGGGGGGGGGGGGGGGGGGGGGGGTAAGAGTGGTGGTGAGGCTGTGGGTGGGTGGCCGGGGGGTGGGGGACGGGGGAGGGGGGGGGGGGGGAGGGATTGAAGGATGGGGGAGGTTAGGTAGAAGGAATTAACGGGAGGGGCTGCATTTGGTTGTCTTACAATTTTAGGTGTCAATTGCATACAACATGAAACAAAAAAATTGCAACACACCAAGACATGATTTGATCATCAGGAGTCAGCTGACTGTTGAAATGATCAGCAATGTTCATGCTGATGTTTGAAAAATTGATACTCAGAGTCATGCTGACTGTTTGAAATTGATTCCGCAATGTCATGCTGACTGTTTGAAATTGATCCTCAGAGTCATGCTGACTGTTTAAAATTGAGTTCCGCACTGTCATGCGACGTTTGAAATGATTCCCCGAGTCATGCTGACTGTTTGAAATTGATTCCGCAATGATGAGACGTTTGAAATGATCCTCAGATCATGCTGACTGTTTGAAATTGATTCCGCAATGTCATGCTGACTGTTTGAAATTGATTCCTCAGAGTCATGCTGTTAGTTTGAAATTGATTCCGCAATGTCATGCTGACTGTTTGAAATTGATTCCTCAGAGTCATGCTGACTGTTTGAAATTGATTCCGCAATGTCATGCTGACTGTTTGAAATTGATTCCTCAGAGTCATGCTGACTGTTTGAAATTGATTCCGCAATGTCATGCTGACTGTTTGAAATTGATTCCTCAGAGTCATGCTGACTGTTTGAAATTGATTCCGCAATGTCATGCTGACTGTTTGAAATTGATTCCTCAGAGTCATGCTGTTAGTTTGAAATTGATTCCGCAATGTCATGCTGACTGTTTGAAATTGATTCCTCGGAGTCATGCTGACTGTTTGAAATTGATTCCTGAGATTCATGCTGACTGTTTGAAATTGATTCCTCAGAGTCATGCTGTCAGTTTGAAATTGATTCCGCAATGTCATGCTGACTGTTTGAAATTGATTCCTTGGAGTCATGCTGACTGTTTGAAATTGATTCCTGAGATTCATGCTGACTGTTGAACTGATCCTCAGAGTATGCTGACTGTTTTGAAATGATTCCGCATGTCATCTGAAGGTTGAAATTGATTCCGCAATGTCATGCTGACTGTTTGAAATTGATTCCTGAGATTCATGCTGACTGTTTGAAATTGATTCCTTGGAGTCATGCTGACTGTTTGAAATTGATTCCTGAGATTCATGCTGACTGTTTGAAATTGATTCCGCAATGTCATGCTGACTGTTGAAAATTGTTCATCAGAGTCATGATGATGTTTGAAATTGATCCCAATTGCATGCTGGACTGTTTTTGAAATTGATTCCTCCGAGTCATGTGACTGTTTGAAATTTGATTCCGCAATGTTCATGCTGAATGTTTGAAATGATTTCCTCAGAGTCATTGCTGACTGTTTGAAATTGATCCGCATGTCGTTGGTGATGTTGAAATTGTCTCGAGTCATGCTGTCTGTTGAAATTGATTCCGCAATGTCATGTGACGGTTGAAATTGAATTACTAGGATCTGCGAATGTTTGAAATTGGATTCCTGAGATTCATGTGACGTTGAATTGATTCTTAGAGTCATGCTGTTAGTTGAATCGATTCCGCAATGTGCATGATGACTGTTGAATTGATTCAATGGAGTCATGCTGACGGTTGCAATTGATTCCTTGAGATTATGCTGACGTTTGAATTGATGCCTGTAGAGTCATTGCTGAATGTTGAAATTGATTCCGCAATGTCATGCTGACTGTTTGAAATTGATTCCTCAGAGTCATGCTGTTAGTTTGAAATTGATTCCGCAATGTCATGCTGACTGTTTGAAATTGATTCCTCGGAGTCAAGCTGACTGTTTGAAATTGATTCCTGAGATTCATGCTGACTGTTTGAAATTGATTCCTCAGAGTCATGCTGACTGTTTGAAATTGATTCCGCAATGTCATGCTGACTGTTTGAAATTGATTCCTCAGAGTCATGCTGTCTGTTTGAAATTGATTCCGCAATGTCATGCTGACTGTTTGAAATTGATTCCTGGAGTCATGTGATGTTTGAAAATTGATTCCTGAGATGAATTATTGTACTGTTTGAAATTGATTCCTCAGAGTCATGCTGTCTGTTTGAAATTGATTCCGCAATGTCATGCTGACTGTTTGAAATTGATTCCTTGGAGTCATGCTGACTGTTTGAAATTGATTCCTGAGATTCATGCTGACTGTTTGAAATTGATTCCTCAGAGTCATGCTGACTGTTTTGAACTTGATTTTCGCATGTATGCTGATGTTGAAATTGATTCCGCAATGTCATGCTGACTGTTTGAAATTGATTCCTGAGATTCATGTGACGTTGACATTGTCTCTCAGAGTCTCTGATGTTTGAAGTTGTTGTAAATTGATTTCCTCAGATTCATGCGGATGTTTGAAATTGATTCCCGCAATGTCATGCTGACTGTTTTTTGAAATGCATTCCTGATATTCATGTGACTGTTGGAAATGATTCGCAATGTCATGCTTGGGACTGTTTGAAATTGATCCTAGAGTCCATTGATGACTGTTTGAAATTGACTTCCGCCATGTCATGCTGACTGTTTGAAATGATTCCTCAAGTCATTGCTGTCTGTTTGACATGATCCGGCAATGTCATGCTGACTTTGAATTGCGATCCTCGAGTCATGCTGCTGTTTGAATTGATTCCTAGATTCAGCTGACTGTTTTTGAAATGATTCCTCAGAGTATGCGTTAGTTTGAAATTGATTCGCAATGTCCTGCTGACCTGTTTGGAAATTGATTCCTTGGAGTCATGTGACTTGTTTGAAATTGATTCCTGATGATTCATGTGACTGTTTGACACTTGGATTCTCAGAGTCATGCTTGACTGTTTGAACTTGATTCCGCAAATGATGCTGATGTTGAAATTGACTTCCGCCATGTCCTGCTATGAATGTTTGAATGCTTCCTGAGATTCATGGACCTTTTGAAATTGATTCCTCAGCGTTAATGCCGACTGTTTGAAATTGCTTCCTGATTCATGCTGACGATTGATTGAACTATTCCTAGATTTCATGCTGACAGTTTGAAATTTCTTTGATTCCTCAGAGGTCATTGCTGACTTTTTGAAATTGATTCTGAGCGTCATTGCTCCCCTGTTGAAAATTGATTTTCTGCACTGATTCCTAATTGATTCCTGCTGACTGTTTGAAATTGCAACACAACAAGCACATGATGGATTCCTCAGTGTCACCCTGAATGTTTCTTTTTTGGGCTTCTCACGGCAGCTTCCAGTCAGCTCCATCAGCAAGCCACTGGGTCAAGCCGGAAGTTTCCAGCTGCATTTGAGTGACTATCATATCAGCTGTAAGGCGCACTAGCTACCTTCTGGATGGGGAAAGGGAGCTGCCTAGAAGCTACTATGTGTATGGAACGGCAACAAATATTAGTGTTTCAAAAATTAATACTAACTAACATTATTCTAGTGTCACAGTAATAATAGTTTTTCAAATAAATTCAAAATTCTGGTGAGAGAGCTCGTCGGTCTAATACTAACTAACATTCACTTATATTAATAATTTGCTAATATTCACTAACTCAGCCTTTCCCTAACTATGTGTATCCCTAAAAATAAGCAGTAGTCATGGTGACTGGCGACCTATACCACATAATCTTGCAGCAACGTTAGTGTTTTTCTTTTCATCTTAAAGCAGCAGTTTCTAGGCAGCTCCCCTGAGTGGCTATTCAGCCAAAGCTTATGCAACCTAGTGTGCCTGGAAGCTGACAGAATCCGCTGGCCAGAACTGTCGAAATCTCGGGGCTAGCCCAGTGGCTGGCTCAGGGAGCTGCCTAGAAGCTGCTGCTTGTAGGCGAAAAGATAAACTATGGCAGCAACACTGGTGTTTGGCCCCAACACAAGAGAGTTGGCTGGCCCCCTCAACCTCAAACTGCTTAATGGCAAAACATTTGTATTTATTGATTCTTGCAGCAACACCTGGGCCACAGGGGTTTCTTGAATGTGCTACTTGTAGCTACTTGGAGCTCACGGTGCTACATTAAGTACCTTGGTGTTTTGGGGGTGCTATGTAAGAGCCTTTGGGGTTTACTTTTGCGCCCCGAGAAACCTGCTAGTAGCACCCAGGAAGTCTATTTGGAGCACCATGGTGGTATGTAAATACAAATGTTCCTTTCCCAAAAAAGTAACCCTACTGGGCCACACTCGAGCTTCTGCACCTACCCAGAGACTTTGGAAATGATGTGCGTGGCACACGCTCTATAAAAGTCGCATGCGCCCTCCGGTCCTGAGGCTAGAGTTGCTGCTAAGCGCGTTTTAACACGTCCAGCAACAGGAAGGCGAGCGAACACGCATAGTGCAGCTCGGCTGTTGCACTCGCCCGATGCCATGGGCCAACTGGAATAATCGATGTGTCCAGTTCGGGGCTGAGCAGTATACAGCAGCAAGTAATTCGCTACAGACTCAGCAAAAGAATGCCGAGACTGGACAGCGGCACGGCCTGCCTACTTCCCAATTTTATAACAACGAGAGGAGGGCATGCATGTTCGAGGCAGAGGGTCTAACAGGCTCAGCGGTAATGCTGGATGGAAGTGCTAAAGCGATGGAAACGCACGCATGCATGTGACGATTCTTCTTCTTCTTCGATGGAAATGCTCAATGAAGCAAAAAAACTGAATTGGCTGGATGGAAATGTACCTAGGTCCTTGGCCCTCGCGAGGAGGGCCGGTAGGGCCGGGTAGGGCACTACGCGAACTCGCACGTTGGAGTGGAGCAGAGGGAGTGGAGCCTGGTCGAGCCTGGTCGAGTCTGATCTGAGTCTGATCGAGCCTGGTTGAGTCTGGTCGAGCCTGGTCTAGCCTGATCGTGTCTGCTCAGCCCAACTCATCGCGGAAATCCGATTATTAATGTCCTCCGATTCTCCAATCTTCAACTCATTGGATTATCCGTTGATCAAACCTTTGTCCCACTTGCACCCGGCACCCGCCCAGTTAGTTTGGACAACTTGAGTTGCGAGGGTTCGATTTTGAAAATACAAACGTACACCTGTCGTTGTACACTTGTCGCTACTCATTATCGCTACTGATTCCATCCACAGTCCAATCGATCCAATGCGCGCCTCCGCTGATGCAAATGAAAATTCTATTCATCCATATGACTAAATTCCGCGGCCTTGGTACCGGACGTTGGAACGTATCTCTAACCCCGCAACTCGACACCAAGCTTCAAACGCATCCGCGCTGAGAAGATATCCCACCTTGTCGAAGGGTGGTATTAGGCGAAACTAGCATCGCACGTAGCCCAAAGTCCTGTATTTCGGAACCTCATCATGACGAAGCAGCCTGGGCTGGTCGTCACTTGCACGGGTATGCTTGGCTGATTAGCTTGCAGGGTTTGTTTGCTTGCATGGTGATACCGATGGAAGGATTCCTGGAGGACCCTATCTGCCTCCTGAATCCTGGTGATTTTACTCCCTAGTGTCTGTGGGTATTGCAGGGGAGATGAATTACATTCTGCACATGGTTAGATGTCAGATGGCGTATATAATCATGTGTAGGGAACAGCCAGACCTGTGTCAGTCCTGCGCCAGACCTGGGCCAAAACTGGGCCAGACCTATGCCAGAACTGTGCCAGACCTATGCCAGACCTATGCCAGACGTGCGCCATACCATACAATTTATATCCTTCATTTCACCCCATTTCATTGTCGGGTACAGGCTTCTCCTCGGATGAGCGAGCAAAACTGAAGACAGCGGTCTCTGAGCTGGGTGGCCACTACCTACCTGACCTCGTCTGGGGACGCACAACCCACCTGGTGTGTAAAACTCTATTAGATGCCTTTGGCATGCCAAAGTACATGAAGGCCATAGAGTGGGGCCTGCCCATTGTGAATGCCAGGTGGATTGTTGACAGCCTGGCGGCCAAGGCTCTACTTCCCGTAGAGCAGTACAAGACCGATGTGCTGTACAGCTCAGAGGACATTCTCGGCCTAGGGCAACGAGCCCCTCTGTCAGCCATTGAGAATCGAGACCTGCCATACGCCAGCTACCATCCAAACGGACCTGCTTGGACTGGTATGCATACAAGTAATATCACACCAGCACCTGCAGTGCATGCAACTCGTGCTGAAGCAGTACAGCCCAGTCACCATCCCTGTACTGCCGCAGCACAGACCTACGGCCAGCTTGGCTACGGAGCAGCCCAGGCCACATTCCAGCCAGGACCTCCAGCAGTCAGTATTAATTGGCATGGGCAAGGGTTTGGAGTAGGCAGCACGTCAGCCCATGACAGCCAAGGCTTTGGATCTAGCATCAGCCAACCTCCAGATTTCAATTTTGGAAATCCTTTTTCCTTCAATCCCATTCATCAACCAGCACCAAGGAGCGACGCCCATGAAGCCCTAGGCTCTGAACACCATTCCCTGAGCTTTTTCCCACAGCCTCCCGAAACCTCGGGCATGCCAAGCACTGACCACAGTTCTCCATGCTTATTCCCCCAGCCCCCCAAAATCTTGGGCAAGACAAGCCCCGATACCCCTCGCCTGATCCCTGATCCAGGTAAGACCCTAAGGTAGTTTGTTTGTTTGTTGGGTTGGGTGA
This sequence comes from Chlamydomonas sp. ICE-L, assembly GCA_013435795.1. NCBI lineage: Eukaryota > Viridiplantae > Chlorophyta > Chlorophyceae > Chlamydomonadales > Chlamydomonadaceae > Chlamydomonas > Chlamydomonas sp. ICE-L. Next base: position 14,652,053 of record JACBWV010000552.1, read on the forward strand.
TTGGTTGGTTGTTGATCCCTGATCCAGGTAAGACCCTAAGGTTGTTTGTTTGTTTGGTTGGTTGGTTGTTGATCCCTGATCCAGGTAAGACCCTAAGGTTGTTTGGTTGTTTGGTTGGTGATCCCTGATCCATGTAAGACCCTAAGTTTGGTTGGTTGGTTGGTTGGTTGTTGATCCCTGATCCAGGTAAGACCCTAAGGTTGTTTGGTTGTTTGGTTGTTGATCCCTGATCCAGGTAAGACCCTAAGTTTGGTTGGTTGGTTGGTTGGTTGTTGATCCCTGATCCAGGTAAGACCCTAAGTTTGGTTGGTTGGTTGGTTGGTTGGTTGTTGATCCCTGATCCATGTAAGACCCTAAGTTTGGTTGGTTGGTTGGTTGGTTGTTGATCCCTGATCCAGGTAAGACCCTAAGTGCGTCAACTTTTTTGTAGGAGTGGCAACGCCATTCAAACTGAATCCTGCGGGTAGCTGGTTTGTGTCGGGAGACGCACCTCCTGGGGTGAAAGTCCTTTCACAACTAAAAAAAAGACCAGAAACCATTACTGCCGCCTGATGATGTCTATTTGACACAACTAGTTGCTATTTTTTGTAATGATCCATCCCTTTCTCTCGTCTCCTCCTACTGCTGATTTCTCTTTTCACAAATTTCAACTTAGATCCTTAGTACTCACTGCCCGGAACGAAGTTTTTATTTGTTACCCCCCCCCCCCCCCCCACACCACCACCACCACCACCACCACCACCTCCCCCCAACCTTGAGCTAGGTAAGCCCCAAGCCAGGGATCTTGATCAGAGCCTGGGACAAGTCAGTAGGGGCATTAGCATGTCTCCTTTCCCCAGTGAGTATGACATATCGCATGACCCATGCATGGCACCCTCTACGACCCCGGAGGTGGCCTTGGACAAGAGGCCAGGCCCCCACAGAGCTTCCATGGGTGGCCTGGGCAGCGGCAGCAGCAGCCCCACTTACAGCCTGGCGAGCTCCCTAGGGCCGAGTGTGAGTGCTATGCGCGACAGGGCAGAGCCAAGAAGAGAGGGCGTCTTACAGGAGGGACGGTCTGCTGCGTGGGGAGGGCATGGTGATCGCCAATATATGTATGATGATGACGAGGAGCTGGAGGACATGGTTATTCCAGGTGAGCCAGATGAGTGCAAAGGGCATGGTGGTGGCCAAAATATGTATGATGATGACGAGGAGCTGGAGGATATGATAATTCCAGTTGAGTCAGATGAGTGTGAAGAGCATGGTGGTGGCCAAGATATGTATGATGAGGAGGAGGTGCTAGAAGATATGATAATTCCAGGTGAGTCAGATGAGTGGGAGGGGCATGGTGGTGGGAAAGATTTGTATGATGATGACGAGGAGATGGGGGATATGGTTATTCCAGGTGAGCCAAACGTTGAGTAAGGTTTGGGAAGAATCCTACACAATTTGTCGGTTAGCCTGATGGTGGTGCTGGTGGTGGCCAAGATATGTATGATAATGACAAGGAGCTGGGGGATATGGTTATTCCAGGTGAGTCAGATGAGTGCGAAGGGCATGGTGGTGGCCAAGATATGTATGATGATAAGAAGGTGCTAGAGGATATGATAATTCCAGGTGAGTCAGATGAGTGGGAAGGGCATGGAGGTGGCCAAGATATGTATGATGAGGAGGAGGTGCTAGAGGATATGGTTATTCCATGTGAGTCAGATGAGTGGGAAGAGCATGGTGGTGGCCAAGATATGTATGATGATGAGGAGGTGATGGGCGATATGGTTATTCCAGGTGAGTCAGATGAGTGGGAGGGGCATGGTGGTGGGAAAGATATGTATAATGATGACGAGGTGGGGGATATGGTTATTCCAGGTTAGCCAAATGCAGAGTGTGGTTTGGGGAGGATCCGATACAATTTGTCTGTTAGCCTGATGGTGGTGCTGGTGGTGGCCAAGATATGTATGATGATGACGAGGAGCTGGAGGATATGATAATTCCAGGTGAGACAAATGAGTGGGAAGGGCATGGTGATGGCCAAGACATGTATGATGATGACGAGGAGCTGGGGGATATGATAATTCCAGGTGAGTCAGATAGGTGGGAAGAGCCCCATGGTGATGGCCAAGATATGTATGATGATGACTTGGAGCTGGGGGATATGTTTATTCCAGGTGAGACAGATGAGTGGGAAGAGCCCCATGGTGATGGCCAAGATATGCATGATGATGACTTGGAGCTGGGGGATATGGTTATTCCAGGTGAGGCAGATGAGTGGGAAGGGCATGGTGGTGGCCAAGATATGTATGATGATGAGGAGGTGCTAGAGGATATGATAATTCCAGGTGAGTCCGATGAGTGGGAAGAGCATGGTGGTGGGAAACATGTGTATGATGATGACGAGGAGCTGTGGGATATGGTTAATCCAGGAGAGTCAGATGAGTGTAAAGAGCATGGTGGTGGCCAAGATATGTATGATGATGACGAGGAGCTGGGGGATATGATTATTCCAGGTGAGCCAAACGTAGAGTGAGGTTTGGGAAGGATCCTATATATAATATTATCTGCCGGTTAGCCTGATGGTGGTGCTGGTGGTGGTAATGATGAGGGTGGCTGTGTTGGTGGTAGTGGTGTTGGTGCTGGTGGTGGTAATGATGAGGGTGGCTGTGTTGGTGGTGTTGGTGTTGGTGCTGGTGGTGGTAATGATGAGGGTGGCTGTGTTGGTGGTAGTGGTGTTGGTGGTAGTGGTGTTGGTGCTGGTGGTGGTAATGATGAGGGTGGCTGTGTTGGTGGTAGTGGTGTTGGTGGAAGAGGTGTTCTAGGTAATGATGTGGTGGTATTGATGTCGATGATGATTGTGATGAGGGTAGGGATGAGGATATCCATGGTGACAGTGGTGGACGTGGTGGAGGTAGCAAAGGATGCATTACTTGCTCTGCTGATGATGTTGATCATCCCATCCTGTATTGCATCAACAAATCTTGGACCCAAGCTCTTAACAAAGATGACACCATCACCACCATCACCACCATCGCCACCATCACCACCATCAACATATCAGGGACACAAGCTCTTGACGATGATGACGACATAGATGGCGACGAGCTCAACACGCCACAGAGCCTGGTGTCCTACCTCCGTCGGAACATGGGGAGCGCACCTGACCTGGACGGGAATTATCCCGGCCCCAATGTTACACACCAGGAGGGAGCCCCCTCTCAGCAGGGACCCAAGGGGGGGCCTGTAGGACAGGGACCAGCTGCCAACAACACAGAGCCCAGAGGGGAGTCAAACAATTCCAGGCCCGGCCGTGGTGATCCATGTACCCTGCAGGATCAGCAGCAGGTTCATTCGCAATCCATGGAGGGAAGTCCTGCCAGAAGCACGAGCTCAGGCATGGATATGGACATATCCCCAATGGTGCCAGCTCAGCGCCCATCTGTCCTGTACAGCGGTTTCATGCAACCTCTGGGGGGCAGGGATAGGAGCCCCTCTCCCTTCCCTGGCCAAGGGGGTGGGGAGGGTCTTCGGGCGGGCAGGGATGGGATTATCAGCGTGGAGGGTACTCCGGCCATGAAGACAAGGCTCTGGAATACTGATTCTGGTGTTCCAGACCCCATGGCTATCTCGCCAGCCTACTGCCAGCCTGGACGACCTGGGCCTGCCTGCTCTATGCCAACAACGGCCGCTAATGGAGAAGAGCAAGATCATGTGGTAAGGACACCTACAGATCGCCAGCCTGGACAGAAGAGATCTCTCAATTCCCCAGCGATATTTCATTCCGAGGTTGATGACATGGCAATCTCCCCGCCAGGCTGCCAATCAGAGCAAGATGGCACCCCGGCTACCCCATGCATGCTGCGCGCTGACCTGTTGGAGCATGCAGCCACCCCTGGGGCAGATGACGACGAGGATGATGATGAGGACGAGGATGAGGACAATGATAATGAGGGTGGTGGGCAGGGGCAAAAACGTCCAGCAGAGGGGGGACATGCAAACTCTTCTGGGGTGGCTGGGAGTCTGCGCCACCTGTGTATCTCCGATGTAGCAGTACACCCCATCACAAGGGACCCGTACCTCGAGGCAGAGGATGCTGCCCCTGCGGGGCACACCTTCCAGCACACATCCCCTGCTACCTCTGTGGGGCATACAATACAGAACCCATCCACTGCTCCCTCTGTGGGTCAAAAATCACAGCACACATTCCCTGCTCCTGCAGTGATTACTTCCCAGCCTCCTCCCCCTGCCCCCCCTGTGGGGCACACCTTACAGCACACATCTCCTGCTCCATCTGTGGGGCATACAATACAGAACCCATCCCCTGCTCCCCCAGTGGGTCACACCTTACAGCACCCATCCCCTGCTCCCCCAGGGATCACTTTCCAGCCTCCTTCCCCCGGACCCCCAGGCCCCATATCACCAACCCATAGAGCACATGTTTTCATCAAACCAGAGCCTCAGGACCCCCCGGAAGGGGGGGCCTCGCCCAACTCAGGGACCCACCCCTCTCTGGTAGGTGGGCACAGGGACAGCCAAAGGGTCAACATAAAGCCAGACCCTGATGGCCCTAGCTGCTTCAAGGTCAGAGTCAAGCCTGAACCTGGCTTGTTGGATTCATCTCCAGGCAAGCCAAGCCAAGCCAGCCAGCTCGCCAAGCCAGGCCACCCAGGCCCAACAAGCCAAGCCAGCCAGCCAGTCTCCAGGCGGGACAAGCCAAGCCAGCCAGCCAGCTCGCTAAGCCAAGCCAGCGATCACCAACAGCAACAGCAACGACCCAGAAGCCACAGCAACAACACAACAGCAACAGCATCAGCAGCATCCCAACAGCACCAGCAGAGACCCAGCAGTAGTTCCGATGCCATGGCCGCATCAATCGGCCATCATACATCGGCAGCAATAGGTGTGAGGGGGGTGCAGATCAAATCCGAAGAGACTGGTACATCCTCCCGCCGATCCAGCCCTGCCGCTGTAGATGCTAGGCAGAGTCCAGCAACAGTAGTGTTCTCCTCTTCATCCAGAGACATGTTAAGCTCTTCAGCAAGACGAATGTCAAACTCTTCAGCAGTGGCAACAGCAACAGTATCAGCAGCAACAACAGTATCATCACCAGCAGCAACAGCAGTAACAGCAGCAGCAGCAGAAGCAGCAGCGGAAGTAGCAACTGTATCACCAGCAGCAACTGCAGCAGCAACAACAGTAACAGCAGAAGCAGAAGCAACAGCGGAAGGAGCAACAGTATCACCAGCAGCAAGAACATCAGCACCAACAGTTACAGCAGCAACAGTGGAAGGAGCAGCAGTTTCATCGGCAGAAGCCATTGCATGTAGAGGAGCAGCTTCAGCTATCGGTTCAGTGGCAGGAGTAGCATCAACGACATCACAAGCATCGCTAGAGCAAGCAAGAGTGAGACCGGGGACTGAAGCTACATCAACATCAATATCAGCAGCAACAGCAGCAGAAAAAGCAGCAACAGCAGGAGCAGAAACGGCAGCAGTAAGAGCAACAACAGCTTCAACAGCAACAACAGCAGCAGCAACAATAGCATCACGGACAGCTGCATGTGCAAAAGCATCGACAGCAGCAGGCGCAGCAACAGGGAGGGAAGTAGTTCGCGCACCTCACATCAAGTCTGAGCCACAGGAGAGCCACCAGGGCATCCAAGAAGCCAGAGTGGGGTCGTTAAATTCACAGATAGGTGAGGCCATGAGTTTGTATTCCACTTAACAGTTCAGGGTTTAGAGTTAGGTACTACTAAACAGTTTAGGGCTTAGAGTTAGACACTACTCAACAGTTTAGGGTTTAGAGTTGTAGACACTGCTCCCACAGCTGTTCTGACGACACCACTGCAACTCTCATATCTGGCCCATAACTGAAAGTGTGTTTTTATTGTCCACATTCAGAACCTTTATGAATGGAAATGGCACTAAGTCTTTTTGGAGCAACCTAGCCGACTATCTTTCTACTTGTAGAAGAGCAAGACAGGAACTGGACTGCTTAGTGGCACCGTAATTTATTATCCCTTTTTTTTCTTCTTGTGACTTCTCATTTGTTAGCTTCTTACCTCCGCCACTGTAAGTGGTTGAGATCTGGGTCCTGCTCTATGGGGTTTAATACCTACGCCACCAAAACGGTGGTTGGGAGTTTGGTTTGTTTGTCCTCGACACACTCCTGATGTAATGGGGTTTTTTGCTTTGTGGGTGCTTTTTCTTTTTGTTTAAAGCACAGAGTCTCATACACCCTCGCGGTGTCAAGTAGACTTTAACATGTAATGTAATGTAATTGAATTGAATTTATTTAATATATCTCTGTAGATATGAGATGGTTTGGTTTTATTTAATTTTTACTTCAAAAAAGCAAAAATTAAAGCGCAGCCCCAGCCCCATTCTTTAAGTTGAGACACTTTTGAAGTACCTGTACTTACTGGGGGGGGGGGGGGGGTCAAATCTGAAAGTGGGTTTTTCTAGCTTTATGGTTTTAGGCCTCCTCCATGGACAGCGTTTTAGTGCTTTTTATAGCTTTTTGAGCTTTTATAGCCTTACATAGCTTTCCAGGGCCATTTGGGGCAAAAAGACCCTTCTATGGCCTCCCCCAAGCTAACATGAGCCAATTTGGCCCTTTTCACACCAAAAGTCAAATATCGCTGCTCGCTGAAAAATCGAGGTTGACCTTGATCGTACCTCGATCGAAATGGCTTAGCCGAACTTTTGATCCATATAAAATTAATTTAGTGGGTCCTGGGACCCGGGAAAAGGTCTTCAGAACAGGGGGGGGGCAACTTCTAACCAAAATGACCCCATCGTCCAACTTTGTAGATATCATAGAGAGGATGAAGAATCCGGTTTTATTTCTTGATTTGGCTCAGTAGAAAAAAAGTAACGGTCCTCCTAAGTTTGGGGCCGCGGGGGGGGAAAGCTATCTAGGAAAAAATCCGGCATTTTCAAAAAATTAGGTACTTTCCAGGCACTTTGTTTTAGGCCTCAGAATGACATGGAAGTGGAACTAGGGTGTTCTTCTACTAAATACCAGTCCAAAAATGCTCTTGGGGGAGAGACCCACCACATATTTTGCCCAGGGCATATGGTGTGTGTGTGTGTGTGGGGGGGGGGATCCAGGGTCTCTCTCTCTCTCTTTCTCTCTCTCTCTCTCTCTCTCTCTCTCTCCTCTCTCTCTCTCCCTCTCTCTCCCTTCTCTCTCTCTCTCTCTCTCTCTCTCTCTCTCTTCTCTCTCTCTCTCCCTCTCTCTCTCTCTCTCTCTCGTCTCTCTCTCTCTCTCTCTCTCTCTCTCTCTCTCTCTCCTCTCCTCTCTCTCTTCTCTCTCTCTCTCTCTCCACACACAACGCCCTAACCAACACTTGTACAACGACGTACAGAGCGAGACCTCATTCTTATGTTTCCCTTCCCGTCACTATGCGTCTGTTGTCTCTCTGGTGACTAGTGCTAGTTGATGTTATTCAATGGACCCACAATCAAAGGGCACTACCGGCGACAAGTGTGGTAAACAATTGCTTAGCGGCGACCACGGAAACTTAGGGCGCCATCAGAATTCTCTTGCGTGCTTGGCTGACTATTTAATGCCTGATTGAAGCTTGGATTGAAGAACTGATTATTGAAGGCCTGATCCTGGCCTGATTATTGAAGAATATTTAAGGTGGGCACATTAGGGGCCAAGGGGCCCTGACCCACCAGCCCCACCAAACAATGTAACATTGATGATGATGATGATGATTTTCTATGTTTCAAACATTCCCAGTGGTCTCTAGACCAACCTCAATGGATAGGCCTTTGAAAACTCTGTAAATTGAGCCAAATTAGACTCCATTACACTGAGTGGTGGCTGAGATAGTAGACTGTACAGTGGGTTCCAGAGCCGGGGGGGGGAGGGGGGGGGGGGGGGGTCTGCGGAAGGGTGCTCCAGCACTTTTGGGGGATGGGGTCTTTCACTTTTTTTTTGCCCCCCCCCCCATGCTTCAGAACCCTAAAAACCCCTTAAACAACCAAAAGTTTGGTTTCTGGGTTATGTCACGTTCAAGCCCGGACCGACATAATCTGTGAAGGAAAAAGAAAAAAACATTTTGGACTGTCGGAATGTGTCGGACTCGCTCAGAAGCTCGTAACGCAATAATTATGGTCACTGGGTGGCTCATGTTAGCTTGGGGGAGGCCCTGCATACATTTGTATTGCGATAATTTTGCCAAACGGGGGGGGGGGGGGGGGGGCTGGGTCCGCTCTTAACTGTAGTTAAAATTACAAAAGTCATATCCAACCCCACCCTGGGGTATAATGTAGCCTTTTTAAATTTGAACTTTAGAAACCCACACCACTTGTTAAGTGTATTTACTTACTAGGGGGGGGGGGGGGGGGGTATTCTTATTCTTAACTATAGATTAAAAATTTAAAAATCACGCCCAGCCCCACCCTGGGGTATAGTGTAGCCTTATTTAATTTAAAAATAAGCCGCACCACTTGTTAAGTGCCTTAACTCACTAATGGGAGGGCAGGGCTGCAATTGACCACTTTTCTGCCATACGGCGTTCTGAACTCAGCTCATGTGTCGCTTTAATTTACGAACTTGAATTTGAAATTGAAATTGAAAACAAAAATGCCTTCGGTGTTCTGAACTCAGCTCATGTGCTGCTTTAATTTGCAAACTTGAAATTGAAATTGGTCACATAGCTTCAGCAAGCAATTTGGCTGCTCGCCGTCTTCTTTAGCAGGAAAAATCAATTTACCAGGAACATTTTACGAAAAATTACGAACAGTAAAACCCTTGGAACTATTTTCAGCTCCAAGACGCGACAAGCCAACATGGTGAGGTTGGAAGTTCAAATCTTCCACAGCCCACCCACATCAGGGTACTACTAAGCGCGCGCAGCAGCGCGATTTCGCGCACGATTTTTAAGCCCCACTGCGCGTTCCGCGCAATTTTTTCAACCCACTGTGGGCGCAGCGCGCAGTTTTCGCGCTTTTTGCACTACAAAGCGCTGGCCAATTTGATGTTTGTGCGCTTTAAGCGCTGACCAATTTGACAAAATGTAGTACCCTGACCCACATAGCACGCATTGCGCTAATGTCTGTCTGCTTTTATTTCAGCTACGACCAGTAGCTTCTAGACAGCTCCCTGAGCCAGCCACTGGGCTAAGCCCCAAGCTTTCAACTGCACTGGAAAGCTGATTATGTCAGCTTCCAGGTGCACTGTGTTACTTTAGATTTGGCTGAATAGCAGCTATGGATACATATATACATACATTTCAGTTGCAAACAAGAATAGGCAGTGCAACAGAATGCTCAAAGCAGGTATGCGCCCAAGGTGCTCAATGAGGCCTGGTTGTGTTGTCTGCAGGCGTAGGGTACCGGTTCACCAACATACATACATACATACATACATACATACATACATACATACATACATACACACATACACACATACATACATACATACATACACGCATATATATATATATACATACATACATACATACATACATACATACATACATACATACATACATACATACACACACACATACATACATACATACATACATACATACATACATACATACATACATACATACATACATACATACATACACACATACACACATACATACATACATACATACATACATACACACACACATACATACATACATTCATACATTCATACATACATACATACATACATACATACATACATACATACATACATACATACATACATACTCATGCACTGCTAACATGTCTGCCATGCTAACAGTGCGTGTCAAAGCAGAAGAGCAAGGCACAGGACCCCTGCTCAGTGAGCTCCCTAGTGGAGGCCACAGTCCAGCTAGCCATACCAAAGCTGATGACGAGGATGACTTCATGCCCTCCTCCCGTGCCCCCACTGCCCACAGCAGTACACGGGGGGCTGCGCCCATGCCAGCTGGCATGACGCCTGTGGAAGCTGTCAAGCAGCTGGGCAATCTGGGTCTGAGCAAGGGAGGGGAAGCTGCTGCGCAGCTGCCTGGCGGGCTTGACGTGAAGGTTGTGAAAGCCTTGAAAGCACCGTCGAGAGGTAGTGAGGCGAAAACGCGGCACAAGCTCGCCTCCTTCAAGGGATTGCAATTCGCCGACACTGTCCAGGTGTGCATCTGATAACAACAAACACTTCATGAAGTAGTGATAACGCCTGGTGGGGTTTGGTATTAAGGGAGCCTCGTCTTACGGCGGTCAGGAACAGGCTTCTACTTTACCTGGACAAAGTTACCATGGCGGTTGACAGTGACCGCGAACACTAAGGCGCACCTGTAGGGATTCAAACCTGGCACGTTAGTCGCTCTAGGAGCTCTGCCACTGAGCCATAACACTTCATGAACTGGTTCAAAACAAATTGTCTGTATGTAATCCTTGTTTTCGCTTTAGCCCCTCTTGATATCAAGGTCTGGCAAGTCCCTTTAGCCTATTTGGCTACCCCTGGGCTGCAAGATGTATGTATGTATGTATGTTACAGTCCAGGGGTAGGCCAAATAGGCTAAAGGGACTTGCCCAACCGTATAGGAAGGGCTTAAAAAGAACAAGCACTGATGAACTGAGCCCCAAACAATCGTTTAACCGACGGGGGCCCTGAGTTCGTGCTACAGTGATAATTTAATTCTACAATATGCTGTCAGATACACACGTGTGTGTTGTTGTAGTCCAGGGGTAGCCTAATAGGCTAGTCGGACTTGCCTGTCAGAGCTAGATGACGCTCATAGCGGCTCCTCCGTCCTGTAACAATGCCTGAGTAAATACTTCTGTCCCTCTCTCCACTCATACGACTGTCATTCTCTCGTTGCTCAACCACGATAGTAAGAGGTTGTAAAACAAAAAACTAGTGACCCCAAACAATCGTTTTACCAACAGGGGCCCTAAGTTTGTGCTGAATGAGTAAATGTCAGTTTAATACAGTTTGGACTTATGAACATCATGGACAACTGGTTGGGTGGGTGCATGTGTGTGTGCATGTGTGGGTGGATGGGTGGGTGCATGTTTGTGTGCATGTGCATGTGTATGTGTGGGTGGGTGGATGTGAGGGTGGGTGGGTGCATGTGTGTGTGCATGTGCATGTGTGGGTGGGTGGATGGATGGGTGCATGTTTGTGTGCATGTGCATGTGTATGTGTGGGTGGATGTGAGGGTGGGTGGGTGCATGTGAGTGTGGGTGTGGGCTGTCCATCATAATTCCTCCTTAACTCCGTCAAGCCGCTGGCACATTTAGAGTTCAGCAGGGCACCAGGAAAATGTAATTTTCGACTTTATTAAGCATACTTTATAATCTATGTTTCATCAGCCAATATCTATTTTTCATGCGCCAACATCTAAATTTCATGACCCAATATCAATGCTCCCCCCCCCCCCCCCCCATCTGTGCTTCAGACGTGAAACGTGACGTTTTGAACAAACTTGGTGGGTATGTATATATGTATGTATGTATGTCTACAGTCCAGGGGTAGCCAAATAGGCTAAAGCGACCTGCCCAACCTTAAAAACAGGAGAAGCGGTGGGTACTAGTGGAGTGGCCTGAGCGTTTATAGGGTGGATACTCTCCCAGCCAGGGTCTTTGTGTCTGACATCTCACCCTCTTCTGTGCTGGAAGCGTATGTTGATGAATGTCCCCCTGCCCCTCCCCCTACCCCACCCCCCACACCCGCACCCCCCCACACCCGAAACACCCCCCCCACACACACCTTACCCCACCCCATCCCCACCACACACAAACAAACGCGCACATCGCTCACAAACAATCCAGGAACATAGCTCGTTCAGACACCCTCACCCTCATCCCCATACTCATCACCGCCCTCATCCCCATTCCCACCCTCATCCCCATTCCCACCCTCACCCGCACCCTAGCTTATATCACAATCGCCACCACCTGTAGCTCAACATCCTTCTCCCCTCCCCTTGCAGCTCCCCCACCTCAACATCACGCTGACTTGCAAGGAACGTGCCAAACACATCACCTGCCCAATCATCGCCATCCAGCAAGCCTCACAAGCCGACCCCCAGGACTCAGAAATGTGCGTGGCTGAACCATTCGCAATATACAAGATGGAAGATGGTGAGTCCCACTGGGTTTTGTTTCTGCGACGTGTCGCCATTCCGTAGGTGTAAAGGTGTGGTGTATGGTGTAGGTGTAAAGGTGTGGTGTAGATGTTTAGGTGTGGTGTAGGTGTGTATTGTAGTGTAGGTGTTGCAATCTACAGGATGGAGAATGGTGAGTCCCACTAGGCTTGTTTGTCCGCATTGCCGCCATTCCGTTTGTGTATCGGTGTGGTGTAGGTGTGAAGCGTAGTGTAGGTGTTGCAATCTACAACATGGAGGATGGTGAGTCCCACTGGGCTTGTTTGTGCGCAGTGTTGCCATTCCGTATGTGTATCGGTGTGGTGTAGGTGAGTAGTGTGCTGTAGGTGTGGTGTATGGTGTAGGTAGATACATTTACTTTACGTACCTTATGTACCTCATGAACCTCTTGCACCTAATGTACCTCATGCACTTTACGTACCCTATGTACCTCATGCACCTCATGCACATGCACTTCAAGTAAATTATGTACCTCATGCACCTCATGCACCTCATGCACTTCAAGTAAATTATGTACCTCATGCACCTCATGCACCTCATGCACTTCAAGTAAAGTATGTACCCATGCACCTCATCACCTCATGCACTTCAAGTAAATTATGTACCTCATGCACCGTCATGCACCTCAGGCACCTCATGCACCTCATGCAACCTCATGCACTTCAAGTAAATTAATGTACCTCATGCACCTCATGCACCTCATGCACTTCAAGTAAATTATGTACCTCATGCACCTCATGCACTCATGCACTTCAAGTAAATTATGTACCTCATGCACCTCATGCACCTCATGCACTTCAAGTAATATGTATGTACTCAAATGACCCTCTGCACCTCATGCACTTCAAGTAAATTATGTTTCCGCAGGCACCTCATGCACCTCATGCACCTCATGCACTTCAAGTAAATTATGTACCTCATGCACCTCATGCACCTCATGCACTTCAAGTAAATAATGTACCTCATGCACCTCATACACTTCAAGTAAATTATGTACCTCATGCACCACATCACCTCAATAGCACTTCAAGTAATTAATGTGCCTCATGGCACCTATGCACCTCATTCCTTCAAGTAAATATGTCCAGGGGGATCATGCACCTCAATGCCCTCCATTCCCATTCACCTCATGCCACCTCATTCACTTCAAGTAATTATGTACCTCATGCACCTCATCACCTCAGCACTTCAAGTAAATTATGTACCACATGCACCGCATGCACCTCATGCACTTCAAGTAATTATGTACTCATGCACCTCATGCACCTCATGCACTTCAAGATAAATTATGTTCCTCATGCACCTCATGCACCTCATGCACTTCAAGTAAATTATGTACCTCATGCACCTCATGCACCTCATGCACTTCAAGTAAATTATGTACCTCATGCACCTCATGCACCTCATGCACTTCAAGTAAATTATGTACCTCATGCACCTCATGCACCTCATGCACTTCAAGTAAATTATGTACCTCATGCACCTCATGCACCTTATGCACTTCAAGTAAATTATGTTCCTCATGCACCTCATGCACTTCAAGTAAATTATGTACCTCATGCACCTCATGCACCTCATGCACCTCATGCACTTCAAGTAAATTATGTACCTCATGCACCTCATGCACCTCATGCACTTCAAGTAAATTGTGTACCTCATGCACCTCATACACTTCAAGTAAATTATGTACCTCATGCACCTCATGCACCTCATGCACTTCAAGTAAATTATGTACCTCATGCACCTCATGCACCTCATGCACTTGAAGTAAAATATGTACCTCATGCATCTCATGCACCTCATGCACCTCATGCACCTCATGCACTTCAAGTAAATTATGTACCTCATGCACCTCATGCACCTCATGTACTTCAAGTAAATTATGTTCCTCAAGCACCTCATGCACCTCATGCACTTCATGTAAATTATGTACCTCATGCACCTCATGCACCTCATGCACCTCATGCACTTCAAGTAAATTATGTACCTCATGCACCTCATTAACTTCAAGTAAATTATGTACCTCATGCACCTCATGCACCTCATGCACCTCATGCACTTCACGTAAATTATGTACCTCATGCACCTCATGCACCTCATGCACCTCATGCACTTCAAGTAAATTATGTACCTCATGCACCTCATGCACCTTATGCACTTCAAGTAAATTATGTACCTCATGCACCTCATGCGCCTCATGCACCTCATACACTTCAAGTAAATTATGTACCTCATGCACCTCATGCACCTCATGCACCTCATGCACTTCAAGTAAATTATGTACCTCATGCACCTCATGCACCTCATGCACTTCAAGTAAATTATGTACCTCATGCACCTCATGCACCTTATGCACTTCAAGTAAGTTATGTACCTCATGCACCTCATGCACCACATACACTTCAAGTAAATTATGTACCTCATGCACCTCATGCACCTCATGCACTTCAAGTAAATTATGTACCTCATGCACCTCATGCACCTTATGCACTTCAAGTAAATTATGTTCCTCATGCACCTCATGCACTTCAAGTAAATTATGTTCCTCATGCACCTCATGCACCTCATGCACCTCATGCACTTCAAGTAAATTATGTACCTCATGCACCTCATGCACCTCATGCACTTCAAGTAAATTGTGTACCTCATGCACCTCATACACTTCAAGTAAATTATGTATCCATGCACCTCATGCACCTCATGCACTTCAAGTAAATTATGTACCTCATGCACCTCATGCACCTCATGCACTTGAAGTAAAATATGTACCTCATGCATCTCATGCACCTCATGCACCTCATGCACCTCATGCACTTCAAGTAAATTATGTACCTCATGCACCTCATGCACCTCATGTACTTCAAGTAAATTATGTTCCTCAAGCACCTCATGCACCTCATGCACTTCAAGTAAATTATGTACCTCATGCACCTCATGCACCTCATGCACCTCATGCACTTCAAGTAAATTATGTACCTCATGCACCTCATTAACTTCAAGTAAATTATGTACCTCATGCACCTCATGCACCTCATGCACCTCATGCACTTCACGTAAATTATGTACCACATGCACCTCATGCACCTCATGCACTTCACGTAAATTATGCACCTCATGCACCTCATGCACTTCAAGTAAATTATGTACCTCATGCACCTCATGCACCTCATGCACTTCAAGTAAATTGTGTACCTCATGCACCTCATACACTTCAAGTAAATTATGTATCCTATGCACCTCATGCACCTCATGCACTTCAAGTAAATTATGTACCTCATGCACCTCATTGCACCTCATGCACTTGAAGTAAAATATGTACCATCATGCATCTCATGCACCTCATGCACCTCATGCACCTCATGCACTTCAAGTAAATTATGTACCTCATGCACCTCATGCACCTCATGTACTTCAAGTAAATTATGTTCCTCAAGCACCTCATGCACCTCATGCACTTCATGTAAATTGAATTCCTCATGCACCTCATGCACTCATGCACCTCAATGCACTTCAAGTAAATTATGTACCTCATGCACCTCATAACTTCAAGTAAATTATGTACCTCATGCACCTCATGCACCTCATGCACCTCATGCACTTCAAGTAAATTATGTACCTCTTGCACCTCATGCACCTCATGCACCTCATGCACTTCAAGTAAATTATGTACCTCATGCACCTCATGCACCTTATGCCCTTCAAGTAAAAGTAAGGTACCTATGCACATCTGCGCCTCATGCACCTCATACACTTCAAGTAAATTGGTGACCTCATGCAAACCTCATGCCCTCATGCACCTCATGCACTTAAGTAAATTAGGTACCGTACCTCTGCACCTCATGCACTCATGCACTTCAAGTAAAGTAATGGTACCTCATGCACCTCAATGCACCCTTAGGCACTTCAAGTAAGTTAATGACCTCATGCACCTCATGCACAACATACACGCCAAGTAAAATTATGTACCTCATGGCACCTCATGCACCTCATGCACTTCAAAGTAAATTATGTCCCTCAGGCACTCATGCACCTTATGCCTTCAGTAAAATTATGTTCCTCATGCACCTCATGCACTTCAAGTAAATTATGTACCTCATGCACCTCATGCACCTCATGCACCTCATGCACTTCAAGTAAATTATGTACCTCATGCACCTCATGCACCTCATGCACTTCAAGTAAATTGTGTACCTCATGCACCTCATACACTTCAAGTAAATTATGTATCCATGCACCTCATGCACCTCATGCCACTCAAGTAAAGTATGTACCTCATGCACCTCAGGCAACCTCATGCACCTTGAAGTAAAATATGTACCTCATGCATCTCATGCACCTCATGCACCTCATGCACCTCATGCACTTCAAGTAAATTATGTACCTCATGCACCTCATGCACCTCATGTACTTCAAGTAAATTATGTTCCTCAAGCACCTCATGCACCTCATGCACTTCAAGTAAATTATGTACCTCATGCACCTCATGCACCTCATGCACCTCATGCACTTCAAGTAAATTATGTACCTCATGCACCTCATTAACTTCAAGTAAATTATGTACCTCATGCACCTCATGCACCTCATGCACCTCATGCACTTCACGTAAATTATGTACCTCATGCACCTCATGCACCTCATGCACCTCATGCACTTCAAGTAGATTATGTACCTCATGCACCTCATGCACCTTATGCACTTCAAGTAAATTATGTACCTCATGCACCTCATGCGCCTCATGCACCTCATACACTTCAAGTAAATTATGTACCTCATGCACCTCATGCACCTCATGCACCTCATGCACTTCAAGTAAATTATGTACCTCATGCACCTCATGCACCTCATGCACTTCAAGTAAATTGTGTACCTCATGCACCTCATGCACCTTATGCACTTCAAGTAAATTATGTACCTCATGCACCTCATGCACCACATACACTTCAAGTAAATTATGTACCTCATGCACCTCATGCACCTCATGCACTTCAAGTAAATTATGTACCTCATGCACCTCATGCACCTCATGCACTTCAAGTAAATTAGTACCTCATGCCTCTGCACCTCATGCACTTCAAGTAATATGGTACCCGCTCAAATGCACCTCATGCCCCTACATGCACTCAAGTAAATATTACCTCATGCACCTCATGCACCTCATGCCACTTCAAGTAAATTATTCCTCATGCACCCTCATGCACCTCATGCACGTCAGTTAAATTATGTACCACTCTGCACCTCATGCACCCATGACCTCATGCACTTCAGTAAATTATTTACCTCTTGCCCTGACATGCACCTCATGCACCTCATCACTTAAGTAATTATGTAACCGCATGCACCCTCCATGCACTTCAAGAAATTAATGTACCTCATGCACCTCATGCACCTCATGCACTTCAAGTAAATTATATACCACATGCACCTCATGCACTTCAAGTAAATTATGTACCTCATGCACCTCATGCACCTCATGCACCTCATGCACTTCAAGTAAATTATGTACCTCTTGCACCTCATGCACCTCATGCACCTCATGCACTTCAAGTAAATTATGTACCTCTTGCACCTCATGCACCTCATGCACTTTAAGTAAATTATGTACCTCATGCACCTCATGCACTTCAAGTAAATTATGTACCTCATGCACCTCATGCACCTCATGCACCTCATGCACCTCATGCACTTCAAGTAAATTATGTACCTCATGCACCTTATGCACCTCTTGCACCTCATGCACTTCAAGTAAATTATGTACCTCATGCACCTCATGCACATCATGCACTTCAAGTAAATTATGTTCCTCATGCACCTCATGCACCTCATGCACTTCAAGTAAATTATGTACCTCATGCACCTCATGCACCTCATGCACTTCAAGTAAATTATGTACCTCATGCACCTCATTAACTTCAAGTAAATTAAGTACCCATGCACCCATGCAAACCGCAGTCACTTCAGTAAATGATGTACCGCATGCACTCATGCACCTCATGCACCTCAGCAATAAATGAATGTACCTCATGCACCTCATGCACCTCATGCACTTCAAGTAAATTATGTACCTCATGCACCTCATGCACCTCATACACTTCAAGTAAATTATGTACCTCTTGCACCTCATGCACCTCATGCACCTCATGCACTTCAAGTAAGTTATGTACCTCATGCACCTCATGCACCTTATGCACTTCAAGTAAATTATGTACCTCATGCACGTCATGCAACCACATACCTGCAAGTAAATTATGTAACCTCATTGCACCTCTGCACCTCTGCCTTTCAATAAATTATGTACGAAAGCACCTCAGGCACCTCATGCAACTTCAAGTAAATTATGTACCTCATGCACCTCAAATGCACCGCATGCACTTTGAAGTAAATTATGTCCGCAATGCACCTAACCTCATGCACTTCAAGTAATTATGTACCTCATGCACCTCAGGCACTTCAAGTAATTATGTACCCTCATGCACCTCTCACCTCATGCACCGCAAATGCACTTCACGTAAATTTATGTACCCTCTACCACCTCTTGCACCTCAGGCACCTCATGCACCTCAGGCACTCAAGTAATTAAGGTACCAAACTCATGCACCTACATGCAACCTCAATGCACGGCAAGTAATTATGTACCTCATGCACCTCATGCACCTAATGACTTCAAGTAAATGAATGTACCAAACCCTCTGCACCTCAATGCACCTCTTGCACTCCATGCACCTTCAAGTAAAATTATGTAACTCATGCACCTCATGCACATCATGCACTTAAAGTAAATTAGTTTCCGCATGCACCCCATGAACCCTCTGCACTTCAAGTAAATATGTACCCTCATGCACCGCAGCACCTCATGCACCGCATGCACTTCAAGTAAATTAATGTACTCCATGCACTAATGAACTGCAAGTAAAGTTATGTACCTCATGCACTCATGCACATCATGCACTTCAAGTAAAATTATGTACGCAGGCACCTCATCCACGCTCGTGCACTCATGCACCTTCAAGTAAATATGTACTCATGGCAACCTCATGCACCTCATGCACTTCAAGTAATTAAATGTTCCTCATGCACCTCCTGCACCTCATACACTTCAGTAAAATTATGGTAACTCATGGCAGACCTCAATGCACCTCATGCACTTTCAAGTAATTAGTAACGCATGCACCTCAATGCACTTCAGAAATTATGTACCTCATGCACTTCATGCACCTCTGCCTTGTCAAGTAAAATTATTGTACCCTCATGCACCTCGGCACCTCAATGAACTTCAAGTAAATTATGTACATCAATGCACTCAATGCACTTCAAGAAATTAGGTACCTCATCACCTCATGCACCTCATGCACGTCAAGTAAATTAATGTACCTCATGCAAACCTCATGCACCTCATGCAAACTTCAAGTAAAATGATGTACCCTCATGCATGCAACCTCTCCACCTCATTCACCTCATGCCACTTCAAGAAAAATATGTACCTCATGCATCCCTCATGCACTTCAAGTAAATTATGTACATTCATGCGACCCCATGCACGCTCATGCACTTCAAGTAATTATGTACCGCAGGCACGCATGCACTCAATCACTCAATGCACCTCATGCACTCCAAGTAATTATGCACTCATGCACCTCATGCCTTCAAGTCAATTATGTTTCCTCATGCTACCGCTGCACCTCATGCACTTCAAGTAAAATTATGTAACCTCAGGCACCTCAGGCACCTCATGCACTTCAGTAAATTACGTACGCTCATGCACCTAAGGCACTTCAAGTAAATTATCCTCATCACCTCAGGCCACGTCAAGGAAATTATGTAACTCATGCACCTCATGCACCTCATGCCCTCATGCAAACTGTCAAGTAAATTTATGTACCCAAATGCACCCTCATGCACCTCATGCACTTCAAGTAAATTATGTTCCTCATGCACCTCATGCACCTCATGCACTTCAAGTAAATTATGTACCTCATGCACCTCATGCACCTCATGCACTTCAAGTAAATTATGTACCTCATGCACCTCATGCACTTCAAGTAAATTATGTACCTCATGCACCTCATGCACCTCATGCACTTCAAGTACATTAGGGTACCATAGGCACCTATGCACCTCTCATACTCAGGCACTTCAAGTAAATTATGTACCTCATGCACCTCATGCACATGCACTTTGCGTACCTTATGTACCTCATGCACCTCATGAACCTCATGCACACATACCAACAGAATCCGCACGTGCATGATTTCATTCTAGGGGAAGTGGTGGATGGAGTACCACCAAATGCTGGATGCCCACAGTGTGCAGCGCCTCCCTCCCTCACCCTCAACCCCACCCCCGTTCCCCATACCTCATGCACACACACCCCACACCCCTATCGCATGCACACACACCAACAGCATCCTCACGTACACTCCCCACTTACAGAATGGTGCTGGTGAGTGGTGGATGGAATACCACGGCTAGCTCGCTACCCATGACGTGCAGCGCCTCTCATCCTCATCCCCTCCTCCCCCCCCCCCCCCCCCCCCTCACTCACCCCTCACTTCCTCACTCTGCTCATAACCAGTGCACACATAGCAGTAAAATCCCCGCGTGCAGTATGGTGCAGGTGAGTGGTGGATGGAGTACCACCGCATGCTAGCGACCCATGACGTGCAGCGCCTCTCATCCTCCCCCCCCTCCCCCCTAACTCCGCTCATTGCCAGTGCACACAGAGAAGCAAAATCCCCACGTGCACTATGGTGGATGGAGTACTACAGTATGCTAGCGACCCACGACGTGCAGCTCCTATCACCATCCACCCCCCCCCCCCCCCCCTATCCCTCACCCCCCCCCCCCCCCCCCCCCCCTCCTTCTCATCCCCCCTCACTCCCACACTCCGCTCCTGACCAGTGCACACAAAGCAGCAAAATTCCCGCGTGAACCATGGTGCTGGTGAATGGTGGATGGAGTACCACGGCTTGCTAGCAACCCATGACGTGCAGCGCCTCCCATCCTCATTCCCCACTCCCACCTCCCCCCTCACACCCTCACTCCGCTCCTTACCAGTACACACAAAGCACAAAAATCTCTGCGTGCACTATGTTGCAGGTGAGTGGTGGATGGAATACCATCGTATGCTAACGGCCCATGATGTGCAACGCCTCTCAACCCTATCCCAAGCTGGTTTACAGAGGGACGTGAAGATGCCACGCGATCTTGTTGTCAGCCACGAGGTGTTGCTATCCACACGCAGAGAACATTGCAGGTGTGTTTGTGTGTGCATGTATTTTGTACCACGAGTGTGCTTGTGTGTGCATGTGTTTTGTACCACGAGTGTGTGCGTGTGTGCATGTGTTTTGTACCACGAGGTGTTGCTTCTTACACGCAGGGAGTATTGCAGGTGTGTGTCTGTGTGCATGTATTTGTGCCACAAGGTGTTGCTATCAACACGCAGAGAAAGTTGCAGGTGTGTGTTTGTGTGTGTGTGCCACGTGGTGTTGCTACAGACTGAAAGGATGGGGGGGGGGGGGGGGGGGGGGGGGGGGGGGTAAACCTTGAAGACAGGAGAGGCAGTTTAACAATCAAGCACTGGTGAACCCACCTATTGAAACTTATGTATTCTTGACTTGTATGTATGTATGTTACAGTCCAGGGTAGGCCAAATAGGCTGAAGGGATTTGCCCAACTTGCAAGCACTAGTGAACCCACCTATTGAAATAGTCGGGTGCCCTGGCGGGTCCCCTGGAGGTCGGCCCTGGGGCTCATGCGTCGTACTCGGTGAGACGGACTATTAGGTTGTAGTAACGGGGGCGTTGAGCTATTGTATGCATGCTGTTCTGGCTATGAAGGGTCGGAATGTACGGGTAGCGATGATGGAATGCAATCAAGCACTGGTGAACCCACCTATTGAAAGACCGAGCTCGCCCACACATCCATCCACCCCGAACCCACCTACCCACCCACCCACCCACCCACCCACCCACACCACACCCCGGACCCAGCTGCACACCCATCCACCCACCACACCCCGAACCCGCCTACACACCCACCCACCCACCCACCCACACCACAAAACATCAAGCACTGGTGAACCCACCTATTGAAACTGATGTGCTCTTGACTTGTGTGGCCTCTCATCCCTCTAGTGATTCTGGAACCTGTGTCTTTTTACCTAGTGTTTACTTCCTTCACGTGTTTTTTGTATCTAGTGTTTTTTAAACCTGTCTTTTATGTACCTAGTGTTTTCTTCCCTATGGTGTTTTTTGTAGACGGGGGATTTCGTACCTAGTGTTATTTTCCCTACAGTATTTTTTGTACCTAGTGTTTTCTTCCCTACAGTGTTTTTGTGCCTGTGTTTTCTGTACCTAGTGTTTTCTTCCCTACAGATTTTTTTGTAGAAGGAGGATTTCGTACCTAGTGTTTTCTTCCCTAAAGTGTTTTTTGCTCCTAGTGTTTTCTTCCCTATAGTGTTTTGTACCCAGTGTTTTTTACCCTAAAGTGTTTTTTGTACAAGGGGGATTTCGTATCCAGTGTTTTTTCCCTTCAGTGTTTTTTGTACAAGGGGGATTTTGTACCTTGTGTGTTTTTGTACCTAGTGTTTTCTTCCCTAAAGAGTTTTTGGTACAAGGGGGATTTTCGTCTCAAAAGGGTAGGTCTCCTAGCCCTAGGGTTGAGTAGACTGAGGAATAATAAATAATACGCCTTATGACCAGGCGTGATTTTTTTTTAATTGTGAAAGGATTTTTACTCCAGGAGGTGGGTCTCTCAACACAAACCAGCGACACAGAGGATTCAGTTCAAATGGCGTTGCCACTCCTACAACAGAGTAGGCGCACTTAGGTTGTTGCAGTCCAGGGGTAGGGTAAAGGGACTCTCCCAACCATGATATCAGGAGGGGCTAAATCAAAACAAAAACTGATTAACTGACCCCCAAACGATCATAGGCTGATGGGGGGCCTGACTTCTTGCTATAGTGATAATTTAATTTTGCGATTATAATTAGTTATCATTATTGTCAATGTGCATCCACCCTTGCAGGTTTGCAGGCTTTCCTGTACATCCACCCATCCCTGTACATCCCCCAATTTCACTGTACATCCACCCTTACCTGTACATCCACCATTTCCTGTACATCCACCACTGTCACTGTACATCCACCCTTACCTGTACATCCCCCACTGTCACTGTACATCCACCATTTCCTGTACATCCACCCTTACCTGTACATCCACCCTTACCTGTACATCCACCATTTCCTGTACATCCACCCTTACCTGTACATCCACCCTTTCCTGTACATCCCCCACTGTCACTGTACATCCACCCTTACCTGTACATCCACCCTTTCCTGTACATCCACCATTTCCTGTACATCCACCCTTACCTGTACATCCACCCTTTCCTGTACATCCACCATTTCCTGTACATCCACCCTTACCTGTACATCCACCATTTCCTGTACATCCCCCACTGTCACTGTACATCCACCCTTACCTGTACATCCACCCTTACCTGTACATCCCCCACTGTCACTGTACATCCACCCTTACCTGTACATCCACCCTTACCTGTACATCCCCCACTGTCACTGTACATCCACCCTTACCTGTACATCCACCCTTTCCTGTACATCCTTCACTGTCACTGTACATCCACCCTCACCTGTACATCCACCCTTACCTGTACATCCCCCACTGTCACTGTACATCCACCCTTACCTGTACATCCACCCTTTCCTGTACATCCTTCACTGTCACTGTACATCCACCCTTTCCTGTACATCTTTCACTGTCACTGTACATCCACCCTTACCTGTACATCCACCCTTTCCTGTACATCCACCACTGTCACTGTACATCCACCCTTACTTGTAAACCCACCCTTTCCTGTACATCCCCCACTGTCACTGTAAATTCACCCTTACCTGTACATCCACTCTTACCTGTACATCCACCCTTTCCTGTACGTCCCTTACTGTTATTACTGTACATCTACCCTTACCTGTACATCCCCCACTGTCACTGTACATCCACCCTTACCTGTACATCCCCCACTGCCACTGTACATCCACCCTTACCTGTACATCCCCCACTGTCACTGTACATCCACCCTTTCTGTACATCTTCCACTGCCACTGTACATCCACCCTTATCTGTACATCTTCCACTGTCACTGTACATCCACTCTTATCTGTACATCTTCCACTGCCACTGTACATCCACTCTTATCTGTACATCTTCCACTGCCACTGTACATCCACCCTTGCAGGCTGTCCTCCATATGTGGCCAAATAAACGTCCACAGATCAAAGAAGCCGCCATCAGTAAGTGTGAGCGCTTGCACGACGTTGGTGCAGCGGTACACCTTCGACCCGGACCAGATGCAAGTGATGACGGACTCCTCAGCCAGTGACTTCGTTTTGGGTTAGTCCCTTGCACGGTTGTTTTGGGGGACTCCAAAATTTGGATCCTGAGACTCAGCCGGTTTCAAAATCTGCGTCTAACTGTAACTCTTTTTCAATGCGCCCAGACCCTCTGGGATGCAAGTGCTGACAAAGAAAGATTACAAGGGGCTCGTGTCCTAGCAGTGACACAACACCGCCCTAAAGTCGGACTCGAGAAACCACCCGCCGTCTTCCGGCAGCGGGGCTCGAACTCCGGTCACCGAAGCCTTAATGACCGGGTCTGGACTGGGCTGACGGACTCCTCAGCCAGTGACTTCGTTTTGGGTTAGCGGCTGGCAGGGTTGTTCCGGGAGACATCCCTGTTCAACGCATGGCTCAATGGCAGAGCTCCAGGAACGACGTAGGTGCCGGGTTCGAATCCTCACGGGTGCGCTTAAGTGTTTTCTGTCGCTGTCAACCGCCATGGTAGCTTTGTCCAGGTTAAGTAGCAGCCCGTTCCCTACCGCCGCAAGACGGGGCTCCCTTCCACGCCCCACCAGGTGTTATCATTGCTTCTGGGAGACTCTAAAATCTGCATCACAAGATGCAACCGGTTTCAAAATCTGCTTCTGCGACGCACTCTGACCCTCTGAGATGCAGCGCCCCTCCAAAATCTGCTACACCTTCGACCCTGATCAGATGCAAGTGCTGTCAGACTGCTCAGACAGTGACTTCGTTTTGGGTTAGTCCCTTGCACGGTTGTTCTGGGAGACTCAAAAATCTGCATCATGAGCCGCAGGGGTGTCACTGTTTTGTGTCGGGACACCCACCTCCTTTCACAACATCTGCGCATGTAACTATTTTTGCACCCAGAACCTCTGAGATGCAAGTGCTGGCGGAACCTTCAGCCAGTGACTTCATTTTTTCAATACAGGTTTCCACGTCCTGCCGTCCTTTGCGACTTGTTGGGGGTCAGTTCATCAGTGCTTGGTACCCGAATGAAAAAAATCTCCAGATTTTTTGAAGAGGGATTAGCCCCATTAAAATGTCCGTTCGTCCGTTCGTGTGTCACAAACCAATTTGTCAGGTTTTATGAAAAACACCAAAAAAATTGAACATTCTATATTTTTGATGAATTATAAGACTTATTCATACCAGACAAATTCTCACCAAAGCACATATGAGCATCGCAATTCACGAAAAGCAGCTCAGCTTGGGCCAAAAAGCTACAATTAACGATTAACAATTTGGTTTCAGGGTGTTTTGAGCTAACATTTCCTTTCCGACTTGTTGGGGGTCAGTTCATCAGTGCTTGGTTTTTTAACTGCCTTTCCTGATTTGATTGGGCAAGTCTATAGGGCTTTTGCCGATTTTGCTATCCCTGGACTGGAACATACATTCCATTATCCGTTAAGAACTTTTTCTTGAACTTGTGTATATCCGCTAAGGTCCGGTTAAGGGCGCTCTGGAGCGCGTGCTTATACCCTCGACTACCCTTCAGAAACCTAGAGTCTTCAAGTTTGTTAGGTGTCCCAGACTGTCCGGTCAAGGGCAAGTCCCCCAAGCCTATTTGGCCTAACCGTGGACTGTAACACACATTACATAACATGTTAAAGTCTACTTGACACCGCGAGTGTGTATGAGACTCTGTGCTTTAAACAAAAAGAAAAAGCACCTACAAAGCAAAAAAAACATTACATCAGGGATGTGTCGAGGACAAACAAACCAAACTCCCAACCACCGTTTTGGTGGCGTAGGTATTAAACCCCCTAGAGCAGGACCAAGATCTCAACCACTAACAGTGGCGGAGGTAAGAAGCTAACAAATGAGAAGTCACAAGAAAAAAAGGAGAATAAATTATGGTGCCACTAAGCAGTCCAGGGCTTCCTGTCTTGCTCTTGTACGTGTAAAAAGATAGTCGGCTAGGTTGCTCAAACAAATCTTAGTGCCATTTCCATTCATAAATGTTCTGAATGTGGAATCGCATAATTCCACAGTCCATACGGTTAAGTCGGTATCCTCATGGATATGCCTATAAATATCTGTAAATAGCTTCT
The DNA here is from genome assembly GCA_013435795.1 of Chlamydomonas sp. ICE-L. Classification (NCBI taxonomy): domain Eukaryota; kingdom Viridiplantae; phylum Chlorophyta; class Chlorophyceae; order Chlamydomonadales; family Chlamydomonadaceae; genus Chlamydomonas; species Chlamydomonas sp. ICE-L. The sequence goes on from JACBWV010000552.1 coordinate 14,678,553, forward strand.
GGGAGCGGAGGCGAATATCATTATAAAAAAGGCACTCAAACATATGCATTTCATCCTCAGGTTTTTGGAACACACACAGCTGACAGTGTCTCATTGAACGGGGGATTTGTGCATAAGGTAGAAAGTGATAGGTGGAAACGACCCATAGTCCCTGGGAAGGATCGAGTGTGTTATCTTTGTGACTCTGGTACCCTTCAAGATGAGCATCAAATGGTATTTTAATGTACTAACGTAACCTTACTGAACTCGAGAAGAAAGCACCAGAACCTGATTCCACAATCTGGGAGCAAAAGGATTCCTCTACGTTCTCTGATGTGCAATACAGAAGTGGAAGGTCGTGCGAAGTAACCTCCGTTTATCCATTCATGTATGAAGAGATTGGACCAAGTTTGTTTTTCAGTTTTTATCGTTAAGAAGAAGAAGCATTGGGGGGGGGGGGGGGGATGTTTAAAATGATAACAAATGAAGACAAACACAATTTGTTTGCGTTTACATGTTTCCTGTATTTTTAACTGCCGAAGATGACTGGCTGGCTGAAGCCACGTAATCAAGTTCAAGTATTTGTATAGTCCAGGGGTAGCCAAATAGGCTAAAGGGACTTGTCCAACGAAAAAAACATGAAACGCAGTTTAAAAAACAAGCAATGTTGAACTGAATTGCAACAAATCGTAAACGACGAGGAGCTCGTACTACGCATGTACAATGTCCAATTACACAAATCCTGGTATCCTCTTTTACTGCCGAAGACGGCGGGCAGGCAAATAACTGGCTGGAGCCATGTAACCAAGT
>JACBWV010000552.1:14684341-14706841 GCA_013435795.1 Chlamydomonas sp. ICE-L
TTTTCCTCCGACACGCCCTTGTCTAGCAGCACCTTGATTGCCTTGCAAGCCGTGTTGCCTGTGCCAAGCACTGGGTCTAGCAATAGCACAAAGCGATCTGAGATGTCGCTGGGAAGCTTCTCATACACAAGATCTTGGTTGCCTTCTGGGTTCCTGCAGAGTGGAGTGCAGGTTAAGGTTGGGTTGAGTAAGAAAAGATGCAGGGTACAGGGTTGGGATGAGCAGGTCAGGGTACAGGGTACAGGGTACAAGGTTGGGTTGAGTAGGTCAGGGTACAGGGTACAGCGTACAGGGTTTGGTTGAGTAGGTCAGGGTGCAGGGTACAGGGTTGGGTTGAGTGGGTCAGGGTACAGGGTGCAGGGTATAGAGTTGGGTTGAGTAGGTCAGGGTACAGGGTACAGCGTACAGGGTTTGGTTGAGTAGGTCAGGGTACAGGGTACAGGGTTGGGTTGAGTGGGTCAGGGTACAGGGTACAGCGTGCAGGGTTGGGTTGAGTAGGTCAGGGTACAGGGTACAGCGTACAGGGTTTGGTTGAGTAGGTCAGGGTACAGGGTACAGGGTTGGGTTAAGTAGGTCAGGGTACAGGGTACAGCGTACAGGGTTTGGTTGAGTAGGTCAGGGTACAGGGTACAGGGTTGGGTTGAGTAGGTCAGGGTACAGGGTACAGGGTTGGGTTGAGTAGGTCAGGGTACAGGGTACAGGGTTGGGTTGAGTAGGTCAGGGTACAGGGTCGATTGGGGTGCGGGGTTGGGTATGGTATAGTTGGGTAGGGTAAGGCAGGTCACCGGTATTACTCTGCTTTATTTATTTTGTGTGGGTAGGGTTCAGGTCCTCGTTGCCTATATGGTGCACAAAAATAGATAGACAACGATCTCCCTGATGTATCCCCACCACCACCACCACCACACACACACACACACACACCACCACACACACATGCCTGCGTGGTGCACACAGATAGATAGACAAAGATCTTCCTGATGTATCCCCCCCCCCCCCCCCCCCCCCCCCCCCCCCGCCCTCCACCACCACCACCACACGCATGCGTGGTGCACACAGATAGATAGACAACGATCTTCCCAATGAATCCCCACCACCACCACCACCACCAAGACCACACACACACGCATGTGGGGTGCACACAGATAGATAGACACCGATATTCTCAATGTATCCCCCCCCCCCACACACACGCACACCCTCCACACCCACACACATACACAACCACACACTCCGCAAAACCTACCCACACCCACCCTCTCACCTGTGGATCAAGATCTTGCCAATCTTAATGCCCTGACAGCATTCCCGAAGTGCAGCCTCCATTGCCTCTCCTGATCGAATGATGGAGACGCCGCAGATGCCGCGTTCAAAGTCAACACCCACATATTGGTTGCCTACGGGTTTAAGGTTTAGGGTTTAGGGTTTCAAAGTCAACACCCACATATTGGTTGCCTGCGGGTTTAGGGTTTAGGGTTTCAAAGTCAACACCCACATATTGGTTGTCTGCGGGTTTAGGGTTTAGGGTTTCAAAGTCAACACCCACATATTGGTTGCCTGCAGGTTTAGGGTTTAGGGCTTCAAAGTCAACACCCACATATTGGTTGCCTGCAGGTTTAGGGTTTAGGGTTTAGGGTTTCAAAGTCAACACCCACATATTGGTTGCCTGCGGGTTTAGGGTTTAGGGTTTCAAAGTCGACACCCACATATTGGTTGCCTCCGGGATCATAGCTAAAAGAAAAGCTACATTCTGCTCGTAGCTGAAGACATATGTATTCTGCTCGTAGCTGACAATTGCACTGTGCTCACTGTTTGAGCCTTTTACATTCAACATGCATGGTGCATACAACCAACATGGCTGCAGCCGACAAACAAGACAAAAACATGACAAACGGACAACAAGGTAACTCTGGGGGGCCTCATAACGGGTGAGTGTGGGGGGGAGGGGGGGGGGGGAGGGGGGGCTCCGCCCAAAACCTTGCTGATTACCTGTGGGTAGGAACCGGCATATTATATGATGTTGACCAAAGGCGAGTATGATATCATATGATATCATACAAATTGCATCATATGATATTGTATATAAATGGTAACTTTGGCATAGTCAGAGTGTGGGCATCATATCATATCATAATGCCGTTCCCTACCTAGAATTGCCATATATTCAGGAGAGTGTTGTGACTTTCACCAAGTCGTTCATGCACTTAGTCCTTAAAAATAAACATAACTTAATATACATATACAACTTAACATATATATATAAAACACTTCCGCAAAGTCGTTCATGCACATGGTGCTTATAATAATTATAACTTAATATATAAATAAAAAATACAACTTCCACAAAGTCGTTCATGCATGTGGTGCTTATAACAAATATAACTTGATACACAAATATAATTTTAAATATTACAAACATACATGTAACTTTCACGAAGTTGTTCATGCACGTGGTGCTTATAAATAAATATAACTAATACAGCTTAATATACAAAATACAATTTTAAATATAACAAATAGAATTATAAATTTCACAAAGTCATTTATGCTTATCCGCCCAAAACCCTGCTGATTACCTGTAGGGAACGGCAATATGATATCATATGATATCATCTCATCATATAATGCCGGCAGTATCAGCCATATGATATCATACTCACCTTTGGTCAACACCATATGGTATGCCAGTCCCTAATTACCTGTGGGTGTGATCACCGACTTGTCACGTGTCAGTCACCACCGGTCCCTAATTACCTATGGGTGTGATCACCAACGTGTCACGTGTCAGTCACCACCGGTCCCTAATTACCGATGGGATTGATCACACCAACGGTCCCTAATTACCTGTGGGTGTGATCACTGACGTGTCACGTGTCAGTCACCACCGGTCCCTAATTACCTGTTGGTGCGATCACACCACCGGTCCCTAATTACCTGTGGGTGTGATCACCGACTTCTCTCTGAACGGTAGGTGGCCAAGGCCTGCCTCTACGACAAGTCGGTTCAAGCGGTTGGAATAGAACCTGAGAACGAAGGAGGGTGCGCGCGTGCAGGTTTACATGAGGTAACTACATGTGAATTTGATCTTGATTTTGAATTGATACATGGTTTTTCAGGCAACTTTTTTGGCCAGCCAACCGCCTGCGGGCAGGTGTAAACCAGAGGTCATGACGAATTGATGCAGATATATATATATATGTATGATTATTGATCTATACCGAATTTATCAAGGTATAATGCATGAATTTAATGATTTTGATTCTGGTAATAAATGACACACAACAATGATACCAGTAACATCATTTTGATACAGGTACATGATCCATGGAATACAGTACTGACATTTGATACCTAGATACATGATACCAGTACATGACATTTGATACATGGTACATGATACATGATACCAGTACATGACATTTGATACATGGTACATGATACCAATGATCACCGTACATGACATTTGGGTACATTATACATTATACATGAGACCAGTACATGAACTTTGATACATGGTACATGATACATGATACCAGTACTGAACTTTGATAATGCTACCTGATCATGATACCCGTTACATGACGATTTGATACATGGTAACATGATACATGATACCATTACATGACATTTGAAATACATGGTCCATAATACATCTACAGTACATGAACATTTTATACATGATACATGACATACCAGTAACCTGACATTTGATACTGGTACATGATACATGATACCAGTACAAATGACATTTGAGTACATATACATATAACACAGTACATGAATTGAACATGATACATGATACCAGTACATGACATTTGATACATGGTACATGATACATGATACCAGTACATGACATTTGATACATGGTACATGATACATGATACCAGTACATGACATTTGATACATGATACATGATACCAGTACATGACATTTGATACATGATACATGATACCAGTACATGACATTTGATACATGGTACATGATACATGATACCAGTACATGACATTTGATACATGGTACATGATACATGATACCAGTACATGACATTTGATACATTACATATACTGATACCAGAACATGACATTGGATACATTTACATGATACATGATACCAGTCACATGACGTTTGAAATCCATGATACATTGATACCAGTATATATGAACATTTGATACATGGTACATGATCATGTACCAGTACATGCCATTTTGCATACATGATACATGATACCAGTACATGACATTTGATACATGATACATGATACAGTACCTACATTTGTACATGTACATTATACTATACCAGAACATGACATTTGATACATGTACATGATACATGATACCAGTACATGACATTTGATACATGGTACATGATACATGATACCAGTACATGACATTTGATACATGATACATGATCCCAGTACATGACATTTGATACATGTTACATGATACCAGTACATGACATTTGATACATGGTACATGATACCAGTTAATGACTTTTATCCATGATACATGTACCCTTACAGGCATTTGATATCATGATCATGATACAATTATACCCAGTACATGGAAATTTGATACAGGGTATCGTGAACATGATCCAGTACAGACTTTGATCTGGGTCATGAACTGATCCAGTACCATGACATTGATCATGAGAATGAAAAGTACATACATTTGATACATGGTGCCTGATACATGATGACCAGTAAATGACATTGATACATGATACATGATACCAGTGCATGACAGTTTGATACAGATACAGTGATTCCAGTACATGACATTTGGATACTGATCATTATAACCATACATGAAGTTGATACTGTACAGGGTTCGGGCATATACAATAATGTATAATATATGGAAAATGATACATGATTCCGGTATATGAATATGTGCTACACAACATATGAATACATGATACACAACATATGAATATTATGTCTGCATATGCCATATGCAAAATATGATATATGTAGGGCTGTCAAGCTCCCTATTGTACAATATATATATTATATTGTACGAAATATCGGATGATATATGAACTGACATCGTACGATATTTCCGTGTTTATCGTACGATACATTGTGTTTATCGTACGATGTCAGTATTGTGTTTATCGTACGATATATTGTGTTTATCGTACGAAACAGCGTGCTAAGTGGCGAACTGTTATCTTACTGATATCAAACTGAAAAAATTGTCTACAGATATGCGTCATATTTTTCTTGGGTTGCATGTTCGATGCCCCCAGGGCCCAGGCAGGCACAGCTTTCTGCTCACACCTTTTTGCTCTTAAAATTTTGAGGTTGGTGGTTCGATTCTCGTCAGGAGTATCTCAGACTGGGATTTCCTTGCACTGAGTCTGGGACTCTGGGCCAGGGTATTCGGTATATCGCCCTATTTCGTACGATAACAGAGCACGATATTATCGTACTTTTCTATCTCCTTCAGGATTGGTTCATTTGACTTGATTTTTCCTGGATGGACATGTAGAGGCTATTATCTGTCAAACCCCCTTGATCTCATACTGATTTTCTTAACAAAGTGTGAACAAAGGAATCGATTTTTCGAAACAGGTCGCAGTTCAAACCTCGGATTTAGCCTGAAATTTCGAGAATTCTGGGAGAATTGTCGTAAATGTGGCCTGAAAAAGTTGAGGTACTAAGTATGACTTGTTGACCTTGATTCTTATATATACGCTGAATAGCTAACAAATATAGAGAATAGCATCCCCGTTTCGACGAATGGCTCAATGGCAGAGCTCCTTGAACGACAAAGGTGCCGGGCTTGAATCCCCATGGCTGCACTTTAAGGTTGATGCCTTCGCGGTCGCTGTCAACCGCCATGGTAGCTGTAGCAAATATAGAGAACAGCATCCCCGTTTCGTTTTTGGAACGATATAATAATAAGTACTAATGGAATGGCATCGTACAATGTACTAATGGAACGATATTGTATGAAGTACTAATGGAATGGTATCGTACAAAGTACTAATGGAACGACTTCGTATGAAGTGCTAATGTAATGATATCGGACAAATTACTTCGGGAATGATATCGTACAATGTACTAATGGAACGATATTGTATGAAGTACCAATGCAATGATATCGGACAAAGTACTTAGGGAATGATATCGTATGAAGTACTAATGGAATGATATCATACATTGAAGTACTTAGGGAATGATATTGTACAAAGTACTAATGGAATGATATCATACATTGAAGTACTAATGGAATGATATTGTACAAAGTACTAATGGAATGATATCGTACATTTAAGTACTAATGGAATGATATTGTACAAAGTACTAATGGAATGATATTGTACATTGAAGTACTAATGGAATGATATTGTACAAAGTACTAATGGAATGATATCGTACAAAGCACTAATGTTCCAACATCTCGAGAAGTCCTCTGACGAATGTTGCAATGGTATAGTGGTGGTCTTGGGCTGTTACACTACAGATCTAGAATGTTGATTGACAACTCACACCTAACCCCTGCCCCCCACACCACCCACACCACCACCCTCCCACTCACACCTAACCCATGCCCCCACACCACCCACACGACCACCCTCCCACTCACACCTAACCCCTGCCCCCCACACCACCACCCTCCCACTCACACCTAACCCCTGCCCCCCACACCACCCACACCACCACCCTCCCACTCACACCTAACCTCTGCCCCACACCCCACCCACACCACCACCCTCCAAATCACACCAGCCCCCTGCCCCCCACACCACACCACCCACACCACCACCCTCTCACTCACACAAAGTCGTTCTTGCTTGTGGTCTGGTCCCTCATGATAGTGTGCATACCACGGATCTGAAAGCTGGAGGGGATGACCTGCACAAGGGGGTATGTGTGTATGTCTGCATGCATGTCTGTCTGTCTGTCTGTTTGTCTGTCTGTCTATCTGTCTGTCTGTCTGTCTGTTTGTCTGTCTGTCTGTCTGTCTGTCTGTCTGTCTGTCTGTCTGTCTGTCTGTGCATGTATGTATGTATGTATGTATGTATGTATGTATGTATGTATGTATGTATGTATGTATGTATGTATGTATATGTGTATGTTTGCATGTTTACGTCCAGGGGTAGGCCATATAGGCTAAAAGGACCAGTGTGTAATCTGTCAATCCCTCTCATCAGTGCCCAGCCTCAGTAAACACTCTTATCATCCTTAAGCAACTTACACCGTGGAAGCTGACTATCATTACATTTCACTGGAACTCACCTCATCTCACCACCACCTCCACCACCAAACCAAGGCCAGGTTGATGCGGATGAGGGGGTCTGTTATCCCTCTCAGCGCACACTCTCAGTATTATCACAACACAACACTCTTATCATCCCTAAGCCAATTGCACCGCGGAAGCTGACTGTTATCACACATTTCTGAAAGCCACCTCACCTCACCACCGCCTCCACCACCACAACAAGTTAGGGTACATGCGGGTAAGGGGGCCTGTTACTTCCTTTCATCAGTGCCCAGCCTCATTAAACATTCTTATCATCCCTAAGTCAACTTACACCGTGGAAGATGACTACCATTGCATTTTTCTGGAAGTCACCTCACCTCACCACCGCCTCCACCACCACACCAAGTTACGGTAGATGTGGATGACAGGGTCTGTTGATGCCTCTCATCAGTGCCCACCCCCAGTAAACACTATCATCATCCCTAAGTCAATTTACAACATGGAAGCTGACTATCATTACATTTCACTGGAAGTCATCTCACCTCACCTTCGGACACAGGTTGGGGTAGGCGCGGATAAGGGGGCCTGTTAATTCCTCTCATCAGTGCCCAGCCTCATTAAACACTCTTATCATCCCTAAGTCAACTTACACCGTGGAAGATGACTACCATTGCATTTTTCTGGAAGTCACCTCATCTCACCACCTCCTCCACCACCACACCAAGTGAGGGTACATGCATATGAGGGGATCTGTCAATTCCTCTCATCAGCGCACACCCTCAGTATTATCACAACATTTTATTATCCCTAAGCCAATTACACCGTGGAAGCTGACTATCATTACATTTTTCTGAGCCACCTCACCTCACCACCGCCTCCACCAGACCACCACCTCCACCAAGTTCATGTTGATGCGGATAAGGGGGCCTGTTAATTCCTCTCATCAGCGCACACCCTCAGTATTATCACAACACAGCATTATCATCATCCACGAGCCAATTACACAGTGGAAGTTGACTATCATTACATTTTTCTGGAAGTCACCTCATCTCATTACCACCACCACCACACCAAGTTCATGTTGATGCGGATGAGGGGGCCTGTTAATTCCTCTCATCAGCGCACACTCCCAGTATTATCACATCACAGCATTATCATCATCCACGAGCCAATTACACCATGGAAGCTGACGATCATTACATTTTTCTGAAAGCCACCTCACCTCACCACTGCCTCCACCACCAAACCAAGATAGGGTAGATGCGGATGAGGGGGTCTGTCAATTTCTCTCATCAGCACACACTCTCAGTATTATCACATCACAACACTAACATCATCCACGAGCCAATTACACCGTGGAAGCTGACTATCATTACATTTTTCTGAAAGCCACCTCATCTCACCACCGCCTCCACCACCACACCGAGTTAGGGTAGATGCGGATAAGGGGGTCTGTCAATTCTTCTCATAAATGCCCACCCTCAGTAAACACTCTCATCATCCCCGAGCCAATAACACCATGGAAGCTGACTACCATTACATTTCACTGGAAGTCACCCCACCTCAAGTTGGGGTTGATGTGGATTAGGGGGTCTGACCATCCTCTCGTCAGTGCCCACCCCCAATAAACACTCTTATCATCCCTAACTCAACTTACACCGTGGAAAGTGACTATCATTACATTTCACTGGAAGTCACCTCACCTTTGAACACAAGTTGGGGTTGATGTGGAAGGGGGGGTCTGACCATCCATCTCATCAGCGCACACCCCCAGTAAACATTTTTAGCATCCCTAATCAACTTACACCATGGAAGCTGACTACCATTGCATCATTCTTGAAGGCACCTCACCTCTCCACCACCTCCACCACCACACCAAGATAGGGTAGACGCGGATGAGGGGGGCTGTTACTTCCTTTCATCAATGCCCACCCCCAGTAAACACTGTTATCATCCCTAAGCAACTAACACCATGGAAGCTGACTACCATTACATCTTTCTGGAAGTCACCTCACCTCACCACCACCTTCGCCACCACACAAGTTAGGGTACATGCAGAAAAGGGGGGCTGTTTTTTCCTTTCATCAATGCCCACCCCCAGAAAACAAACTCATCATCGCCAACCCAATTTACAACATGGAAGCTGACTATCATTACATTTTCACTGGAAGCCACCTCACCTTTGGGCACAAGTTGGGGTAGACGCGGATGAGGGGGTCTGTTAATTCCTCCCATCAGCACACACCCTGAGTAAACACACTCAGCATCGCCAAGACAGGTGTCACTATGGAATTTGTCTACATCTGGTTTTCACTGGAATTCAACACACCTCTAAGTAGTAGGGTAGATGCGGATAAGGAAGTGCTGATTCAGCTTCAAATTCAAATTCAAATTCAACACACCTCTAAGTAATAGGGTAGATGCGGATGAGGAAGTGCTGATTCAGCTTCAAATTCAAATTCAAATTCAACTCACAACCAAGTAGTAGGGTAGATGCGGATGAGGAAGTGCTGATTCAGCTTCAAATTCAAATTCAAATTCAACTCACATCTAAGTTAGGGTAGATGCGGATAAGCGAGAGCTGCTTCAGCTTCAGCTTCAAATTCAACTCGCATCTAAGTTAGGGTAGATGCAGATGAGGGAGTGCTGCTTCAGCTTCAGCTTCAAATTCAATTTCAATTTCAAATACAACTTACATCTAAGTTAGGGTAGATGCGGATGAGGAAGTGCTGATTCAGCTTCAGCTTCAAATTCAAATTTAATTTCAATTTCAAATACAACTTACATCTAAGTTAGGGTAGATGCGGATGAGGGAGTGCTGCTTCAGCTTCAACCGAATATGCTCTGCATTGTGCAAGGCAAGAGATAATTTAGTCAAGCAATTTTCAGGGATTGATGGTGAACATATTGCTTTTTTCGTTTTTTTCGTTTTTTTCTTCAGCCGAATTTGATCTTCATGACACAATATGACTGACAATTTCATCTTCATGACACAATATGAGGTGATTTAGTCAAGTGATTTAGTCAGGTGATTTGGGCCAAATGTTTGTGTGTGTGTGACATTTGGCCAAGTGCTTTCCAGGCAAGGAGGACAGTAGTGATGGTGAACATATTTTCTTCTTCTTCTTTTTTTATGTGAATATGCTCCTCACCACCACAACATGGCAAGAGGTGATTTAGTCAAGTGCTTTCCAGGCAAGGAGCACGGTAGTGATGGTGAACATATTGTTTTTCTTTCTTCTTTTTCAGGTGAATATGCTCCTCACCACCACAACATGGCAAGAGGTGATTTAGTCAAGCGATTTCCAGGCATTGGTGGTGAACATATTATTTTTTCTTCTTTTTTCTTCTTTTCTTAAACCGAATATGCTCTGCATAGTACATGGCAGGAGGTGATTAATTCAAGTGATTTAGTCAAGCGATTTCTGGGCATTGATGGTGGACATATTATGTTTTCTTCTTTTTCCTTCTTTTCTTGAACCGAATATGCTCTGCAATGCACAGCATGACAAGAGGGTTTAGGGTTTAGGGTTTAGGGTTTAGGGATTAGAGGTGATTTGGTCATGTGCTGTGAAGGTAACGAGGACGGTTGTGATGGAGAGATATTTTGTGTTCTTCTTTCTTTGGCAGAATATGCTCTGCGCCACCACAACATGACAAGATGTTTGGAGATGATTAATTCAGCATGTGAGGGTGTGGGTGTAGGTGTGGGCATGGGTGGACGAGAGGGAGAGCGGGCGTGAGTTTGGGTGTAGGTGTGGGTGGGCGAGAAGGAGAGCGGGTGTGGGTGTGGGCATGGGTATAGGTGTGGGTGGGCGAGAGGGAGATCGGGCGTGGGTGTGGGTTTAGGTGTGGATGGGCGAGAAGGAGAGCGGGTGTGGGTGTGGGCATGTGTTTAGGTGTCGTTGGGCGAGAGGGAGGTCGGACGTGTGTGTGGGTGTAGGTGTGTGTGTAGGTGTGTGTGGGCTAGAAGAAGAGCGTGTGTGTGTGTGGGCATGGGCGTAGATGTTGGTTGGCAAGAGGGAGAGCGGGTGTGGGTGTGGGCATGGGTTTAGGTGTGGGTGGGCGAGAAGGAGAGCGGGCGTGGGTGTGGGAATGGGTAGGGGTAAGGTGAGGTCAGGAGCATGGGAGTGGGGGCATTAGTGCCAGTATGAGGGAGAGTATGCCAGCAGCAAACCTCACAGCAGTTATAGTATTGACGTGACATGACATCTGCTATACATCAGGCATGCTGCTATACGTATGTATAGATAGATAGATAGATAGATAGATAGATAGATAGATAGATAGATAGATAGATAGATAGATAGATAGAATAGATTAGATAAGGTAGGTAGATAGATAGATAGATGATAAATAGATAGATAGATAGAAGATAGATAGATAGATAGATAGATAGATAGATGAGAGATAGATAGATAGTAGATAGATAGATAGATTATAGATAGAGAGATAGGTACATAGCTAGATAGATAGGTCGGTAGATAGAAGATAGATAGATAGATAGGATAGATAGATAGTAGATAGATAACATAGATAGATAGGATAGACAGATAGATAGGTAGATAGATAGATCGATCGATAGATAGATGGATGGGATAGATGATAGATAGGATAGATGTAGATCGATCGCTCGCTAGAAAGATAAAAGATTCGATAGATAGAGAGGTAGGTAGAAGGTTAGATAGATAGATAGATAGATAAGAGAGATTAGACTAGATAGATCGAGAGATAGATAGATAGATAGATAGTAATAGATAGCCTAGATAGATAGAAGATAGATAGATAGGAAGGTAGATAGAAGATAGATGATAGGTAGCTAGATAGATAGATTAGATAGATAGTAGATAGATAGATAGATAGATAGATAGATAGATAGATAGATAGATAGGTAGATAGATAGATAGATAGATAGATAGATAGATAGATAGATAGATAGATAGGTGAGATAGATAGATAGATAGGTACATAGATAGATAGATAGATAGATAGATAGATAGATAGGCACATAGATAGATAGATAGGTAGGTAGATAGATAGATAGATAGATAGATAGATAGATAGATAGATAGATAGATAGGTAGATAGATAGATAGATAGATAGATAGATAGATAGATGATAGATAGATAGATAGATAGGCACATAGATAGATAGGCAGGTAGATAGATAGATAGATAGATAGATAGGTAGGTAGATAGATAGATAGATAGATACACATACCTACAATTCTGATGAGCATGATCAGTACAACAAGCACTTACGTGTGATGAGGTCTACAGCCACCCCGTTGTTGGTCCCCTTGTGCCAGGGGATGATGATGTCCGCGTGCCTGGCGCAGAAGTGGTTGGTGGTGGTTTGGGTGGTTGGTGGTGGTGGCCTTGTGCCAGGGGATGATGATGTCCACGTGCCTACTGAGGAGTGGTTGGTGGTGGTTTGGGTGGTCCCCTTGTGCCAGGGGGTGATGATGTCTACGTGCCTGGCGCAGGAGTGGTTTGGTGGTGGTTTAGGTGGTTGGTGGTGGTTGGGGGTGGTCACCTTTGTGCCAGGGGATGATGATGTCCACGTGCCTACAGAGGGGTGTTTGGAAGTGGTTTGGGTCGTTGGTGGTGGTTGGGGGTGGCCCCCTTGTGCCAGGGGATGATGATGTCCACGTGCCTACAGAGGGGTGTTTGGTAGTGGTTTGGGTGGTTGGTGGTGGTTGGGGGTGGTCCCCTTGTGCCAGGGGATGATGATGTCTACGTGCCTGCAAAGGGGTGGTTGGTGGTTGTTTTGGTGGTTGTTTTGGTGGTTGGGGGTGGTTGGGGGTGGTCGCCTTTGTGCCAGGGGATGATGATGTCCGCGTGCCTGGCGCAGGAGTGGTTGGGGGTGGTTGGGGTGGTTGGAGGTGGTTGGGGGTGGTCGCCTTTGTCCCAGGGGATGATGACGTCTGCGTGCCTGGCGCAGGAGTGGTTAGTGGTGGCTTGGGTGGTTAGTGTTGGTTTGGGTGGTTGGGGGTGGTTGGGGGTGGTCCCCTTGTGCCAGGGGATGGTGATGTCCGCGTGCCTGGCGCAGAAGAGGGTGTGTCAGTTGCTAGTACCTTCATTTTTGTTTTAAAGCCCCCCTTGACTAATATATCTCCCTATATAAACCCTCCAACTGCTTCCTCTGCCCCCCCCCCTCCCCCCCCCCCTTCACATTTCCCTCCCTCACACCCTCCCCTCACACACCCTCCTCTCACACACCCTCCTCTCTCACCCTCCCTTCACACACCCCAACTAAACAGCTCCCATCACACATCATCCCAAGACAAAACCTCCCCAAACTGGACAGCTGCCCTCACACACCCTCCCAAGACACACACACCAGCTGAACAGCTCCCCCCACACACCCTCCCAAGACAGACACACACCAGCTGAACAGCTCCCCCCACACACCCTCCCAAGACAGACACACACCAGCTGAACAGCTCCCCTCACACACCATCCCAAGACAGACACACACCCTCCCACAACTGGACAGCTTCCCTCACACACCATCCCAAGACACACACACCCCAGCTGAACAGCTCCCCTCACACACCCTCCCAAGGCACACCCTCCCAACACACACACACACCAGCTGAACAGCTCCCCCCACACACCCTCCCCTCACACATCCTCCCAAAACACAACCCCCCCAACTGGACAGCTCCCCTAACACATCCTCCCAAGAAACACACACACCAGCTGAACAGCTCCCCTCACACACCCTCCCCTCACACACACACAGCTAAACAGCTTCCCTCACAAACCCTCCCCTCACACACCCTCCCCCCCCCCCACACACACAGCTGAAAAGCTCCCCTCACACCCTCCTCTCACACACAATCCCATTATATACATTACATGATGTTAGAGTCTACTTGACACCACGACGGTGTACGAGACTCTGTGCTTAAACAAAAAAGAAAAAAGCAGTCACAAAGCAAACAAAACCATTACATCAGGGGTGTGTCGAGGACAAACAAACCAAACTCCCAACCACCGTTTTGGTGGCGTAGGAGGCGTTGGTGGCCCCACAGCAGTTGAAGTGGCGCACCTTCTACTGGGCCCAATGAAGGCAACAAACGCCGGCTTCAAAAACCCTCCCCTCACACACCCTCCCAAGACACACCCTCCCTTCACACACCCTCCCCTCACACACCCTCCCAAGACACACCCTCCCCAAAGCAGCTGAAGTGGCGCACCTTCTACTGCGCCTAATGCAGGCATTCAAACCCAGGCTCACCAACCCTCCCCTCACCCCTCCCCTCACCCACCATCCCATAGACACCCCCTCCCCTCACACACCTCCCCGCACAAACCCGCCCAATGGACAGAACCCGCCCGCACACACCGCCCTCACACAACGCCCGCACAAACCCGTCCCCGGCAACAACCCGCCGGCACACACCCGCCCGCACACACCCGCCCCGCACACACCCGCCCGCAACACACTACTGCCCCGCACACAACGGCCCGCACAAAACCGGCCCAGCACACACAAGAACACGAAAAAAACAGCCCGCAAACACCCGCCGGCACACACCCGCCCAGACACACACCCGCCCCGAACAAAACGCCCCGCAACGCCCGAACGCAAACACCCGAACAGCACAACCCGAACCGAACACCACCCGCCCAGCACACACCTCGCCCCGCCAACAACGATCCCGCACACACCCGCCCCGACAACACGACCGCACACACCCGCCCTCACAAAACAGCAACGAAACAAACCCGCCCGCACAAACCGCGCCAAAGAACACGCCCCGTCAAACACACACGCCCGCACCAAACAGCCCGCACCACCCGCCCCCGCACCCAACCGCCCAGCACACACACGACCGCAACACACCCGCCCCGAACACCAACCGCCCCGCACAAAACCGCCCGCACACAGCCGCCCGAAGAAAACACGCCACCCAAACCGCCCCGCACACACAAGACCCGCACACCACACTTCACGCACAAAACGCCCTGCACACACCCTCCCCGCACACAACGACACGCAAACACCCGCACAGCACCAAAACAGCACCAGCACCACACCCGACCTCACACAACGCGCCCTGCACACACCCGCCCTAACCACACCTCCACTAACACACCCTCCCATCAAACACCCTCCCCCACAAACCCTCCCCTCAAACAACCCTCCACTCAACACCTTCCCCTCCCACACCATCCCAAGAAACACCATCCCCAAAAGCAGATGAAGTGGCGCAACATTCTACTGGGACCAATGAAGCCATTCAAACGCAGGCTTTCACAAACCGTGTGTACTGGGGATCACCTTAGGGTGTGTGGGCGGGTGGTGGTGGTGGTGATGGTGGTGTTGTGGGGGGGGTGCATTTGGGGGGTCGGTAATGCTGGAGTTATCTGAGGTTGTTGTGGGGGGTGGGGGGGGGCGGGGGTTGTGTATTGGGAGGTTGTGTATAATGGGGATCAATCTAAGGTGTTGTTGTGGTGGTGGTGGTGATGGTGGTGGGTGTGTGTGGGGTGGTGGTGGCGTGGTGGTGGTGGTGGGGTTGTAGGTGTGGGGGTGGGGGGGGGGGCAGGGGGGGAGGGACGGGGAGGGAGGGGTCAATTGAAACATTGATAAGGTTTTGGTCGTGTTTATCCCATGTGCTTGCATGAGCAGATGTGTGGATGTGTGGATGCGTGGGTGGATTAAGTGGGAGGTTGGGTGGTTGTGTTGAAGGGATGGTGGACAGGTGTGTGAGTGTGTGAGTGTGTGTGTGTGTGTGTGTTTGTGTGTGTGTCGGGGGTAGTGTGTGTGTATGTGTGAGTGTGTGTGTGTGTGTGTGTGTGTGTGTGTGGTGGTGGTGTGGTGTGTGTGGTGTGTGTGGGGGGGGTAGGCAGGTGAAGTGGACGGGTGAGTTGTTGGAAGGATGAGAGGGGTGAGTGGATGGTTGGAAAGTGCGTAGTGAGGTAGGTAGGATGGGTGAGGTAGGTACGAGGGTCGGTATCTCCCACTGACCCTAAGTGAGCCTACTCTTTTGTTGGTTCAAATCCCTACGGGCGCTATTTAGTGTTCGCGGCCACTGTCAACCGCCATGGTAGCTTTGTCCAGGTAAAGTAGCAGCCCGTTCTCTACCGAAGTAAGACGGGGCTTCCTTAATACCACACCCAACCAGGCGTTATAAAAAAGGTAATGATAACGCCTGGTGGGGCGTGGCATTAAGGGAGCCCCTCGTACGCGGGTGGGGAGCGGTCTCCTACCTCAACTGGACAAGCTACCATCGCGGTTGACGAGACCTGCAAAGCAAGAGCGAGCGAAAGGGGAGTCGAACCCCAGAATCTTCTCCTAAAGCGAATGGTATACCAATAGACCTTGTATATCACTGAAAGGGGCCCAACCAGGCGTTAGAATTATAGCCCAAATGTAGACCTTACCTGTCAAACCGTACGTCCCTAGTTGAGTTGGTGGGGGGGGGATGTGGTTGGGTGGGGGGGTGGTGGGTGGGTGGTAGATTGGTTGGGTGATTGGTTGAGAGGGTTGGGGGTTGAGGTTGGTTGGTTGGGTGGGGGGTGATTGGTGGTTGGGTGGGTGGGGGTGATTGGTTGGTTGGTGGGGGGGGGGGTGAGTGTGGTTGGGTGGGTGGCGGGGGGGGTGGGTGGGGGGGGTGAGGTTGGTGAGTGGTTGAGTTGGTGGAGGGTGGGTGGGTGGGGTGGGTGGGTGGTATGGGTTGGTGGTTGGGTGGGTGTTCGGGGTGGGTGGTGATTGGTCGGTTTAGTGGTGCGTTGTGGGGTTGATTGGTAGGTGGTGTGTGGAAGTTGATGGTTGGTGGAGTGGTTTAGTTGGAGGAGGAGGTTGAGGGTTGGGTGGGTGGGTGGGGGTTGATGGTTATGATTGGAGTGGTGGGGTTGGTGGGTGGTGAGTGTGGTGGTTGGTTGTGTGTTGAGTGGGTGGTGTGATTGGTTGTGCCGTGTTGGGTTGGGGGGTCGTTGATGCGTTGGTTGGTTGGTGTCTGATTGGTGGTTGGTGTGAGTTGTGGGGCGGGGTGATTGGTAGTTGGGTGGGGGGTGGGTGGTCGTGTGATTGGTGGTTGGTTGGTTGAGTGTTTGGGGGGTGAGTGGTTGTTGGTTGGGTGTGGGTGGTGGTTGAGTATGGAGTTGGTGGGGGGGGTGATAAGGTTGGGTGGTGTGGGGTGGGTGGGTGGGGGGGTGATTGGGTGGGTAGAGTGTTGAGTGTGGTTGAGTTGGTGGGGAGGTGATTGGTGGATGTGGGCGTTAGGGGTCGCGGGTGGAGGGAGGGGGGAGTGAGGGATGAGTGAGTGGTTTTGAGTTTGGGGGGGGTTGAGGGGTTGGTTGGGTGTGGGTGTGGGGGGGGGGGGGGCGGGTGTGGGGGGTGATTGGTTGGGTTTTGGGGGAGTGGTTAATTGATGGGGGGTTGATCGGTGGGGTGGTGGCAGGGGTGGGGTGGCTTTGATGGTTGGAGTGGGGGTGGGGTGGGAGGTTGATTGGGTGGTGCGGCTGTTTGAGTTGGGGGCGGGGGGGGGAGGGTGGGGGGGGGGGGGCGATAGGCAGGCGGGGAGGGGGGGGGGGGTTGATTGATGGTTGCGTTGAGTGGTCGAGGTGGTGGGGGGTGATTGGTGTTAGTGCGTTGGGTGGTGGGGTGGGTGGGTGGGTGGGGGGGGATGGTTGGTTGAGTGGTTGAGTTGGTGGGGGTTGAGTGCGTGTTGGTGGTTGGAGGGGGGGTGAGTGGGGAGTTGAATGGTTGCGTTGGTGGGTGTTGAAGGCTTGGTTGGGTGGGCGTGGGGAGCTGGTGATTGGTTGTTGAGGGTGAGTGTTGGGGGTTGATGGTTGGTTGGTGGGTGGGGGGTGATTGGTTGGTTGGTTGGGTGGGGAGGTTGATGGTTGGTTGGGTGGGTGGCCGGGGTTGATCTGGTTGGTTGGGTGCCTGCTGTGGGGGGGGGGGTGATGAGGGTTGATTGGTTGGTTTGAGTGGTTGAAGTGGGGGGAGGGTTGGGGGGGTGGGGTGGGTGGGTGGGTGTTGATTGGTTGGTGGGGGGGGTGGGTGGGTGGGTGGTTTTGATGGTGGGTGAGTGGTGAGTGGTGGGGGATGATGGTGTAGGTTGGGTGGGGGGTGAGTTGATGTGGTTGGTTGAGCGGTTTAGTTGGAGGGGTTGAGTGGTTGCGTGGCGTGGGGGTGGGTGTTTGATTGTGTGGTTGAGTGGTTGGGGGGGGGGTGGTTGAGTGGTGGTTGGTTGGTTGGTTGGTTGTGGTGGGTGGGTGGGTGGGTTGGTTGATTGGTTGATTGAGTGGTTGGGTTGGTGGGTGGTTGATTGGTTGGTTGGTTGGGTGGTTGATTGGTTGGTTGAGTGGTTGAGTTGTTGGGGGGTTGATTGGTTAGTTGGGTGGGTGGGTGGTTGATTGGTTGGTTGGTTGGTTGAGTTGTTGGGGGGTTGAGTGGTTTGTTGGTTGGGTGGGTGGTTTGGTTTGGTTGAGATTGAGTTGCTGGGGGGTGAATAGTGAGAGGTTCGGTGGGTGGGTGGTGCGGTGGGTGGGTGGGGGGGGGTTTCTGCGTTGGTTGAGTGGTTGAGTTGGGGGGGGTTGATGGTTGGGTGGTTGGGGATGGGGGGATGATGGGTTGCGTTGAGTGGTGCCGCCTCCTCCCCGCAAATCCTGGTGGGTGGGGGGTTGAGGGGGTGTTGGGGGGGGCGGGTGGGGTGGGGGGGGTGATGGGTTGGTTGAGTGGTTTAATTGGGGGGGTTGATTGCTGGTGCTGGTGGGGTGGGGGGTGAATTGGTTGGGTGGGCGGGTGTGAAGGTTGATAGGGTGGTTTGCGTTGTTGAGTTGGGGTGGGGGGGCGGGAGGACGGGGTGGGAGTGGGTGTGGGGGGGGGGGGGGGGTGATTGATTGGTTGGTTGAGTGGTGAGTTGGTGGGGGGTTGAGTGGGGGTGGGTGGGGGGGTGGAGGGGGTGATTGGTTGGGGAGTGGTTGAGTGGTGGGGGGTTTGAGTGGTTAGTGTGTTGGGTGGGTGGCGTGAGTTGGTTGGTTGAGTGATGCAGTGGTGGGTGGTTGATGGTTGGTGGTTGGGTGGTGTAGGTGGGGGTGATTGGTTTGATTGAGTGGATGAGTGTTGGGGGGTTTTTGGGTGGTGGGTGGGGGTGGGTGGTGGTGGGGGGTGGGGGGTGGGGCGGGGGGGGTGATGGGATTGGTTGGTTGAGTGGTTGAGTTGTGGGGGGTTGATAGGTAGGGTGGGTGGAGGGGGGGGGGGGGGGGGTGATTGGTGTGTGGTGTTTAATTGATGGGGGGGGTGATTGTGGTGATGGTGGGGTGGGTGGGGGGTGATGGTGGGGTGGGTGGGGGGAGGTTTGATGTGGTGGTGGTGTTTGAGTTGGGGGGTTGAGGGGGGGCGGAGGGTGGGGGGGGGGGGGGGGGGGGGGGGGGGGGGGAGGGGGGGATCGGGACGGGATGATGGTTGGTGAGTGGTTTTGATGATGGTGGTTGTTTTTTGTTTGTTTGGGTGGGTGGGTTGGTCGTTGATTGGGTGGTTGAGTGGTTGAGTTGGTTGGGTGGGTGATTGACGTGTTGGGTGGTTGAGCGATTGGATGGATGGGTGGTTGAATGGTTGGGTGGGTGGATGGTTGGTTGATTGGTTGGGTGGGTGGGTGGATGATTGAGGGGGTGGGTGGTTGAGTGGTTCAGTTGGTGGGGGGGTGATTGGTTGGGTGGATGGATGGGTGGTTGAGTGGTTGGTTGGTTGGGTGAGTGTGGGCTGGTGTGAGGGAGGGTGAGGAAGGTATTTGACAGTGTCACCTTAATATTGTATGAGCTTATTTATTTATTTATTGATTTATTTTATCATATTTATTGGCTGTGCCACCTACCTCCAACATCACAACCCCTCTCAGCTACATCTATCTGGATTCTGCGTGCAAGTGCCAGCTACCTCCAACATCACGACCCCCCTCAGCTACATTTCTCTGGATTCTGCGTGCAAGTGCCACCTACCTCCAACATCACGACCCCTCTCAGCTACATCTCTCTGGATTCTGCGCGCCAGTCGCACGTCATCGTCTGTGTCCACGTACACTTTCATATTCAGCATCTCGCGCACCACCTCGAGATGAAGCACCTAGGGTGGAGTGGGGTTGGAGTTGGAGATGGTGTTGAGGTTGGGGTTGGCATTGGGTTGGGGTTGGCGTCGGGGGTGGGGGTGGGGGTGGGGGATGATGAGGATGAGGATCAACAAGCACTTAGGGTAGAGTGGGATTGGGGCTGGGGGTGGGGGATGAGAATGCACTTGAACAGACCCTTTGACAGAATCGTCTGTGTCTACATACTCCGCCACGTTTAGCATCTGTCAAACCACCTAGAGGTGAAGCACCTAGGGTGGAGTGGGGTTAGGGTTGGCCTTGGGGTTGGCGTTGGCGTTGGGGTGGTGGAGGATGAACAGGCTCTACAACAGACTCTTTAACATAATTGTCTGTGTCCACGTTCACTGTCATGTTTAGCATCTCACGCACCACCTAGAGGTGAAGCACCTGAGGCAGGTAGTGGACAAGAGTGGGGGTGGCTGATGGCGTGGAGTAGTGGGGGTGAGGGCATTGAGTGGTGGGAGGTGAGTGGTGCGTGGTCAGTGTATGATTGTTTCATAGATGACGCACCTGAGGCAAGTAGTAGACGGGGGGGTGGGTGATGGCGTGGAGTAGTGGGGGTGATGACTTGAAGTGGTGGGAGGTGAGTGGTGCGTGGTCAGTAGATGAATGTATCATGGATGAGGCAACCGAGGCATGCAGTCGAAAAAAGTGGGGTCAGAGCAAAGGTGCGGGTGGGGGTGGGTGGACAGGGGGGGGGGGGGGGGAGTGGTGTGAGGTAGAAAGTGAGTAGTGACGGAGATAGAGGGAGAAGGGAAGTGTACGTGTTCATCAATAGGTGCGGCAGGCAAGCAGGGGATACAGGGGGAGGGAGGGAGGGAGGGAGGGGATCAGCAGAGGGTGGTAGTGTTTGTGTGTGTGGGGAGGAGTCAAGTGAGAATTCGTTTTTAATGTGTTTGATGGAGAAGTGGTGTGTGGTGGTGTGTGTGTGTGGTGGTGGTGGTGGTGGTGGTGGTGGTGGGGGGGGGGGGGGGTCATGGTTCTTTGCTGGGTACATCCTGACAGGTGTGGCCAACAGCCACACAGGCTACCTTACTAGTACATGCATACATACATGCATGCACGCATACATACATACATACATACATACATACATACATACATACATACATACATACATACATACATACATACATACATACATACATACGTACCAAGATACCCTCAATGATGACCACATCAGCAGGCTCGACCCTTCTTGTCTCAGCAGAGCGTTGGTGTGTTTCAAAGTCATAGGTGGGCACATCGATTGCCTTTCCCTCACTCAAGCGCTTCAAGCAATCATGGATTTCCTGTAGGAAGAAGGTCACAGGGGGGAAGAAAAAGATAAAGGGGGGCCGGTGCGTGTGGGTGGGTGGGTTGGGGTGAAGGGTGGTGGGGTGGGTGGGAGTTGGGGGTTGGGGTGAAGGAGGATGAGCATGAACAGTAATTTCAACAGAATCGTTACCCGAATCCCCAACAAATACATGATAGCGTTTCCGAACGTGAAATCTCACGTTGTCTCTTCCTTCAGCAGTCTGTTCTTTAAATATATTTCATATTCATTTGATACATTATATTCTTTACTATTTATCTAATATATTTTATATTAATTTAATATGGTATATGAGGACGCATATTCCTATTACTCCCCCTTGGGAGAGGTAGAGAACTTCTCTCCATGCTGTCGTGCGGTGGTCCAAGCTCAGGAGCAGTAGCGGTCTGCGAAACCAAAACACGTCATAGTAACCATTCCCCAGTGCAAGCGAACAGGGAGGTTCCTTCAACCTCACTCTCCGTGGCAAAGCGTATAATTTTGTTTTTTTAACCCTGGCAATTGAAAAGCCGTGGGCACATTTAAATTTCCAATTTTTTAACTCAACCTGGCAATTGAGAAGCCGTGGGCACATATGAATTTTCAAAAATTGAACTCCCCTTAGCAATTGACAAGCCGTGGGCACCTTTGGAGTCCAATAGGACACAATGATTATGTAACCATCATCAGCAGCAGCAGCAGCACCATCAGCCAACCACCATCATCATCATCATCATCACCATCCTCACCATCAGCAGCAGCAGCAGCAGCATACCATCATCATCATCATCATCATCATCATCATCGTCCTCACCATCATCAGCAGCAGCAGCATGCCATTATCGTCAACATCATCATCTTCACCATCACCATTAGCAACAGCAGCAGC
>JACBWV010000552.1:14709341-14721841 GCA_013435795.1 Chlamydomonas sp. ICE-L
GCGTGAGGTGGAGGTTGAGGGTGTTGTGAGTGAAAAGGGGGTGGACAGGGACCGTAGGTGTGGTGGGGTGGGTGGTGGTGGGGTGTCGGGTGTGTGAATGTGGGTTGGTGAGCGGGGGGTGGGTGGGAAGAGGGGAAGTGGTAGCGGCTCAACAGCGTGACCCTGGATCATTTGGGCTTCCATGTTTGGATTGGTAGATGGGTGGGTGAGGTGGAAGGTTGATTGACTGAAAAGAAGGGGCGGACAGGTGGGTGGGTGGGTGGGTGGGGGTGGGTGCTGTGTGGTGATGTGGTGTGGTGTGGGGGTGGGGTGGGGTGGTGGTGGTGGTGGGGGTGGTGGGTGGTGGGGGGTGGGGGGGGGTCAACAGCTTAACAGCGATGGATCATGTGGACTTGCATGTGTGGATGTGCGGATGTGTGTGTGTGTGTGTGTGTGTGTGTGTAGATACGTGTTTGTGTGGGTGTGTGCGTGTGGTGGGAGGTTGGGAGTGTGAGTTAAAAGGGGTGTATGAACAGGTGCGTAGGTGTGGGTGGGGTGTGGGGTGTGGGGTGGGTGGGGTGGGTGGGGTGCGTGGGTGCGTGTGTGTGTGTGGGGGGGGGGGGGGGGGGGGGGGGGGGGGCTCAACAGCTCATCAGCGTGACCCTGGATTCAAATGTTAGTGATGTGATGTGATGTGATGCTTACATTTTTGCGTGGTTCCCTACTGGACTCCAAATGTGCCCGCGGCGATGGAGTCAAGGGGGGCTTATAGTGGGGGTGCCTGCGTCCCAGCACAGCTGAGTTGAGCGGGATAAGGCTGAAGCTCATACCTATTATTTTCAGCTACGAGCAGCAGCTTCTAGGCAGCTCCTTGAGCCAGCCACTGGGCTCATCCCCAAGATTTTAGCACTGCTGGAAAGACGACTATGTCAGCTTCCAGCTGCACTACATAGCTTAGGACAGCTGATTGTGTCAGCTTCAAGGTGCACCAGGGCTTTCCTTTTTGTTTTTTCAGCAGTTTCTAGGCAGCTCCCTGAGCCAGTCACTGTGTTGCACCCAAATAGTTCAGCAGCTTAGGGCAGCTGATTGTGTCAGCTCCAAGGTGCACCAGCGCTTTTAATTTCAGCTACCAACCACAGCTTCTAGGCAGCTCCCCTGACTGGCTGGTGCACCTTGGAGCTGACACAATCAGCTGTCCTAAGCTGCTGAACTATTTGAGTGCAACACAGTAACTGGCTCAGGGAGCTGTCTAGAAGCTGCTGCTTTTCGCCAAAAAGAAAATGTATGTTGGCAGTCAGTCCAGCCTGACAGGTAGATATTCGATGCATGCGGTAGGGGGACGTTCAGGGTTTATTTCAAATTTGAAAGTGGGTTTTTTCTTGCTTTATGGTTTTAAGGCTCCTCAAGGGGCAGCGTTTTAGTGCTTTCTATAGCTTTTTATAGCTTTTATAGCTTTTTTTAGCTTTTTAGGGCCATTTTAAGCAAAACAAAAAAAACTTTTTGTGTACAATTTTTTAACTACGATTTCGCCAAAACGGGGTCAAAACGAGCGATCGCTTTATATGGTGGAAATAAGAAGCCCTGGGGAGGTTAGCCCCCACTTAAGTTAGCCCCCACTTACCTAAACACTGAACCCACCCAGACCCTAAACCCTAAAACCATATAGCCCCTCAAACCTGAACACATCTAAACCCTAAAACTTTGAATCAACACCTAAACCACTAAACCCTATACCCCCATAAACTAAAGTGGGGGCTAACTTCCCCCCCCCCCCATGCATATAGGTAGGTAGGTAGGTAGGTAGGTAGGTAGGTAGGTAGGCACTGCATGTATGCATTCTGCTATTGTATGGCCATCTGGAATATGCAAGGTCCTACAAACTTGAGTGAGCAGGACCACACGCTGGTACAGTACAGGTGCAGTACAAACCTGTGTGAGTAGGATCACACACTGGTACAGTACAGGTGCAGTACAAACCTGCGTGAGTAGGACCACACGCTGGTACAGTACAGGTGCAGTACAAACCTGCGCGAGTAGGATTACACGCTGGTACAGTACAGGTGCAGTACAAACCTGTGTGAGTAGAACCACGCATTGGTCGTGTAGGCTTGAGAGGATGGAGGAACAAACTGTTGTTTTTCCACTTGCTGTTCCACCAGCTACACCAATGAAGAACTGTGAGAGGGAAGGGTGTGGGGCTAAGGGGAAGATGTGGGTGTGGGTGTGGGTGCGGGTGTGGGTGTGGGTGTGGGTGTGGGTGTGGGTGTGGGTGTGAGTGTGGGTGCGGGTGCGGGTGGGTTTGGGTGGGTGTGGTTCGAGGGTGTGGGTGTAGGTGTGGGGTTTGGGTGGGTGTGGGTGTGGGTGTGGTGTGGGGTGTGGGTGTGGGTGTGGGTGTGGGTGTGGGTGTGGGTGTGGGTGTGGGTGAGGGTGTGTGTGGAGTGAGTGTGGGTGCGTGTGCGGGACAGGGTGTGGGTGTGTGTGGAGTGAGTGTGGGTGCGGGTGTCGGTGCGGATGCGGGTGCAGATGTGGGTGCAGGTGCAGGTGCGGGTGTGGGTGCAGGTGCAGGTGCGGGTGCGGCTGTGCACAGGTCCTCATTCAACAACTCCATAATGGGGGGGGGGGGGGTGCTGATTTCAAGAGCAATTGATCAGCCCGTAGGCGGCTGACCTATGCAATGGGAACTAAGAAAATGGTTGAAAGTCGGTTAAATGGCGGAAATTGTCGAAAGTTGGTTGGAATGGTCGAAATCGCGTACAACCAATCCAATGGACTCACCCTTGGGCCGACCACCGCATGGGCCCTAAGGGCAACCGACTATTTATAGGGAACGGCAACATGATATCATATGATATCATGTCATCATATGATATCATATGATGCCGGAAGTGTGACTAGGCCAAAATTACCCTTTAAAACAATATCATATCATGTAATTTGTTTGATATCATATGATATCATACTTACCTTTGGCCGAAATCATATGATATGCCGATCCCTAGCAATTTATGATGAAGTTTGTGCTATTGGGAGCAAAGGTGGCTCCATGGCAGGTTGCCACCTGACTGGTGGCAGTTAGGTGGTTGCCTATTAGGTTGCCACCTGACTGGTGGCAGTTAGTTGGTTGCCCATTAGGTTGCCACCTGACTGGTGGCAGTTAGTTGGTTGCCCATTAGGTTGCCATCTGACTGGTGGCAGTTAGGTGGTTGCCCATTAGGTTGCCACCTGACTGGTGGCAGTTAGGTGGTTGCCCATTAGGTTGCCACCTGACTGGTGGCAGTTAGGTGGTTGCCCAATAGGTTGCCACCTGACTGGTGGCAGTTAGTTGGTTGCCCATTAGGTTGCCACCTGACTGGTGGCAGTTAGTTGGTTGCCCATTAGGTTGCCATCTGACTAGTGGCAGTTGGGTGGTTGCCCATGAGGTTGCCAGCATGGCAGAAAGGTTAGGGTCCACCATACTGGCACCTCCCATACAGTGCGTGAGTGCATGGTTAGGAAGCTCGGAGTAATGGAGACGAAAGGGCGAGATAATGAGGGAGCCTAGACAGGTATGGACGTGTGGCACATGAGACCCACCGGGTGCCTGTTTTGTCGGAAGGCCGGTGAGTTGCAAGCGAAGTGCGAGGCTCTTTGGCGCAAGCCAGATTTAGGGGAGCTGCCTGGCGGGGAGCTGCCAGGCGTCACTTCCTTAAAGCTGCTGCGCATCTGCGGGCTGTGCGCACGCTTCACGTTGATGGTCGCAGGGGACAAGTTGAATTCTTTCATGAGCCCTTGTGCCCCGCCCTCGCTGCTGCTTTTTACACGTTCCATTGTTGCGGATGTGGTATCCATTGGAAGTTGTGCAGGTGAGAAGTTCTACACTGTTTCGGGCGTGCTAGCTGTTCCAGGCATGTTTCAGGCTAGATGCCCATGTCGGGGATACGCTCCAGCTAGGGCGTGCATATTTCGAATCCCCCCCTGGGAGCCTGCCTGGGATGCTGGCAAGGCCTAAATGGGACGAAGCCACGCTTAGAAGAAGAAAGAAATGCCTTTGCAGCTGAAAAGCAAGTTTTACATATTTACACGCTTCGAACAAGGTGTACACTAGGGTACAGAGGCATATAAGCGTTGGGAGCCAAGTATTAAGAGAACAATCAACGTTTCTCTTTTCAGCTACAATCTGCAGCTCCCCTGCCTGCCCATTCCGCCAAAACTGTTCTGCCCTGCCCTGCCCTGCTCCCCTGCCTGCCCGTTCCGCCAGAACTGCCCTGCCCTGCCTAACCAGCTCCCCTGCCTGCCCGTTCCGCCAAAACTGCCCTGCCCTGCCTGACCAGCTCCCCTGCCTGCCCATCCAGCAAAACTTCCCTGCCTTGTCTGACCAGCTCCCCTGACTGCCCATTCGGCAAAAACTGCCCTGCCCTGTCTGACCAGCTCCCCTTACATTACATTACTTGTTGAAGTCTACTTGACAACGCGAGGGTGTATGAGACTCCGTGCTTTAAACAAAAAGAATAAGCACCCACAAAGCAAAAAACCCCATTACATCAGGGGTGTGCCGAGGACAAAAAAAACAAACTCCCAACCACCGTTTCGGTGGCGTAGGTATTAAACCCCCTAGAGCAGGACCCAGATCTCAACCACTAACAGTGGCGGAGGTAAGAAGCTAACAAATGAGAAGTCACAAGGGGAAAAAAGGATAATAAATTACGGTGCCACTAAGCAGTCCAGGGCTTCCTGTCTTGCTCTTCTACTAGTAGAAAGATAGTCGGCTAGCTTGCTCCAAAAAGCCTTAGTGCCATTTCCATTCATACAGTTCTGAATGTGGAATCGCAGAATTCCACATTCCATACGGTTAAGTCGGTATCCTCATGGACATGCCTATAAATATCTGTAAACAGCTTCTGGTAGCGGATGCGAATATCATTATAAAAAGGGCACTCAAACACTGCTCAAACATATGCATTTCATCCTCAGGTTTTTGGAACCCACACATTTGACAGTGTCTCATTGAACGAGGGATGTGTGCTCCATCCACCACCCTCATTATTTCTGTGTTCAGCCAATGGGAACCCATTATAAACTGTGCTATAGAACGAATCTGACCCTGCTTATGTAAGGCAGATGTAAAGGGAATCAAGCCTTTCTCATCATTATTGTTGGCTGCAAACCATTTCTGGTATCGGACGCGTTTAAAGCCAACCCTTCTCTCATCAGGGATGTCTCTGACTGCATTGGTGTCACTTGGTACTTAAACCTCCATGACTCAAAAACTTCAGACATAATCGATTATGTTACACGCAGATGTAAATCAGCTCACGAGGGTATCGCTCATGCTTATATCTGCATGCAAGAATAGGTCACATCACATGGTACATTGCATGTGGTGGATGTGAACTCACTAAGTGCTCACAGTCATGCTCACAGTCCGTGCACTTGTGTCAGTATATTTACTTGCAAGGAGGGTCACATCACATGGGTGCACAGGTGCATGCAATGCATAGGTCAGTCCCCTCGTCAGTACATCAGGACATTTCCTATCCATGCTATATACCTCCCCATGTTCCCCTTCACAAGTGTGTCCTTCATCCGATACCCACAAGGATGCATGATCGCTTGCATGTCCTGTGGTGGTAGAGTGGGAAGGGCAGGTGGGGAATGCAGCTTCCTGCAGCTTCCTGCAGCTCCTATGCAGTCCATTCTAGACCTTCCCTTACAGGTCCAAGATTCAGACTTTTCCCTAAGATATTGCATCATGACTGACTGCTTTCTCCTATTTTAGTTTAGCTCTGAACAGAGAACTTGCCCCACAGGCTAATCTTGAATCATTCCCTGCAGCTTCCCTGCAGCCCTTAGTAGTATGCCCTGCAGCCTCCTTGCAGCTCCTAGGAGTTCACCCCAGCACATCCCTGACAGGCCCGATCCTGATCCCACAGATCTTTCCTTGATATTGATTGATTGCCTCATGAATGAATGCTCTCTTCTATCCAGTTTAAGTCTGTACCTCCATGGCAGCCCTTTAAGCTGCCAACCTAGATCAGTGATTGAAAGTTCTTTAGATATGATAACAACCTTTACTGAGCCAGCCCGCCTTGCCACAGTCGGTATAATTTATCATTGACTTCTTGACAAGCCTGATGAGTTACAAATTTATTGCACCTGCATAATCGTTTTAAATTGTCCCTCTAGCTTTTGACTCCTCTAATTCCTGGAATTCTTTAGTATGAAGAATACCAGGAATTGGGGGGGATGTTATTCACCGGGTTTTCCCGGTTCACCTAGAGTGACTTAGAGTGCACAGGTCTCCAGCCCTGTAGCACTGTACTGCGGTGCCGCTGCCAGCTATGGCACGGACTCTGATGCCGGTACCCTAAGGTGCCGCGCCATCTCAGTCCTTCCTCCTAGCGCATTGATTGAATGCTTTATCTAACTGTATGGTGACTACTGCTAGCTCCGGCTTACGCAGTGGTGTCCTTCACGTCCTGAGAGTGGCGCATTACTCGGATGTAACAATTTCAATTTCAATATCTAACTGTAAAGATCTTATCCTTACTGACTTCCCCTCGTCTCTGTGCTCTGCACATAACTCCGGAAACTCACAGCAACGGCGTGTGGCCAACTGGCCATGAATTACATAATTACAACTTGGTTATAGACTTCTAGAAGAGAACCAGGAAGAAACGGCGGTCTTTATTAATGCGTTGTACGGCCCAGTGGTCTGTAAACCAGCCTGCAAGGCTGCTCTCTGTCTTAGGCAGTTAAAAACAGCACAGTCAAGAATTATATTCCTCGAATTCCATCGCTGCAAACAAATCTCGGCCATGTTGTTGTTGTATGTGAAATACATTTTATTTTTAAGCCTTTCCTAGGCAAGTCCCTTTAGCCTTTTTATTTGGCGTACCCCTGGATTGCAACATACATACATACATACAAGACTGAACCAGCGACGAGACCTGGTAAAAAGAGAGGCCTTTGTTTATTACTTGGCCCTTAGATCATAGTTTCACACTTCACCGCGCACAATGTAAATACTCTCGGATTTTGTGGCATCATACACACATGGAAACAACCTGACCGCCCTTATGAACTTGAGGTGATGAAAGGGCTTATGCCACTTTTTTTGCTTATATATGCATATCTTGAAGGAAAAAGGAAAAGCGAAACGAAGAGGGTCTAACAGGCCTACGAGACCCTGGGTTCACTTTTCCTTTCTTCTTGAAGATATCTGCATCTTATCTCACACCAAATTCATCTGAAGCATGCTTTCTAGTCATGGAATTTATCCTTCACCATGTACATGAACCACAGGAGGTAGGGAGGTATTGTGACGATGCCTACCAGGTATTGCCAAAACAGGATTGTCGACACCTCCTGGTCTCCGTTCTGGTGCACCGCTGACATGGTGTGCACCATAATAGCCGTGGGTGCGGTGTTCTGTATGAGAAGCACCAGGAGAAAGATAGGGTCCGGGGCTTTGAACAATCCCAGGTGGTAGGAGCCCATCACTATGAACAAGCCTACCAGAGGGAGAATGATGAGGCGGCACACACCTACACTGGCTATGATACGGAAGGGTACCTTGGACGCCCCTGGGCCATTGGACAGAGTCGCTCCGAGCGATATGATCATAACAGGAATGGCGCAATCCCCCAGCATGGTCACCGTGTCGGCTACCACCTTCAAGGGCGCGTTGGGCGCGAAGAGCAGAGCCTGGACAGGTTGGATGCAACCTATGAGGATGCCCACCAGGGTAGATAGAATGGGAGGAGACTTCAGCTCCTTGAGAATAGCTTTACCAACTCTGCGCCCTCTGCGGCTTGCTGACTTCAGCCACACATAGCAACCTGTGCCAGTAGCTGAACCTGAACCCGAGGCCATGTGTGAGATTCCAAAGCCACTTCTACCCACCATCCTTTGGCCCCCCCCTGTGACAGCCACTTTGGCGGTACTGCTTGTGCACCCTCTTGTAGTGCTGGGCTGCTCATGTGAGGCGTTGCCCCGGCTTGAGCTATGTTGGAGCTGGCTGTCCTGGTGCGAGAGGATCATGTCTGGGCTGGATTCTGGACGTGGGAGACCATCTGGCTTCTGGACAGCCCAGTGCGGACTGCTGGGTGAAGACTTATCTAGGAAGGTGCTTGACATCGAAGCCAAGCTAGGGTCTTTTCTGAGATCTTGATGCGACAGGAACTCTGGGGTCCATCGAGAGAGCCGTAACCCTAATGGGTGCATCATCCCACTACTAGCACTGCCATCTGAAAAGCTGTGGCCCTGACAATCCGGGACCAGTGAGGGACATGTAGTGCTTCCACCTGCAGCCTGTACAGAGGGCTGTCCAGGGGAACTAACGTACAGGCTGGCAGGGCAGCTGATGCTGCAACCCGCTTCTTCACCCTGGGGCGGCATAGAAGAACCTGTGTAGAGGACGAGAGGCAGGGTTGTTTTTCCTATTTTCTGTTTTCCTTTTTTCTTCAAGAATATGAAGGGGAAACGTGATAAAGACTTGTTAAGGCATAAACACAGCCTCCTACGCTGTGGTGTCCTTCATTTCACGTCCTGTGAGTGACTGCATTACACGGATGTAGCAATTTCAATTTAAACTCGGCCTCTACCTGCCAGCAGTATCTCCCACAGTCACAAGTGGGCAGGGTGTAGCTAGTAGCAAGTAGCTAACAGATACCATGGCTTGGCTTATCTACATGAAAAAGAAGCAGGTAGTCATCAGCTAGTGACCCCCCACTCACCCACCCCCCACTCCCACCCACACAAACACACCCACCCACCCATCCCCACGCTAGTGAATACCCCCCACCCACCCACACCTACCCACCCTCTACCTACCCGCAGTGTCTCCCAGCCGACTACCATCGGCTCCTGTACAACAAACAACACATTTATGAATTGTTAATGAATCTCTATAATTTAATCTACCATCTGCCCCTGTGAATACCCACCCACCCACCACCCTCTACCTACCCGCAGTGTCTCTCAGCCGACTACCATCTGCTAGGTAACACCCACCCACCCTCTACATACCCGCAGTGTCTCCCAGCCGACTACCATCTGCTCCTGTACAACAAAAAACACGTACATGAATTGTTAAAGCATCTCTTCAATTCAATCTACCATCTGCCCCTGTGACTACCCCACAACCACACCCACACCCACTACCTACCCGCAGTGTCTCCCAGACGATTACCATCTGCTCCTGTGAATACCCACCCCCACCCACCCACCCTCTACTTACCCGAAGTTTCTCCCAGACGATAACCATCTGCCCCTGTGAACACCCCCCACCCCACCCCCACCCCCCACCCCACCCACCAACCCACCCTCTACTTACCCGAAGTTTCTTCCAGACGATAACCATCTGCTAGTGAACACCCACCAAACCACCCACCCAATCTCTACCTACCAACCCACCCACCCACCCAACCTCTACCTACCCACCCACTCAACCTCTACCTACCTACCCACCCACCCACCCAACCTCTACCTACCCACCCACTCAACCTCTACCTACCTACCCACCCAACCTGTACCTACCCGCAGTGTCTCCCAGTCGACTTTCACCTGCTCCTGTAGGTTCTTCCAAGAGAGAGGGCATAGATGCATGGGACATGGGGGTGGCACCAGGGGATGTTGTGCACGTGCTCATGACCTCTCCGTTTTGCGATAGGGGGGCCTTGGCCTGCTGCTCAGGGTCTACGCAACCTTCTCCGAAGCGGCCTGAGGGGGCAGGACCATTTAGCAAAAAGGGGGCCTTGGCCTGCTGCTCAGGGTCTACGCCACCTTCTCCGAAGCGGCCTGAGGGGGCGGGACCAGCAGGGGACAGGTCTGGGAGCCTATAGTCAAAGTTGTCCAAGAGGGAAGCGTGCTCTGAATCAGTCGGATGGGAAGCGCTGTCACATTGATGAGCGGTGGAACCAGCTCCAGTGGCATGCCTCAATCCAGTTTCTGAATCGGGCCCCCCAGCAATGGCCTTGCCACGGTCGCAGGCTAACAGAGGAGCATTCCGTTCTTCTCTTGCTAGACTCTCGGCTCCCTGCACACCAGTTTGGACATCACACCAGTGAATGTAAGTTTATTGCAAATAGGAATGAATCATTCATATGGGAAGGGCTGTCACATTTATGAGTGGTGGATCCAGCTCCAGTGGCATGCCTCAATCCAGTTTCTTAATCATGTCCCCTAGCAATGGCGTCGCCACGGTCGCATGCTAACAGATGAGCATGTCGTTCTTCTCTTGCCAGACTCTCGACTCCCTGCACACCAGTTTGGACATCACACCAGTGAATGTAAGCTTTTTGCAAATAAGAATGAACACCATACTAGTGACATTTATTTCATTTTGGTCTCCCAGCAAAGGTACCACCACAGTCACAGGCAAAGTGATCCTCTTTTGACAGACTCTGGACTCCCTGCACACCACTTTGGACATCGCACCATTAAATGCAAAATGCTTATTGCATACAAGAATAAACACCACACTAGTGACAGTCCTTTTATTTGGGACTACCAGCAAAGGAGCCGCCACAGTCACATGTTAACTGATGTGCATTCTGTTCCCCTCTTGCCAGACTCTCGGCCCCCTGCATACCAGTTTGGACATCGCACCAGTGAATGCAAAATGTGTATTGCATATAAAAACGAACACCATGTAAGAATGAACACAATTTGTTTTCATTGAACTCAGTCCGGCATTGTATTTCAACTAAGTGTTTGAACTCATTTCGCTTAGCTCAAGGCTGTGTTGGCAAAGAAAGGGAAGCAGAGGAGTTGTTGGGGGTGCTTTTTAGGGGGTGGGGTGGGGTGGGGTGGGGTGGGGGGTCTAAGGCCGCCCTGAGCTGCCTCCTCTCGCCTGGTGCGTGCTTCTTTTGAGGACCCAGCTTGGAAATACAGTTTACGGTTTACGGTCTACGGTTTACAGTTTCAGAGCATCCTCTAAATGGTATCAGAAGCGGAAGTCGATCGGAGAAAAAAAACTTTTTGGGACTTGATTTTGTCTATTAATTTTGGGACTACCAGCAAAGGAGCCGCCACAATCACATGCAACCTGATGTGCGTTCCACTCCCCTCTTGCCTGGCTTTCACCCCCTGCACACCTGTTCGGACATCGCACCAGTGAATGC
The DNA here is from genome assembly GCA_013435795.1 of Chlamydomonas sp. ICE-L. Taxonomy (NCBI): domain Eukaryota; kingdom Viridiplantae; phylum Chlorophyta; class Chlorophyceae; order Chlamydomonadales; family Chlamydomonadaceae; genus Chlamydomonas; species Chlamydomonas sp. ICE-L. The sequence goes on from JACBWV010000552.1 coordinate 14,720,423, forward strand.
AAATGCTTATTGCATATACAAACTAACTCCACACTAGTGACAGTCCTTTTATTTTGGACTACCAGTTAAGGAGCCGCCACAGTCACAGGCAAACTGATGTGCGTTCCACTCCCCTCCTGCCTGGCTTTCACCCCCTGCACACCTGTTTGGACATCGCACCAGTGAATGCAAATGCTTATTGCATATACAAACTAACACCACACTAGTGACAGTCCTTTTATTTTGGACTACCAGTTAAGGAGCCGCCACAGTCACAGGCAAACTGATGTGCGTTCCACTCCCCTCTTGCCTGGCTTTCACCCCCTGCACACCTGTTTGGACATCGCACCAGTGAATGCAAATGCTTATTGCATATACAAACTAACACCACACTAGTGACAGTCCTTTTATTTTGGACTACCAGTTAAGGAGCCGCCACAGTCACAGGCAAACTGATGTGCGTTCCACTCCCCTCTTGCCTGGCTTTCACCCCCTGCACACCTGCTTGTACATCGCACCAATTTGTACATCGCTTTCACACCCTGCACACCTGCTTGTACATCGCACTAGTGAATATAAGCTTGGTGCATACAAGAAACAACATCGCACCAGTGAATATGACATGAAATTACAATACATGTTCAAGTCTACTTGACACCGCGAGGGTGTATGAGACTCTGTGCTTTAAACGAAAAGGAAAAATCTTATTGCATATAACTGTATACAAGCTTATTGCATATAACTGTATACAAGCTTATTGCATATAACTGTATACAAGCTTATTGCATATAACTGTATACAAGCTTATTGCATATAACTGTATACAAGCTTATTGCATATAACTGTATACAAGCTTATTGCATATAACTGTATACAAGCTTATTGCATATAACTGTATACAAGCTTATTGCATATAACTGTATACAAGCTTATTGCATATAACTGTATACTAAGCTTATTGCAATAACTGTATACAGCTTATTGCTATAACTGTATACAAGCTTATTGCATATAACTGTACACCAGCTATTGCATATAACTGTGTACAAGCTTATTGCATATAACTGTATACAAGCTTATTGCATATAACTGTATACAAGCTTATTGCATATAACTGTATACAAGCTTATTGCATATAACTGTATACAAGCTTATTGCATATAACTGTATACAAGCATTTTTGAACAATCCCAGGAAAGGTGCCGGCACTGTCACATGCACCCTGATTTGCATGCCGCTTGCCTCTTGCTTTGCTCTTCACCCTCAGCACACCAGTTTTTACATCGCACCAGTATCTGTTAGCTTTTTGCAAACGAAAAAACAGCATACCAGTGAATGTAAGCTTATTGCATATAAGAATGAACACCACACTAGTTACAGTCATGTTTTAATTCAGGACTACCAGCAAAGGGGCCGTCACGAGCACATGCAAACAAATGA
>JACBWV010000552.1:14726841-14846841 GCA_013435795.1 Chlamydomonas sp. ICE-L
AAATTGACAAATTGGCAATTACCAGCATAGCTCACCAGAATGACGTAAGAAATAGCTAGCTTTGTTGCTTCGTCAGGATCCACACTACAGAAGTACAATGACAAATTGGCAAGTACCAGCATAGCTCACCAAAATGACGTAAGAAATAGCTAGCTTTGTTGCTTCATCAGGATCCACACCTCCTAGAATGGAGGCAGAGGATTGGGCCAAGGTGGCGACAATGACAAGGGGAAGGTTACCCACATTGCCTGCAGTTCAGCAATTCAGCAGTTGGGCAGTTAAGCAATTAAGCAATTAAGCAGTTATGCAGTCAAGCAGTTATGCAGTCAAGCAGTTATGCAGTCAAGCAGTTATGCAGTCAAGCAGTTATGCAGTCAAGCAGTTATGCAGTCAAGCAGTTATGCAGTTATGCAGTCAAGCAGTCAAGCAGTTAAGCAGTTATGCAGTCAAGCAGTCAAGCAGTCAAGCAGTTATGCAGTTAAGCAGTCAAGCAGTCAAGCAGTCAAGCAGTTAAGCAGTTATGCAGTCAAGCAGTTAAGCAGTCAAGCAGTTAAGCAGTTAAGCAGTCAAGCAGTTAATCAGTCAAGCAGTCATGCAGTCAAGCAGTCAAGCAGTTAAGCAGTTATGCAGTCAAGCAGTCAAGCAGTCAAGCATTTATGCAGTTAAGCAGTCAAGCAGTTAAGCAGTTATGCAGTCAAGCAGTCAAGCAGTCAAGCATTTATGCAGTTAAGCAGTCAAGCAGTCAAGCAGTCAAGCAGTTAAGCAGTTATGCAGTCAAGCAGTTAAGCAGTCAAGCAGTTAAGCAGTTAAGCAGTCAAGCAGTTAATCAGTCAAGCAGTCAAGCAGTGAAGCACTTGAGTAGTCAATCAGTTAAGCAATTAATCAGTTAAGCAGTTGAGCAGATAATCAGCTAATCAGTTAAGCAGAGAGGTGGGTAGGCAGAGAGGTGGAGGGGCACAGCGTTGGGAGGCACAGAGGTGGGCAGGCAGGTAAGCGGGTTTGCGGGTTTGAAGAGAGGTGGGTTGGCAGAGAGGTGGAGGGGCACAGAGGCAGGTAAGCAGGTAAGCGGGTTTAAAGAGAGGTGGGTAGACAGAGAGGTGGGCACAGAGTTGGGAGGCACAGAGGTGGGAAGGCAGGTAAGCGGGTTTGCGGGTTTGAAGAGAGGTGGGTTGGCAGGGAGGTGGAGGGGCACAGAGTTGGGTAGGCAGGTAAGCAGGTAAGCAAAGAGGTGGATAGGCAGAGCGTCGGGAGGCACAGAGGTGGGTAGGCAGGTAAGCAGGTTCGCAGAGAGGTGGGTAGGCAGAGAGGTGGAGGAGCAGAGAGGTGGGAGGCACAGAGGTGGGCAGGCAGGTAAGCGGGTTTGCAGAGAGGTGGGGAAGCAGAAACAGAGAAAGGCCAAGAGGTGGGTATGCAGAGAGGTGGGTAGGCAGAGAGGTGGAGGGGCACAGAGTTGGGAGGTGGGTAGGCAGGCAAGCGGGTTTGCAGAGAGGTGGGTAAGCAGAAAGAGAAAAAGGCCGAAAGGTGGGTATGCAGAGAGGTGTGAGGCACAGAGGTGGGTAGGCAGGTAAGCGGGTTTGCAGAGAGGTGGGGAAGCAGAAACAGAGAAAGGCCAAGAGGTGTGGGTAGGCAGAGAGGTGGGTAGGCAGAGAGGTGGAGGTGCACAGAGTTGGGAGGCACAGAGGTGGTCAGGCAGGTAAGTGGGTTTGCAGTGGGAAAATAGAAAGAGAGAAAGGCCGAGAGGTGGGTATGCAGAGAGGTGGGTAGGAATGGAGGGGAGATGTATATAGGCAGGTGGGAGTCAGGGTACTTCCATTGATAAAATTGGCCAGCGCTTTAGCGCACTTGAAAAAAACAAAACTGCGCTTTGTAGTGCAAAAAGCGCAAAAATTGCTTGCTGAGCCCACAGGGGGTTGCAAAAAACTGTCAAAATGCGCAGTGGAGCTCAAAAAGGCAGCGCGCCAGCGCGCGCTTGGAAGTACCCTAATGGGAGTCACAGTGATGAGAGGTCCAGGTGGTGTATCATGTTTTCAAAGACAAAGCTCAGCACTGTTTCATTGTTTCTTCGTTTATCCCACCCCCCCCCCCCCCCCCCCCCCCCCCCCCCCCCCCTTCAACCCCTTCACCTTCAACCCCCCATCCACCTGCAATCTCCCTTTCACCCCCTCCACCTACAATCCCCCCTTCACCCCCTCCACCCACAATCCCTCCTTCACCCCGTCCACCCACGCCGCCCCCTTAATTCTTAATACCTCACAAAAACCAACCACTAGGATGTGACTGATAAGCTCCATGTAACAAGCTCCCATCCCTTTATCCCCCCACCCCCCACCTCACCCCACCTCCACTTCCTCCTCTCCCTCCTCTCCCTTCACACCCCACCCCACCCCACCCCTACCACTCAACCCCACCCCAATCCACACAAAAGTTACTCACCAAACATGACTGCAGCCACAGTATGAGGTCAGAACCACAACTCTGGCTTCACCAAGACAGCGTTCATGATACCACCCAACTCACCCCACCCCACCCCCCCACACACCCCACCCACCTCCTCCTCTCCCTCCACATCCCACCCCACCCAACTCTACACAAATTTTACTGCTCACCAACTCACCAAACATGACTGCAGCCACAGTATGAGGTCGGAACCACGGCTCTGGCTTCACTAAGGCAGCGTTGATGATAACCCCCCCCACCTTCCCTCACACCCCACTACCACTTCCTCCTCTCCCTCCATATCCCCCCCCCCACCCACCCCCCCAGCCCTACCCCCCCCACACACACCCCTACCCCCCCCCCCCCACACACACACCCCCCACCCCACCCCCATTCTTCCTCTCCCTCCTCTGCCACCCCACCCCACCCTACACAAACGTTATTGCACACCGACTCACCAAACAGGACTGCAGCCACAGTATGAGGTTGGAACCACGGCTCTGGCTTCACTAAGACAGCGTTGATGATAACCCCCCCCACCTCCCCACACACCCCACTACCACTTCCTCCTCTCCCTCCATATCCCCTCCCCCCTCCACACACACCCCCACCCCTACCCCCCCCCCCACCCCCCCACACACCCATTCTTCCTCTCCCTCCTCTTCCACCCCACCCCACCCTACCCAAACGTTATTGCACACCGACTCACCAAACATGACTGCAGCCACAGTGTGAGGTCGAAACCACGGCTCCGGCTTCACCAAGGCAGCGTTGATGATGCCCAGAACACCTCCAATAGCGGTGCTGCAAGTGTATTTCCACATTGGTGTCATTTACACGTCACTGTCACAGGGACTTTTTAAAAAAAATCTGAAAGTTTTTTTCTTCTAGCCTTATGGTTTAGGCCTCCTCCAGGGACAGCGTTTATACAGCTTTTCTTAGCTTTTCAAGGCCATTTAGGGCCAAACCTTTTTTGTATAGAGGCAATTTGGACCAAAACGGTGTCAAAAGTAGCGATCGATCTGTATAGCAGAAACAAATCCCTGCACTGTCATCTACACGTCACCTGCATGTCATCTACACGTCACCTGCATGTCACCTACATGTCATCTACATGTCATCTACATGTCATCTACATGTCACCTACATGTCATCTACATGTCACCTACATGTCATCTACATGTCACCTACATGTCATCTACACGTCACCTGCGTGTCATCTACATGTCATCTACATGTCATCAACATGTCATCAACATGTCATCTACATGTCATCTACATGTCATCTACATGTCATCTACATGTCACCTACATGTCATCTACATATCATCTACACGTCACTGCCCTTACATATTTGAATCCAAACCCGATCCAAACAAAAATCAAATATCTGTTTTTGACACCGAACCAGTGGGTGTCATCTTCATTTCACTGTCACTGTCATCTTCATTTCACTGTCATCTTCATTTTACTGTCTCTGTCACTGTCATCTTCATTTCACTGTCACTGTCATCTTCATTTCACTGTCACTGTCATCTTCATTTCACTGTCACTGTCATCTTCATTTCACTGTCACTGTCATCTTCATTTCACTGTCATCTTCATTTCACTGTCACTGTCACTGTCAGTGGGTGTCATCTTCATTTCACTGTCATTGTCACTGTCAGTGGGTGTCATCTTCATTTCACTGTCACTGTCACTGTCACCAGTGGGTGTCATCTTCATTTCACTGTCACATATTTAGAGACCGGCTTATCATATGATATTGACTGAACGCGAGTATTTGAGGTGTTACCAGCACCAGCTCCTAGGCAGCTCACTGAGACTGCCCCTGGGCCAAACCCAAGATTCTAGGAGCACTGGGAAGCTGACGGTATCAGCTTCCAGGTGCCTAGGTTTCTTAAGGTTTGGATGAAGAGAGAGCCCAGGGAGATGCCTAGAAGCTGCTGCTCATAGCTGAAAAGAAAAACTATGCTCTTGTGTGAGGGTGGGCGAGTCCCGTAAGCTTATTTGGCAACCCCTGGACTGTTACATGCAGGCATGCAAGCATGCACACACACACAAACACTCACACGCACAAGCACACACACCCTAACACACGCACACACCCATATGAACACTCCCACGCACGAACACACTCACACTAAAACTCGCACGCACGGACACACACACACATATGCAACCATGCAAGCATACACTTGTACCCTCATTTTGCGCATTCCCTACATGCTTTTATTTCAGGTGCTTGTTTTAGCTCAACTGCTACATTACGCACCTTGGTGTTTTGGGGTGCTAAAAAGGAGGTGAAGAGGAATAGGGAAGAGACAAGAGAGGGAGAGAACGAGATAAAGAGGAGAGGAGAAAAAAAAAAGACGAGCAATACCCCAAAAAACGGCAAAAGATAGAAGGGAAACACAGGGACAAATAGAGTGAAAACTGTAGCACTAAAAGACTCATAGGAAGAATGGAGAGAATAAAAGGTACAACAAAAAAAAAAGAAGGGAAAAATAGATGAAAATACATAAGTGTACGACGAAAGAAGAGGGAGGAACACAGAGAGAGAGAAAAAGACAAAAAGAAGTTAGAAACAGATAGGCGGACGATATCAGGTCAAGGAAACTAACATGAAACAGAAAAGACAAGAGCAAAGCAAAGAAGAGAGCGAAAAAACAGAAAAAAGGAAACAGAAGAAAAACAAAAAAAAGGAAAAAGAGAAAAGTTAGAACCTTTTGGGGTTGCTTTGGGGGGTCTTGCGACAACTCCAAACATGTTTTCTACTCTTGTCCTTCTGGTTATAGCTTTGTTTAAATTATATCTTACTCTATACCAAGTCTTGGGACCAACGAAAAGGGTATGGTGATAAGCTGCTAGTAGCAGCCCAAAGGCTACTAGGAGCGCCATGGTGCTACATTAAGACACAGGTTCCTTTCCTTACAAAAAACAAACTGCCACCCATTTTCCGGCAGCTTATCGATGACCCCAATAGATCAAGGTTTTGGGGGGTTGAAGCTGGGGTGCTAGTAGCCTTTGGGGTGCTAGTAGCAGCCCAAAGGCTACTAGGAGCACCGTGGTGCTACATTAAGACACTGGTTCCCTTCCTTACAAACAACCCTGGCTCCCTACCTGAATAGCAAGTTTACGACCAGGGGCGTTAACCCTGAACCCTAAACCCTAAAACCCTAAAACCCTAAACCCTTCCTTACAAACAACACAGGCACCCTACCTGAATAGCAAGTTTACGACTAGCGGCGTAAACCCTAATCCCTAAAACCCTAACCCCTTCCTTACAAACAGCCCTGGCTCCCTACCTGAATAGCAAGTTTACAACTAGCGGCCACCAGTGCAATAGCCTGGAGGGGGTTATAGATGAGGCTAGGCAGGAGGAGTTCAGGGCCCTGCGAGGTTTGGGTTTGGGTTTGGTTTGGCCCTGCGAGGTGTGGTTTGGTTTGGTTTCGGTAGGGCTGGGTAGGGTTGGCCCTGCGAGGTTTGTGTTTGTGTTTGGTTTGGTTTGGGTTGGCCCTGCGAGGTTTGGGTTTGGGTTTGAGTCTGGGTTTGGGTTTGGGTTTGGGTTTGGTTTGGTTTGGCCCTGCAAGGTGTGGTTCGGGCTTGGTTTGGTTTGGTTTGGTTTAGTTTGGCTTGGTTTGGTTTTGGTAGGGCTGGGTAGGGTTGGCCCTGCGAAGTTTGGGTTTGGGTTTGAGTTTGGTTTTGGTTTTGGTTTAGTTTGGTTTGGCCCTGCGAGGTGTGGTTCGGGCTTGGTTTGGTTTGGTTTAGTTTGGTTTGGTTTTGGTAGGGCTGGGTAGGGTTGGCCCTGCGAGGTTTGGGTTTGGGGTTGAGTTTGAGTTTGGGTTTGGTTTGGTTTGGTTTAGTTTGGTATGGTTTGGGATAGTTTGGGTATGGTTGGCCCTGCGAGGTGTGGCTTGGTTTGCTTTGGCCCTGAGAGGTTTGGTTTGGTTTGGTTTGGTTTGGTTACGGTAGGGCTGGATAGGGTTGGCCCCGCCAGGTTTGGGTTTGGGTTTAGGTTAGGTTTGGCTTGGTTTGGTTTGGCCCTGCAAGGTGTGGTAGGGGCTTGGTTTGGTTTGGTTTGGGTATGGCTGGGTAGGGTTGGCCCTGCGAGGTTTGGGTTAGGATTTGGGTTTTGGCTTGATTTGGTTTGGTTTGGTTTGGTTTGGGTTGGGTTGGCCCTTTGAGGGTTGGGTTTGGATTTAGGTTTGGTTGGGTTTGAGTTTGGGTTTGGTTTGGTTTGGTTTGGTTTGGTTTAGTTTGGGCTGGGTTGGGTAGGGCTAGTTTGGGTTGGTTGGGTTTGGGTTGGTTTGGTTGAATTTTGTTGGGTAGTGCTGGGTTGGGTTTGGTTAGGTTGGTTTGGTTTGGGCTGGGGGGGGCTGGGCTCAGCTGGGCTGGGTTGGGTTGGGTTGGGTTGGGTTGGGTTGGGTTGGGTTGGGTTGGGTTGGGTTGGTTTTGGGGTTGGTTTTGGGGTTGAGTTTTGGCTTGGTTTGGTTTGGTTTGGTTTGGTTTGGGTCCATGTCTGAAGAGCGTCTAAAGGTTGTAGATGGTGTGCTGGTGTTTTATATAGGTGAACCCACAAGGCAAGCCTAAGAAGGGTACTTACAATTGCATTTTATTATTAGATGTGCTGGCATTCAGGGGTGCACGCATGGTACTCAAGGGAGCACGCGTTGCAGGCCATAGCAAGCAGGACTTTCTACCTTTCACTGTGATGATGAGATAGTGACCAATTGCATCATAGTGACAAAACAACCATTATGAAGGTGGAGTTGCGGAACAAAACGTTTTCCGCCATAGCACTAAACACTTTCTACCTTCCACAATAGTGACAACACACCCATTAGAAAGGTGGAATTACGGAACGAAAACATGGTAGGCTACAGCAAGCAGCTCTTTCTACCTTTCACTATGATGATGAGATAGTGACCAATTGCATCATAGTGACAAAACAACCATTGGAGAGGTGGACTTACGGAACGAAAACATTGTAGGCCATAGCACTCAACACTTTCCTTCCTTCGTAAGACAGGAGCCCCTGTAAGTTCCAAGAGATGGTCACTGAGTAGTTGAGGTTGACTCAGGTTGGGTTGGGTATGGGGTGTGTGGGTGTGGGGTATGGGTGTGGGCTCCTGTAAGTTCCAAGAAATGATCACAGAGTAGTTGAGGTGGACTTGGGTTGGGTTGGGTGGTGTTGGGTATGGGGTGTGTGGGTGTGGGGTATGGGTGTGGGGTGTGAGCCTCTGTAAGTTCCTATAATAGATTATCACTGAGTAGTTGAGGTGGACTTGGGTTGGGTTGGGTGGTGTTGGGTATGGGGTGTGTGGGTGTGGGGTATGGGTGTGGGGTGTGAGCCTCTGTAAGTTCCTATAATAGATTATCACTGAGTAGTTGAGGTGGACTTGGGTTGGGTTGGGTGGTGTTGGGTATGGGGGTGTGTGGGTGTGGGGTATGGGTGTGGGGTGTGAGCCTCTGTAAGTTCCTATAAGAGATTATCACTGAGTAGTTGAGGTGGACTTGGGTTGGGTTGGGTGGTGTTGGGTATGGGGTGTGTGGGTGTGGGGTATGGGTGTGGGGTGTGAGCCTCTGTAAGTTCCTATAAGAGATTATCACTGAGTAGTTGAGGTGGACTTGGGTTGGGTTGGGTGGTGTTGGGTATGGGGTGTGTGGGTGTGGGGTATGGGTGTGGGGTGTGAGCCTCTGTAAGTTCCTATAAGAGATTATCACTGAGTAGATGAGGTGGACTTGGGTTGCGTTGAGTGGTGCTGGGTATGGGATGTGTGGGTGTGGGGTATGGGTGTGGGGTGTGAGCCCCTGTAAGTTCCTATAAGAGATTATCACATAGTAGTTGAGGTGGACTTGGGTTGGGTTGGGTGGTGTTGGGTATGGGGTGTGTGAGTGTGGGGTATGGGTGTGGGGTGTGAGCCCCTTTAAATCCTTATAAGAGATGATCACTGAGCAGTTGAGGTGGACTTGGGTTGGGTTGGGTGGTGTTGGGTATGGGGTGTGTGAGTGTGGGGTATGGATGTGGTGTGTGAGCCCCTGTAAATTCTTATAAGAGATGATCACTGAGCAGTGGTGGACTTGGGTTGGGTTGGGTGGTGTTGGGTATGGGGTGTGTGAGTGTGGGGTATGGGTGTGGTGTGTGAGCCCCTGAAAGTTCCAAGAGATGATCACAGAGTAGTCGAGGTGGACTTGGGTTGGGTTGGGTTGGGTTGGGTATAGGGTGTGTGGGTGTGGGGTATGGGTGTGGTGTGTGGGCCCCTGTATGTTGGATGATGTTGGGAATGGGGTGTGTGGGTGTGGGGTATGGGTGTGGTGTGTGGGCCCCTGTATGTTGGGTGATGTTGGGAATGGGGTGTGTGGGTGTGGGGTATGGGTGTGGTGTGTGGGTGTGGGGTATGGGTGTGGGGTGTGAGCCTCTGTAAGTTCCTATAAGAGATGATCACTGAGTAGTTGAGGTGGACTTGGGTTGGGTTGGGTGATGTTGTGTATGGGGTGTGTGGGTGTGGGGTATGGGTGTAGTGTGTGGTGTGTGTGGTATGTGTGTGATGTGTGGGATATGGGGTAGGTGTGTGGTGTGTGGTGGATTTGGGTTGGTTTGGGTTGGATGGTGTGGGGATGTAGGGTGTGGGTAGGGGAGTGGTGTGTAGCCTAGGGTGTGAGGGGTAGGGTGCAGTGTGAGGTATGTGTTGTGCGGTGTGTGTGTAGGTGTGGGGTGTGGGTATGCGAGTGGGGTGGGGTGCATGGTGTGTGGTGTGTGGTGTGAGGTGTGTAGGGAGTGGAGTGTGGGGCGTGTGGGGTGGGGTGTATGGTGTGGGGTGCAGGGTGTGGGTATGGGAGTGGTTTGGGGTGTGGGGTGTGGGTTGCGTGGCGTGTGGTGTATGGTGTGTGGTGTAAGGTGTGGGGCATGGGTATGGGAGTGGTGTGGGGTGTGTAGTGTGGGATGAGGGGGGTTGGGGTCACCTGCCGGGCACAGCAGGCCCCCACGCTGGCCAGCAAGACAAGCTTCACCACAGGCAAAGCTGCGGCCACGAACAAGGTTTCAAAGATGCCCATGAGGGGCAATCGAATGGTGGGCCGACCGCTTATTATCGCAGTTCAGACATGCACTCGTCAATTGAAGGCTTGGGTCGCTACAAGGTAGAGCGATATCATCGGAGGATATTAATTTCGAGAGAGGTCGTGTTGTTTCGAATGCAGCCAGGGCCACAGGAGGGTGCGTGCATATATATGAAAGCGTGTGGCGTGGCCCGGCGTGGCCTCTTGAACTCCTGACGCCCTCGACCACCCACGGCCAACATGGCGTGTTCCGCGGACAGTGTCTCCGGATAAATTCATTCGCGGCCCGAACGGGTAGAGGATTGATCATGCATTATGGTTTTCACGAAATCCCGAGGGAGGTCCAGTGCATGCGTGTGGCATATGTATTCTGATTGAGAAAGGAAAGTTGGATTAGTATGTATGATTAAGAGAGGATAGTTGGATTGGAAGGCGTAGTTTTTATTTTCAGCTACGAGCTGCAGCTTCAAGGCAGGTCCTTGACACAACCACCGGGATAAAAACCAAGATTTCGACAGTTATGGGCTGCGTATTCTGACAGCTTTCAGAAATACTAAGTTGCATTACCTTGAGCTGAATATTTTTGTTTTCGGAGTTACGTATACGACGTAGAGACTAAGAAGGGACAGAATGTAGATATAGCTTACAGGGATAAGCACATCAGAGGATGCGCTTCATAGAAGAAGGGAGATGGCACAGTACCTCAGGATACTGGCGTGTAGAGTGCGCGCCATAGCCAGCAGCGGCATTACAGGCAGCGCAACATGGCGGGAGGCCTATGCGCTCTATAAGTCACTCTAGAGGAGCCGGGAGAAGCAGTGAATAACATCCCCCCCAATACCTAGTATTCTTCATATAGAAGAATTCCTGGATTTAGGAGATTTAAAATACTAGATGGACTGTTAAATAATATGAAGTGCATGTACAGTTTGTACATGGCCAGGCTTGCAAAGAGTTCAAAGGATAATAGTCTGGCAGTTGCAGGTGGACAAGCATGCCCAGGGAGAGAACTCAATCTAGGGAATTCTAAGATAACAGGTCTATTTTTTGTTCATCTAGTAGCTGCTAAGTAGGTGCAGGCTGGGATCAGGGAATCTATACGAGTAAGGACTGATACATAAGATCTGGTGAGAATGCCCCACTTGATTGGGGATTGTATAATGCCAAATTAGGGAGCTGACTAGTATATGAAAGACTTTCTAATGCAGCCAATTTGCTCTTTGAAGTCACAGAACTTGGACCTGGGGAGAGCCTTGGTGAGCATGTCAGCCATGTTGGCAGCTATGGGGATCCAGTTGAGCTTGATATCTTCTTTCTTGGACTATTCTTTGAGGAAGTAGAATCTGGTTTCCATGTGCTTGAGTCTGGAGGAGAGCTTCTCTTGGTTCCATGCACAGAGTGTAGCTTGGCTGTCACCAGTAATGGTGAGAGCTGGAGGCATGGTACATGTGGCAGAGAATTGAAGTTTCCTCAACCACATTCCCTCTTGGGCTGCAGAGGTGGCTGCCATGAACTCAGCTTCTGTTGTGGACATGGCTGTGCGTGGCAGATGCTTGGATTTTGGATGCCCATGATATGGATCCCCCTTGATTGAGAAATACAAACCCTGTGGTTGACTTTCTTGAGAAGGGGCACGCAGCATGGTCAGAGTCACAATACCCAATGAGGACTTTCTTTGAGTGAGTGTAGGTAATTCCATGGCCAGGGGTGTTGGAGAGGTACTTGAGGATGCCAGTTGCAGCCTCCATGTGGCCATGTAGAGGGTGGGCACTATGTCTCGCCAATCTGTTGACAGCCCGGGCAATGTCTGGTCTGGTGTTGACTGCCAGGTAGTTGAGGGATCCTACAATCTGGGCAAGGGGGAGGCCGGTGGCTGGTGTTCCCTTCTCAGGGTAGGGAAGGAGAACATTAGTTTGGAAGGGAATAGGGAACCTCGTGCTGTTGGGCTCAGGGAGCATGTTGTGTGTTCTAAGGAGGTCTTGGATGAACCGAGATTGGCAGATGTGGAGGGTTCCAGCTATTGCATCTTTGGTGATTTCATAGCCCACAAAAACAGACGGTTCTCCAAGGTCTCTTGTCTTGTAAAGCTTCATGATGGTGTCCTCGTACTGCTGGAGGATTGCCTTGTCAAAGGACAGCAGGAGGAAGTCATCAACCCAGAGGAGGACCCAGATGAGGGGTCTGGTGGATGGGCCAGGCAGGAGAAATAGGCCCTTGTCCACGTCAACTTCTCTGAATCCAATGGCTGTCATGTCTTCCTTGACCTTGAGATACCATTGGCGAGATGCTTGCTTGAGACCATAGAGACATTTCCACATTCGGCAGACTCTGTGGTCTCTCTCAAATCCTGGTGGCTAAGAGCAGTACAGTTCTTCTTCTACTACTCCAATGAGGAATGCTGTGGATACATATAGTTGGGCAAGGTGTGCTGAGGGGTCTAGATTGCAGCCATGGAGAGGATGTAGCGGATGATTGCATGCTTGGCAACAGGTGCAAAGACCTCTTCATAGTCCATGCCAGGTCGCTGGGCATAAGGCCGAAGGATTATACCTGGGTTGTCCAGGAGGACCCCCAGCTCTGCGTCCTGAGACGCAGCACATTTTACAGCCTGGGCCCCTGCGTCCTGAGACGCATCCAATTTCATAGCCTCCCTGGCTTTAGGCGGGGACCACCCCGTCTGAGTTAGGCCGGGAGGTGCCATGGGACCTGTCGGTAGCTGCCTGCTCGGGCCTGCGATGGGAGCCCCCTGATGGGAGCTGACCAGAGGGAGCTGACGCCCGAAGCTGACGGTATCTGTGAGGCAGGCCTGCGCGGGCCTGCGGCCCGGGCCTGCGGTGAGCACAGGCCTGGCGACGCGCACGGGACCTTCGTAACTTCGCTGCCTTGCTGGCGCGAAATCTAGAGTAGGGTTATCGATTCGAAAGCTACTGTATCCGTAGTAATAACCGTAATAACCGGAAACATCATCAGCTTTCACGAAACGTACTGTACTGTGATCGGCAGCCTGGCGTGTTAGTGATGCGTTTTCCCAGCCGTTTTTTTATAATATTCTTCCCATATCATTATCGTCTCAGTCATAACTCTCAATCGTCTACCGAAATAGTTTCTTCTGCAGACTCCGACGAGCGTTATTTCACCCAAAGTTGTGTTCGCTTTGCCCACGAGCGAGATAACTAACCATGAGCGTCTCAGCCTTGGGCCAGGAGGCTAGAACAGCCCTCATCCTGAAAATGTGAGTTGTGCACTCTCGCTGCTACTCCCTGGATCGCCTTCTTGAGCACTTTCTCAAGATGTCCCTACTGCGCCGGTTTAAGGGCCTCTCGCCCCTCAGTTGGATCTTCTCGAAGGATCCTTGGGAGTAGCGCTCAACCCAATTCGAACCGCGGCCGTGTTTCCAGATTTCCGCGCGGTCGAAGGACAGACTTAAGAATGGATCCCTTGGCGGGAAGGGGGGTGCGAGCAAGGCCCTCTCATTGATACAATCGTGATGCCCTTTATCTTTCTCCTCGGCGCTGTCTGGAAAGCTGGCCGTTTGGGACCGAAGCGAAAGCTCCTATAAGCGCCAGTTCATCCTCCGGCCACGGCTTGAAGACTGTGTTGTCCCGCTAGTCCCTTCATTTGCTAGTGATGCTCATGACGAATTCGGTGGAAGCAAGTACGTTGCTCCCCCCGCTCAGTGACATTGTCGCCACACTAGGATGTTATCCATTCCTAATCTAATGCATTGCGAGGTGATTGGAAGCGAGTACAGATGACTGACGGTTTGCTTTGCTTTTGCAGTACCGACGAGCTATCCATTTTTGGCCCGGAATTGTTCAACCCCAGGACCGTACAGGAGATTGAGTTGGACGTGTATACGTCCAGCAACCATTTGGTGAGTTGAACATTCCTTTTCTTGGCACGAGGCATTCGCTGTTGCTAGCGAGGTTCCCGTGTGAGGTTGCAAGTGATATATCTGTGCCCCTGGGCGTGTCAAATGCGGAACTCCAGCCTCAGTGAAGAAGGACGATGCTTTGTACATCGACCAGTTATCCCACCATAAGTATGCATCCGAACAGATGCTGGGTGGGTGGGGGGTGGGGGGCTCCTACTGGCTTGGCGCTTGGGGCAAAGGTATCAAGTCTACCAGTTCTGTTGTTTTTGTGCCTCCATCATATCAACACCAAGTGACTCAAGGCAAGAGGATAAGCTTTGGCCCTGCGCCTGTCTGCACATAGTCAACACCCTATTAAGAGGTGCAAATCTTGTTTAAGAGGTCCACAAGAGTTGAACATATTTAAGAGGGCCCAACCTTGCAGGCGTAAACACTTCTAGGGTGTAAACTAGGTGCGTACAGGGTGAATGTTAGCAACCTTCGAAGTAAGCTGAGAGGGCTGGTATGCGCTCTGTTTCAGTGCATAGTTTTTTTTCCAGCTTCAAGCAGCAGCTTCTAGGCAGTACCCTGGGAACTCTGTTCATCCAAACCTTAAGCAACCTAGGCACCTGGGAACTGATATCGTCAGCTTTCCAGTGCTCCTGCTTTGGGTTTGGCCTGGTGGCAGTCTCAGGGAGCTACCTAGAAGCTGGTGCTGGTAACCAAAAATAAAAACAGTGTTTCAGTGCTCCCCTGGTGGCAGTCTCAGGGAGCTACCTAGAAGCTGGTGCTGGTAGCCGAAAATAAAAACAGTGTTTCAGTGCTCCCCTGGTGGCAGTCTCAGGGAGCTACCTAGAAGCTGGTGCTCGTAGCCGAAAATAAAAATAGTGTTTCAGTGCTCCCCTGACTAATTCACATTTGCCCTAACCAAACATGGCAGTGGATTTTAAGGTTGCGATTTCACCAGCAAAATGTCATCATAAGCACCAGCATCAGCATCGTTATTGCCGTCATCACCATCACCATCATCACCATCATCATCATCATCACCATCATCATCATCATCATCATCATCTTCATCATCATCATCATCATCATCATCACCATCACCAACACCAACACCATCATCATCATCATCATCATCATCATCACCGTCATCAGCAGCGCCATCATCACCATCATCATCATCATCATCATCATCACCATCATCAGCAGCGCCATCATCATCATCATCATCATCACCAGCACCATCATCACCATCATCACCATTTAAGATATGAATGAACTCATGCAATTGTATAGCAGTAGTAGTGGTGTTGGAATGAGAATGACCAGGCTCAACTCACTTGGCTGCCTGCGGTCCCTTCCCCCAATAAATATAGAAATACATGTTGCGCCTTATGCCAAGGCGTGAGGTTGAGGGGGCCAGTCCGTTCGCTTGCGCTGGGGCCAACCACCAATTCCCAAGGTTACTTTATACGGCGCCTGATATGGCCATGGTGGCCCAGGCCCTGGCCTTAATGAGTTTTAATTAGATATGTTTATGAGTGATTACTTGGATGCATTTATTTATTTATTTTTGTGTAAATTGGATCAAGTATGCTTCGGTAAGAATACATTGATTTGAACGTTTATGTAGGGATAGGCAATATGATATCATGTCATCATACGATATCATATGATATCATATGATGCCGGCGGTCTGACTAGGTAACTTTGGCCTGGGGCATCAAATCATATGATATCATACTCGTCTTAGGTCAACATCATATGATTTGCCGTTCCCTAGACATAGCCACCCTAGCATCTACAGCAAAATTACTTGATGGCTCCCCACCCCCAACCCTGCCCTTCCTCTCCGTCGCAACCTCCCCCAATAATCTTCTTGTACCCTGCCCTACTACACCCCCGCCACCCCCATCCCCACTCCTCGACCCCCGGAGGTAGCTCTTGTAACTTCGTACTTCAATTTTGACATGAATTTTGAAATTTAATTTTGAATTGCAGGCGACGTACTTCGAGTCCATGGGAGGTCGCATCTCTGACCTTAAAGATTGCTTGGAAGGTACGAATCCACCAGGGCTTTTCATTTCCGCTATATATAGCACTCGCTAGAAAAACACTGAAACGCTGTCCTTGGAGGAGGCCTAAATCCATAAAGCTAGAAAAACCGACTTTCAGATTTGAAAAAAGCCCTGGAATCCACCATTCCTTTTCTGTAGGTAGGTAGGCCACAACACATACAAATGATACTTTACTAGTGATACAAATGATCGGGGCTGGCAGGTAGAGGGTCGCTGCAGCCGGCTGCTACTGGCTAGGGCCCCACCGGGTGTACCTGACGGTGGATAAGGTTGGTCACAGCATATACCTATATGCTATACTAGTGATACAAATGATCGGGGCTGACAGGTAGAGGGTCGCTGCAGCCGGCTGCTACTGGCTAGGGCCCCACCGGGTGTACCTGGAGGTGGATAAGGTAGGCCACAACATATACAAGTGGTACTAAAGATACAAATGATTGGGGCTGGCAGTTGAAGGAGCGCTGTATTCCAACCTACCTTGTTTGAACCTGATTCCTTCTTCTGCCTTGAATCCGCATTTGAATCTGCATTTAAATATGCATTTGAATATGCCTCGAATATGCTTTTGAATCTGCCTTGAATATGCACTTGCAGCCATGAGCAAGGCCTACACCAGGATTCCAGCTGCCAACAGCACCGCTGTCACGATTCCAGAAATCCCCAGCAGCATGGCTGGCAACAGCTCATGCTCCTTCAGCTCTCTCTTCGATGGCCTCAACTATCAACCTGATGCGGGCTCAGCGTCCACTGCAGGACCCTCGCACTTCAGAAGCGCCCGCGACTGCCAGGACATGATGGCAATGGAGGGTGGAGATTTCATCGACAAAGGAACATTCATCGACACCAGTCGTGGCTCAGGACCCATTGGCCATCTCCATGCTAAACAGTACACCAACGCTACCTCCCCCCAGAGCAGCAACTGCGCTCCTCCTATGTGGCTGCTGTCTGACGCCATGGCCAACCCGGTCGAAACAGGCGGTTATGAATGTGCCAGCTGGATACAACAGCTGAACAAGTCAACGTCCGGTGCATCGCAGCAGATGATCAGCGAGTGCTGTCACATGGGCCGGGCCCCCCTTGCTGCCAATCGTGCTCTCAACCTAAACAGGTCCAGCACTGTTCCGATTGAGGCCTCCCTGTGGTGCTCCGGGCATTCGTCTCACAGTGGCATTCACTCCAACAACAACAGCAGTGTCTATGTCACAGAGTTGGAAGGCTTGGAGCACTTGAAACTTAAGCCCTCTAACCCCAGCGTCCTTGCGTCTCCCATGCACCCTCCAGGCATGGAGCCTGGTACTAGTGCTGCTGCATACATCTCCAATTCATCTGAGCATGCTAATGCATACATCTCCAATACATCTGAGCGCGCTAATGCATACATCTCCAATGCATCTGAGCGCGCTAATGCATACATCTCCAATACATCTGAGTGCGCTAATGCATACATCTCCAACGCATCTGAGCCTGCTGGTGGATACATCTCAAACACATCCGAGCTTGACCTTTATACATCTTGGGGCAACAGCTAGTGTGAGTACGCTACTGTACTCATAGCTGTTCTTTTCGGCTAACAACAGCAGCTTCCAGGCAGCTCCCCTGTCTGACTAATCACCCAAATCCGCCGCAACTCTGTGCACCTCGAAGCTGGCTCAATCAGCAGCCCAGTACTGCTGAAATAGTTGGGTGAAGTACAGTGGATGGCTCAGGAAGCTGCCTAGAAGCTGCAGCCTAGAAGCTGCTGCCAAAAAGAAAAGCACTGAATCAGAGTCGCATGCGACGCTAAAAATGGCGGAGAGTGATCGCGACGGAGCAACAGGTGGCAACGGAAGCAAGTTGGTTACAAGACCGTTGCCTGATGTGTCAGGCATCGTCTTGGTCAGACAGATGGTGGGTCGGTCGGTCAATTGCACAGACTAACAAATGGGTAACCCTGGGGGCTCCCGCCCCCTTAAAGAGGGGCTCCGCCAAAAAGCACTGAACCAGCTGTCTCCTTTCAATGGTGCTGCCTCTATTCCTTACATGCATATTCAGGCCACTCCCGATTAGGGAACGGCAATATGATATCATGTCATCACATGTCACTTCTAGCCCCGTGAACCCAGGGAGCAAGTGATTCCGAGCTGTAGCAGGGAGCGCTCAGCAGCTCTTCATGTGCTGCAGCAGCCTACGCAGGACTACCCCTTCAGAAAGTAAACACAGGTGGACTCACCTCTTGCTTCAACTCCGCCGGGAGCAAGTGATTCCAGGTTCTTGCTCCTTCTCCTCCTCGTCCTCCTGGTCTGCCTCCTCCTCCTCCTCCTCCTCCTCCTCCTCCTCCTCCTCGTCCTCCTGGTCTGCCTCCTCCTCCTCCCTCCAAGCATGAGAGCCACTAGGACCCCTCAGAGCTTGGCGAGCCGAGCACATCTCTTCATCTTTCATCATCTGCTCAGCCTTGATAGCTTTCGCCTCGTCCACCAATGCCATTGCTTCCATCGCGATACGCATGGTAGTGCCCTTGAGCTCGTTGCCTTTGTCGTCCGTCTCAACTCGCCTGGCCTTCTGTAGCAGGGAGCGCTTAGCAGCTCTTCATGTGCTGCATCAGCTTACCCAGGACTACCCCTTCACAAAATTAAAAACAGGTGGGCTCACCTCATGCTTCATCTCCTCAGGGAGCAGGCTATTCCAAACTGTAGCAGGGAGCGCTTAGCAGCTCTTCATGTGCTGCATCAGCTTACCCAGGACTACCCCTTCACAAAATTAAAAACAGGTGGGCTCACCTCATGCTTCATCTCCTCAGGGAGCAGGCTATTCCAAACTGTAGCAGGGAGCGCTTAGCAGCTCTTCATGTGCTGCATCAGCCTACCCAGGACTACCCCTTCAAATTATAAAAAAACAGGTCGGCTCATCTCTTGCCTCAACTCCTCAGGGAGCCTGTGATTACAAGCTGTAGCAGGAAGCGCTTAGCAGCCCTGTAAGTGTTGCTACAGGCATGTGCTGCATCAGCCTACCCTGGGATACCCCTTCAAAATATAATGGGGAGCTGTGCGTGTTTGAGGTGCTCCTGTGTATGACCAACATCTACTTCGATTGCATCGCTCATCTGACGTGGATGCTTGATCGCGTTATGGTGGTGGTGGTGGTGACAGTGGTGGTGCATCAGCCTACCCAGGACTACCCCTTCAAAATATAAAAAAATGGTTGGGTCACCTCTTACTTCACCTCCTATGGGAGCGAGTTTTTCCGGGCCGCAGCAAGGAGCTCTTGACTGGAATGCTTCGTTTTCAAGCGAGTGATTCTGGGTTTCAGCCGGGAGGCTGCTGCAACAAGCTACCCTGGGATACCCCAGGTTGGGTCACCTCTTGCTTCACCTCCTCAATGGGCGAGTGATTCCGGACTGCAGCAGGGAGCTCTTGACAGCACTGCTTCTTTCTCAAGCGAGTGATTCCGGACTGCAACAAGGAGCTCTTGACAGCACTGCTTTGTTTTCGATCGAGTGATTCCAGGCTTCAGCCGTGAGGCTGCTGCAACAAGCTGCCCTGTAGATGTTGAGCCAAACATGGCCCTTGGATGACCCACCACCTCCATCCTCCATCCTCCGGCCCCTGTACCTCCACATCCACCTTTTAACCAGTTTTACCCTAGGATTCTCCTGGGAGGGCTCGGCCCTGAGGGCTTTGTGGGCTGAGCCCACAAGAGCAGACAGCCCCTTCAGCAGGGAGGCTGCAACCACCTGCCCTGGGCTACTCCAGGGTAGGTCAATTAAAAGAATGAACATTTGGTCGCTCGAATTCTTTATGTTGGCCACGTGGAGGGGGGGGGGGGGGGGGGGGGGGGGGCTGACAGAATCCTGAACCTAGTAGTCAGATCCCCCCCGTCCCCTCCCACACACACTCCCCCGACACTCTTCTCATATATCCTGATTATTATATGGACATGGGCAAGTCCCTATTACCCCCCCTGCATGGGGGTGGCTATGGCGGATCGGCTGGGGCGCCTGATAGGTATAAAAAATGAAAACTTGAAAAAATGTTTGTTTCCTGCACAGGGTGTGAGGTTGAAGGAACCATTCCGTTCTCTTACAACGGGGAAGGTTACTGTAGGTCTTGCTTTCTAATGCACTTGGAAGCTGGTATTGCCAGCTTTCCAGTGCTCTTGGAGTGTTTGGGTTTGGCCCTGTGGCAGTCTCAGGGAGCTGCCTAGAAGTTACTGCTGGTAGCTGAAAAGAAAAGCCCTGTGTTGGGTCTAACCTGAAGCTACCAAGAGCTCTTAGAGGCTACCTCACCAGCCCTCCAACAATAATGATCACGCCTGGTGGGGCGTAGTATTAAGGGAGCCCTGTCGGGGGCGGTAGAGAACGGGCTGCTCCTTAACGGCGGTAAAGAATAGGCTGCTACTTAACCTGGATTGTGCTATCATGGTGGTTGACAGCGACTGCTAACACTAAAGCACACCCGTAGGGATTCGAAACCCAGCACCTTCTTCAGTCCAGTGAAATGATCGACCATTGAACCATTCGCCGAAACAGGATAAGCCCTCCAACATATACAGAAAGTTGAATGAAACTGGATCAAAATATCAAAATCTGCACTGTCAAGCAGACAAGAAACCCTCATTCCAATCAATCCTCAATGCTTTGTGACTGGAGTGGCACAATTTTGAGATGTTCACACCCGTGGCCAAGAAGGAGCAGCCAGCCTGGCACTTCTGCCTATCTCCTCGTGCAATGAATGTATTAGAGGAGCTTTGGGTTTTTCTGTCAGGATGTCAATACAACTGTCAAATGTGATGAATGATTCATGCCATCTGTCATTGTTGAACTATACAGGCTGCAAGTGCGAGATTCGATACTCACCCCCCTCTCGGGATAAACGTTATTGCTGAACTATTCAGGCTGCGAGTGCCTCTGGACATCTTGCAAGATGTCCAGAAGTACTCGCAGCCTGTATAGTTCAACAGTCTTGGAGTAGAGAGGCCCCCAGTAGTGAGGCCCTGACTGAGTGATGTAGCAGGATAGCCAGAGTTCTTTTTTTTACCCCACTTAGAGTTGTTTTTCAGTTCAGAAAGTGGGTTTCATGATTACTTTATGGGTTTAGGCCTCCTCCAGCTAGCTCCTCCTCCAGTCCTGGTAGCTTTAGTAGGGCCGCCCCGGGGTATTCGGGGGGCAGCGCTACCTAGGGCTTGGGGGTCTGGGGGTCTCCGGTAGCGAACATTTCGGCCCAAACGGTGTCTCGGAAGCGATTGGGAAAGGTAGCGGGGAATTAGCTGCTCCTACTAGTCTATATCTCCGGGAGATGTACCTTAGATTCAGTATCTTGACATTTGGAGTATGCCTTATCGATATGCCCATTAGTCTAGCGTTCCCGTACAAGTGAGGCCCTGAGTACGGAGGCCCAAAAGTCATCCGGTACAAGTGAGGCCCTGAGTACGGAGGCCCCAAAGTCATCCGGTACAAGTGAGGCCCTGAGTACGGAGGCCCAAAAGTCATCCGGTACAAGTGAGGCCCTGAGTACGGAGGCCCCAAAGTCATCCGGTACAAGTGAGGCCCTGAGTACGGAGGCCCCAAAGTCATCCGGTACAAGTGAGGCCCTGAGTACGGAGGCCCAAAAGTCATCCGGTACAAGTGAGGCCCTGAGTACGGAGGCCCCAAAGTCATCCGGTACAAGTGAGGCCCTGAGTACGGAGGCCCCAAAGTCATCCGGTACACGTCAGCCCCTGAGTACGGAGGCCCCAAAGTCATCCGGTACAAGTGAGGCCCTGAGTAGTACTTGGGGCCCAAAGTCATCGTCTTAATTAGTTCTGGGTCTCACAAGATAGTAACTGTTTCTAGAGAAGCGATCTAATGTCTTGCAGTAGTGAGGCTCCGAACAAGGTATCATCTTAATTTGTTTGGGGGCTCACAAGATAGTAACTGTTTACCGCCCCCCAGGGTCCGGGGGCTGAAGCCCCAAGTCCTGCCTGCGCTACTATGTTACAGTCCAGGGGTAGGCCAAATAGGCTAAAGGACTTGCCCAAC
Organism: Chlamydomonas sp. ICE-L; assembly: GCA_013435795.1. Classification (NCBI taxonomy): domain Eukaryota; kingdom Viridiplantae; phylum Chlorophyta; class Chlorophyceae; order Chlamydomonadales; family Chlamydomonadaceae; genus Chlamydomonas; species Chlamydomonas sp. ICE-L. The sequence continues at coordinate 14,748,269 of JACBWV010000552.1, forward strand.
CGTGACGCCCGACGCGTGGTTAAAGGGACTTATATTTGTCACTTGTGTCACTTGTTTTGGACATGAGCTTAGGACTCGTCTGGAGTGATTCCCTGAGTCAAGCGATTTTAGACTCTTGCTAACTAGTCTATTAGCTTTCAGTGAGCAACGTCACTTTTTCGTCAATTCGTAAGCAGTTAGAGCAGCTTCGCGACATTAGTAACTTTCGAGGCGTGAAACGAATCGCCGATTATCGAGGCATTATTCTGTTGACTCGAAGGAGACAAGCAGACAGGTTCGCTTGTCAATTGGGTTTCCAACTCAAATTACTATCCTTGTCGAAGCGCTCAGTGCGCAAATGTAGGTCATCATCAGTGTTTTGACCTGGCCACCTCGACACTGAGTGAAATAAGTAATTTTGAAAGCTGTCCGTGCAACAATGTGTTGCTTTCAGGCAGCTTCTAGGCAGCTCCCTTCGTCCAAACCTGCAGCAACTCAAAGCACCTGGAAACTGGTATCATCAGCTTTCCAGTGCCCCTAGAATGTTTGGGCTTGGCCCAGTGGCAGTCTCGTGGAGCTGCCTAGAAGTTGCTGCTCGTAACTGAAAAGAAAAGCTATGGCTATTTGAGTATCTGACTATGGGGGGGGGGGGGGGGGGGGGGGGGGGGGACTTGAACTTGAGGTAGAACGAAATGAAACAGGCTTATAGAAACAGGCCTTTATTGATTGTATGTATGTTGCAGTCCAGGGGTAGGCCAAATAGGCTGAAGGAACTTGCCCAACCATGATAGGAAGGGCAAAGAAAGAAAAGGAATTGATGAACTGAACCCCAAACAATCATTTTACCAACAGGGCCCTGTGTTATATTTATTCATGTATTAAAGTTAAGTACCTGCATGGGCGCCTCCCATGACAGCATCGGCGCCTGCCACAGGGGCTGGGCCCAGGGTACTTCCATGAACTAAATTGGCAAGCGCTTTAGTGCACTTGAAGAAGAAAAAACTGCGCTTTGTAGTGCAAAAAGCGCAAAAAATGCTTGCTGCGCCCACAGGGGGTTGCAAAAAACTGTGTGAAACGCGCAGTGGGGCTCAAAAATGCAGCGCGCTTGGAAGTACCCTGGCTGGGCCCCCTGGGTGGTAGCATAATGGTATCACAAGTGCTACTGTACAAACCTTGGTGTTTGGGGGGGGGCGCGTTAGAGCCTTATGGAGATTCAATTGTGCGGCAAAACAGCTGCTAGTAGCACTCCAAAGTCTCCTAGGAGCACCATGGTGCTACGCAAAACCTGTTAAGGGTGGGTTAGAAACTTATTTTGATTGAAGGTGCTACTCGTAGCACGCATGGTACAGTACAATCCTTGGTGTTTTGGGGGTGCCATGTTAGGGTCTTATGGAGTTGCAATTTTGCGGCAAAACAGCTGCAAAGACCAATTCTCTGGCCGGATCTAGATGTCCTAGGATGGATCTAGATGTCCTGAGATGGATCTGCGGACGCCAGCTAGATCTAGATGTCCTAAGATGGATCTGCGGACACCAGCTAGATCTAGATGTCCTGAAGAGCTCCCGTAGCCTAGCAGTTCCTGACAGTAGCACTCTAAAGACTCCCAGGAGCACCATGGTGCTACGCAAAGGTACCTGTTCCTTTCCTTCTAAAACATTCCTGTTATAAATTATTTTTGCACCGGGTCGAGGGGCTTCCCCAGACCCTAGATTCACAGTAGATTTGCAACCTTATACCTTTGTCACACGGGTGGTCATCAAATTGAAAAACGTTTGAAGTGTCCATACAGTATTGTGTCATTCTCCACCCATTCTATATGACCTTGTATGGACAACCCCTGCAGCATAGCTTTTCTTTTCACCTTACAGCAGTAGCTTCTAGGCAGCTCCCTGGGCTCTTTCTTCTTCCGAACCTGCAGCAACCAACTGCACTTGGAAGCTGGTATGGCCATTCAAACCCCCCACCCTACTCTCCCTACCCTACTCTCCCCTCACCTCTGCGAGGGCATCAAGCCTGCCGACCAGAGGCTGTGGTCTGAGAGGGGGGCATCGAAATACCACTACTTCATCTCCATACTCGCGCAATCACCCTCAGTATTGCCAGCTTTCAAATGCTCTTCTCTTGTTTGTATTACATGGTCTATCAGCCTTTAGGCTGCTCACCGTCTGCTTGGCTTGGCTTTGTTTGATATCATGGTCTATCAGCCTTTAGGCTGCGCACCGTCTGCTAGCAGAGTAAAACATGGGAAGCATAAACAATACTGCACTCCAAAGTACACAATGTAATTCCAGGGCTGCAGACAGTTTAAAAACATGTCAAGTGCTCCAAGGATGTTTTTTTTTGACCCAGTGGCAGTCTCAGGAATCTACCTAGAAGTTGCTGCTGGTAGCCACAAAAAGGAGTGCTGCCCCGGAGGTTTTATTTACAGATGTAATGCTTTTCAGCTGTTCTCGTGAATTCTCATTACGTTTTACATGGGGTTTCAACTATATCTGGGCAGCTCACCGTTCCAATTCCAAGCGCCCCATGTACCTAATACCTACCAGGGTTGTTTAGGACGCTGTGTCCTCTGTCGCGGACGCAGCATTGAAGGGTCCTTTGCAGATTCAGCTTCAGTGGGTTGGTTGCGTCTTAGGACGCAGAGCTCTTGAACAACCCTGATAACTACGGGAACCAGGGAGTACGCTAAGTTGAAATTTGTTACCTGGCTCCTGCAAGGCTGCTCGCCGTCTTGGATAGTAACAGCAACATTCGAAACATCACTTACATTTCTTACATTTTACATCAAAATGCACTCGATCCAAACTCGTCACGCTTTCATTGATAAACAGAGGACATATCTCAAATCTCTATTGCACATTAAGGAATGAAGAGGAATCACTTCTAGGGAACGGCAACATGGCAATATGGCATCATATAGTTTCATGTCATCATATGATTTCATATAATGACGGCAGTCTGACTAGGCCAGAGTTACCATTTATATACTATATAATATGAATGTATGATGCAATTTGTATGATATCATATGATATCATACTCGACTGTGGCCAACATCATATGATATGCCGATCCCGAATCACTTCTAATCATGTTGTTCTCAGTTCTCAGCTGTCGTTATGTGTATAATGGCGAACTTAAAGTTGAACCGGGTCGTAGGATTATTTGGATTTTACATGTCAACTCTCAGATTTTACAGTTCGTATTGCCGTTCGACTTTGTCAGATACAATTGACGATTATAATTCTTAGGCAAAACTTGGTGTACGGGTTGTTCGAAGCCCTCTGAGAATTCACGTGACACACGCTGAGCCCCTCCCTCCCCCCCCCACACACCCCACCCCACCCCATCCCACCCCACTCCACCCACAAAAATGTGCGTGAAAACATATACGTCCCTGTCAAAAATGTGAGTGAAGCCCGCACTTCTTCAGTCAAAGGTCAGTCTGAACAAGTATGTCAAAACGTGCGTGAGAACATGTTACACCACGCGCACGTAGCGCAGTACAGTCAGATCTGGCAGATTCGAGTAGTAGTTAGTTAGTAATGCGTAGTAATTAGTACAGCGTAGTAGGAGTTAGTAGAGCGTAGAAGTTAGTAAAGCGTAGTAGTTAGTAAAGCGTCCGTACAGTTTGAGACGGGGTATTGCCGCGCGGAAGAGGAAGGTTCCGTTGCGTGTCCGATTATACTTGGGGGTCCGTCCAAGGTCCAGATCTGATAATGCGATGGATCAGATAGATGTCCGAGCCCCCAGGGTAGTGCGGTTCGGAGAGATTTCGACCCCCACGAAAAATATCAAGTTTAATACCGTACGGATGGAAGCGCATGCAAAGAGGAACGCAAGCACCGTTTAATTTCTCAAGCAGTGCAGGTTTCGACTTTTGTAGCTTTCAAGGCTGGTGTCAGCTGGGCAGGTTGAGGCCCGAGTGTGCGTTTTTTACCGTCCCCTCCAGGAGGTATCATCTTCTGCCAAAATTGGGTCAAGTCGAGCAGCCCCCCTCAGGGTTCTTTCTACCTCAAATAATCTTTTTACTCAGACCTACAAATGAAATTATGAGACCACCTTTGAGTTTGTGTTGACAAGGGCAGTTCATTGGCATCACTTTAAGACCGGTGTGTGCGTGGGTTATGTGTGTGTATGAGTGGGTGAGTATGAGTAAATTTCTACATACCTTTGTAGTTCCCTCTGCTTTTTGTTATGCTTTTTAATCTGCTTTTACTTTCGCTTTTTTTAGGTAACCTCCTGGACCAGGTTCTGAGGTGTATTTTGCCTAAAATCTCACTGTTGTAAAAGTGCCCAGCTGCTGCACAGTCTCGGCATTGATTTTTGCGGAGTATCAGGGTTGTGTAGGACGCAGCGTCCTGCGTCACAGGACGCAACATGGGGAGGGTCCGTTGCGTCCCAGGCGCAGGTTCAGGATGTTGTTTGCGTCTCACCCATCAGTTGATTGGCCCACTAGTCCACCACCACTCCATTTCCGTAGGCTACGGGTTCTGTTGATAGTAGGACGCAACCTACCGAACTAGGGTGCGTCCCAGGACGCAACCCCTGGGGTCCGTTTGAAGTACCCTGCTGAGTATGCCTGGAGTAAGTAACATTATTTCCTTCCATGTGCCTACGAACCTGATATTTGCGAATATTCAAATTGCTCATATGCTAACCTTCAAACTGCGCAATTGATAGCCTATTAGCCTGTGCACTACCGAGCTTCGAATCTGCTACCAAACTTGCTAGTAATACATACCTCAGTACGAATCATTCGGTCCGCTAACCTGCAAAGCTGCAAAAGTAACTAAATCCCTATGAATATAAAGCGGGTAACAGCACCATGCGCACCTGCGTAGCTTCGACAGTAGAAAAGGTAGAGTACGATATCCGTTCGCTACACACTACGATATACGGAACGATATTACATGATAACGTGAAATATACGGTAGTATGATGACTGCTAGCGTTACACTATGATAACCGATATCGTGCTTGTCAACCCTATGCATGTTTTTATTGTGAACGCAGGGACTGCGATACTCGTGAGGTCAACACTCTTACAGAGATATCAAGATAATTGCAATGAGGTCTTGCGAGCTAGAAGAGATATGGTGGTAGCAGTACAAATAGTTCTGCAACTTTAGTGCGCACAGTGGCAGGTGGCTGTGCGCAGGGGAAATCTCATCATCATGGTATGGTCCAGACCCCGGTGTTCAGGTCACGGTGCTGGGAGTTCGAGCCCCACTGACGAAAGACAGAGGGTGATTTCTCGAGTCCGACTAAGGGGCGGTGGTGTTTCCACTGCTAGGGCAAGTGCCACTTGTAATCTTTCTGTAATCAACACCATATGGCTTGGTTTAATCTTGTTAGTGGCTCCCATACATACGCCACCAACTGTGTGAAGATTATATCATAAACAATTAAACAAACAATCATGGCTTCTGGTCCCGCCAGTAGCTGTGGCAGCCTGATATACAAGGTGGCCCAAACAAGTCTCGACTTATTATCACACTGTTTTCCGTGACAGGGTTGTTCAGGACGCTGCGTCCTCCGTTGCAGACGCAACGGTGAAGGGTCCGTTGCATCGCAGAGTGCAACGTGGGAGGGTCTGTTGACCAGAAGGAAGGCTCCGTTGCGTTGCAGGACTCAGGCTATACAATTGGTTGCGTCTCAGGCAGCAGAGCTTAAGTTTAGTTTAGTAACCCTGCCCTAGTGTACAGGCTGCTTTAAAGCAGGTAAAGCGTATTAGCAAATGCTTTGTCTTTAAAGTAATGATCGGAAGTAACATCACTTCTTATGTTTTTGTTATTTTGGATGTTGACAAAGGAACTGGGTTTGATTGAAATGAAGTAGAAACAGGTTGGGCTAGGGTAACCTGGCCCAGAGATATAATAAGTACCCTGGTTGAGTAGTTTCAGGGGATCGCCACACTGTGTCAGCATGTTGGGGTTGTCAAAATCGGCCTGGTTCCAAGATTATTGCGCAATATATCATACAATATAGCACATATCTTACGATAATTGCACGCTATATTGTACTACATATAAATATATAAAAATCCATGGTATTGTACTTGACAACCCTCCACATGCCACCACCACATTCAAGCTACACCTCCACAGTCAACCCAAAGTTCACCCGTCCATGGACAGGTTGAGCAACTCCAGGAGGTCATCCATACGAGTCAGGTAGTCGGTGTGACCCTTGATGTAGCGACTGAAGTTAATGTTTTCCACACCCGGGACGTTGGCGGGGGCAAGCCCGCCTGCACGGTTGGCCATGGCGGCTCGGCTGTGGCACCTGGGAGGGAGACAAATCATGTTTTTTACATCCAGGCGGTGGGGTGACATACTCCCGAACCTAATAGACAGACCCCCCCCCACCCCCCGTCCCCTCCACACAAACACCCGTTCTCTTATCTCCTGATTATTCTTTAGACATGGGTGAGTCTCTACTACGCTCCCTGCACAGTTGGCCATGGCGGCTTGGCTGTGGCACCTGGGAGGGATACACATTATGTTTTTTACTTACAGGTGTAGGGGTGACAGAATCCCAAACCTAGTAGACAGATCCCCCCTCCCCCCCCCCCCCCACACACACACCGCTTCACACAAACACACACCTTCACCTTCACACATACCTTCACACACACACACAGCTTCACACACACACACCCCTTCACACACACACACACACTTACACATACCTCCAGGCACACACACACACGTTCTCGTATCTCCTGATGATTCTATATATCTAGACATGGGTGAGTCCCTACTACGCTCCCTGCATGGTTGGCCATGGCAGCTCGGCTGTGGCACCTGGGAGGGATACACATTATGTTTTTTACATATAGGTGTTGGGGTGACAGACTACCGAACCCAGTAGATAGACCCCGGCCCCCCCCCCCCCCCCCCCCCCACCCCCCCCCCCCCCCCCCCCCCCCCCCCCCCCCCCCCCCCCCCCCCCCCCCCCCCCCCCCCCCCCCCCCCCCCCTCTACACACACCCATTGTCTCGTCTCCTGATTATTCTATAGACAAAGGCGAGTACCTATTACCCTTCCTGCACAGTTGAGCATGGTGGCTCGTCTGTGGTACCTGGGAGGTATAACAAAACGATAATTGTCACGCCTTGCCACGGAGCATGAGGCTTAAGGAACCTCCCTGTTTGCTCGCACCGGGGGACAAAATGGAATTTGTTACGCCTTGCCATGGGGCATGAGATTGAAGGAACCTCCCTGTTTGCTCGCACCGGGGGACAAAATGGAATTTGTTACGCCTTGCCATGAGGCTTAAGGAACCTTCCCATTCGCTTGCACTGGGGGTAAATGATTATTATTACGCCTTGCCACGGGGTATGAGGCTTAAGGAACCTTCCCATTCGCTTGCACTGGGGGTAAAATGATTATTATTACGCCTTTCCACGGGGCATGAGGCTTAAGGAACCTTCCCATTCGCTTGCACTGGGGGTAAAATGATTATTATTACACCTTGCCACAGGGCGTGAGGTTGAAGGAACCTTCCCGTTCGCTTGCACTGGGAAAGGTTATTAAGGGTTTTTCAGTTGCAGACCGCTACTGCGCTTGAGCTCGGACAACCGCTCGACAGCATGGATGGGAGCGATACACATTATTGTTTTTCTTTTCTTTTTCTTTGTTGTCCATGATATTCATCAGTCCCCCTCGACTCTGTTTAACAGTGGGCATATTTGGAGTCCAGTAGGGTACCAGGTAAAATGTAATCATCAACATCATCATCATAGAGGTTTTGGGGTGACAGAATCCCGAACATAGTAGATAGACCCCCCCCCCCCCCCCCCCCCCTTCCCCCCCCTCACGCTCACACACACCACCACCAGTACACCACAAACACAATCACCCACCCCCGTTCTCTCATCGCCTGTTTATCCAATGGGCATGGGGGAGTCTTTATTACCCTCTCTGACCCTGAGGTCAACCGCCCAAGCCAGACAGTACATAAGTACAGACCCATATGCAAAATGCATGTTCCCTAAGGGACCCCTAAAATAAATCCAAGGGGGCTGCGCCCCCCGGACCCCCCTAAATAGAAGCAGCGCTATGCACCGCGCTTTGCGCTACATGAATCCTGGAGTCCTGGAATCAGGCTTGCGTCGCACATTTTGCGACCTTCCCAGACCTACAGGAACTTGAAATAAAAAATACCGACATCGAGCGTACTACAACCCCCCTGAACACTAGTCTTAGGATCCAGTTGTTTGTGCTGTATGCATTGACAAAGCGGCCGCCCACCGGGAGAACCACCTCCTTGCGTACAAATCTTCCCATAAAAAGTGTTACACATGGACAAAGCGCCCGCCCACCGGGAGTTCCACGTCCTTGGGTACAAATCCCCCCTCAAGAAGTGTTACATCAAGCGCACTACAACCCACCTGTACACCAGTCCCAGGATCCAGTCGTTTGTGCTGTATGCATTGACAAAGCGGCCGGCCACCACAGATCGAGCTTGCTTCCATCGCGCTGGGTTGATGCTCACTGGGGCTCCCAACAGAATAACACTCTCAACGATCCCACTGCACACATGACAGGTAATGTGTATGTGCGGTTGGGTTGGGTTGGGGTGGTTGGGGTGGTTGGGTTGGGGGAAGTGTCTAGGGAGCGACAGGTAGCCCTAACCGCGGCCAAAAGTAGTCCTAATAGTCCTAATAGCTTGGTTAGTCCTAATAGCTGGGAGCTAACTTAGCCAAATGTAGCCTTGGATAATCTTACCATGAGAAAGGGTAGGTCGCCACAGGCTCCGGGTTACCTTGCTATATGAACGGAATCACGCTTCGCGAATGCGAAATTCAGATTCCTTGTGAAAAGCTAAGCAAAATCGGTACCAAATAGCAACTTCCAGGACAAGTTACCGACATTAATAGCTCGAAACCAGCTATGCGAGCACGGCAGGTAGCGCTACCCAGCTACCCCCCCCCCCCCCCCCCCCCCCCCCCCCCCCCTGCCGCTCCCTAGAAGTGTCCATACTTTTTTTGTTACTGTTGTTATTGTTGTAGTTGTTGTTGTTGGAAGTGGCAGTGGGCAGGTTACTTCAGGAGGACCCCCAGCTCTGCTGCCTGAGACGCAACCAATTGTATAGCCTGCGTCCTGCTACGCAACAGAATACCACTCTCAACGATCCCACTGCACACAAGACAGGTAATGATGATGTGGGTAAGAGAGTCCATGATGTTTGTTGATGCTCACTGGGGCTCCCAATAGAATAACACTCTCAACGATCTCGCTGCAAATATGGCAGGTAATGTTTATGTGTACAAGTGTCAATAATTGTTTTTGTTACTGTTGTTACTGTTGATGTGTGTAAGTGTGTCCATAATTATTTTTTAGCCCTTCCTGTCACAGTTGGGCAAGTCCCGTTAGCCTATTTGGCCTACCCCTGGGCCATAACATACATACATACGTACATACATCTATATATATGTAAAAATACATAGATTCCCGCGAGCTCGCTAGCTGGCTATCGGCTGGATTTTTCATAGCGGGTTACTAATAGCGTATCTTGACTGAGCCAAATACCCGCCCAACTCCCCACCCAGATTTCGAAATGACAGAGCAGATGAATGTCAAGCGATACATCTTCTTGACAGAGCCGAATACCCTCCCAACTCCCAACCCAGATTTTGAAATGGCAGAGCAGATGAATGCGAAGCAATAATTCTTCATCCGCACTCGATCTGAGCACCCGTATTGACCAATTATGGCGCTCAGACTCATTGTCTATTGTCTTTTGCTTCTCGATGCCACCATGCATGCGCACAATAAACCAGATTTAGGCAGAAGGGCGGCGAATACAGCCAGCCAGCTAGCTCTTCATCAGAGCGGAAGGCGAGCTCTTCAGTGAAGAGGGCTGCCGTGCCTGCAAATGAGCGACAGGCCGCTAACCAGACAAGGTGCGAAGCCAGTGATTCGCTGCCATTCGCTGTTCACTCCCAATCTCACCCTGCCATCGCATAGCCTTCGATTTGGTTGATTGTACTTGCATAACGGCATTTTTTGCTCTCTTGCAACTTTCATGGTGATTTCGCTGCGACCTCCGACCCTTGCACCAATCATCGCATCTCATCAGGACGTTTCCCTTGCATCGAGAGCCCTATCCCACAATATGCTACAGCTAGTTCGCAACAGAGGAGGACGACAGATGGGCGGGTTTTGGGTCAACGGCTTGCTTTAGTGAAGAAAGCAAGACTTTGCACGCCCAACTAATTATCTGTGGGCTGAGATCCGTTCAATCGCTGCAGAAAAGTGGCTGACCCTGCGCTCGAGTCTGATGTTTTCAGGGGGGGCAGGACTTCCCAACCTGTTCTTTGCCACTTTCGTCTTTCGATACGAGCACATGCAACAGCTTGAGAGGCGCGGAATATAATGGAGAAAGGAAGCAGGGTGGTATGGCGGGGGGGGGGGGGGGGGGGGGGGGGGGGGGGGGGGGGGGGATTTTGAGGGGGCATGTGAATGTGGGCGGGTGAGGAGAGAAAGTTGAGGGAGGGTGGCAATGGCTGGGTGGTTTGGTGTGCAAGGGGAATAAACGGAGTGTGTGTCAAGGGGATGGGGGGCAGGAAGATTTAGGGAAAAGTAGGGATCATGTAGGTGGGCAGGGGGGGGGGGAATGCAAGGGCGTTACCCGTTCTGTAACCTAGACCAGGGCCCATTACCTGGGTGCAAGGAGGGTGGCCACCGGCCACACGGGCTACAGTACTAGTACATACATATATACATACATACATACATACATGCATACATACATACACTTACCGCTTGCCCAGTCTGTCAAGCTCCAGCAGGCAGTGAAAGAGCAGGCGAGCTCCCATGCTGAAGCCAATCAGCGTGACAGGGCGACCACAGTGACCGCCAGCCGCCAACACTTGTGCTAGCAAGCGACCAGCCAACTGCATGCAGTGATGATCATACAGTGTATATCCTTATATGTGTATGTAAGTTATGTGTGTATGTGTATTTGCATGTTATGTGTGTATGTGTGTATGTATGTTATGTGTATGTATGCATGTGTGTATGTTATGCGTGTGTATGTATGTTATGTGTGCATGTGTGTATGTATGTTATGTGTGTATGTGTGTTTGTATGTTAAATGTGCATGTGTGTATGTGTATGTATGTTATGTGTGTATGTCTGCGCGGAGCCCTTTTTATTTTCCGTACCTTAGCTCTCTTCAAAGCCAGCGCCCACTCATTAAATATTATTGGTGAGGAAGATATTGGCCTTTTAAGCCAATGGGGGGGGGGGGGGGGGGGGGGGGGGGGTGAGTTAGGCAAGAAATTAAAACTTAGGTAATGAGTAACTCTTACCTTAGCTCTCTTCAAAGCCAGCGCCCATTCATTCATTATTATTGGTGAGCAGGTTGGTGAGGAAGCGATGGCCTTTTAAGCCAATGGGGGGGGAGGTAAGTGCAAAAAAGTATAACTTAGGTAAAAAGTAACTCTTACCTTAGCTCTCTTCAAAGCCAGCGCCCATCGGCTGACAATGCTCATGCTCATCAGGCTCATGATACTCCAGGGTATGGCCACAGCTGCCATAAGGCCCCCAATCAACAGCCCCCGCTCTTACCTTAGCTCTCTTCAAAGCCAGCCCCCACCCGCTGCCAATGCTCATGCTCATCAAGTTCATGATAATCCAGGGTACAGCCACAGCTGCCATAAGGCCGTCTTCAACACCCCCTGCTCATACCTTAGCTCTCTTCAAAGGCAGCGCCCATCTGCTGCCGATAGTCATGCTCATCAAGTTCATGATACTCCAGGGTGCGGCCACAGCTGCCATAAGGCCGTCTTCAACACCCCCTGCTCTTACCTTAGCTCTCTTCAAAGCCAGCGCCCATCTGCTGCCAATGGTCATGCTCATCAGGTTCATGATACTCCAGGGTATGGCCACAGCTGCCATAAGGCCCCCAATCAGCAGTTTGCCCGAGTTGACAATCACAGCATTGCGCATGCAGCGGCCCAGCGCACCTCCTAGGGATATCAGAACTTCTGACTCCCACTTGAGAGCAAACCTGGGTTTAGGGTACAGGGTTTAGGGTACAGGATGTAGGGTTTAGGGTTTGGGGGTTAGGGAGGTGCCCTGGGACGCTCAATGATGTTAGAACTTCTGACTCCCACTTGAGAGCAAACCTGGGTTCAGGGTACAGGGTACAGGGTTTAGGGTTTGGGGTTTAGGGAGGTGCCCTGGGATGCTCAATGATGTTATAACTTCTGACTCCCACTTGAGAGCAAACCTGGGTTTAGGGTACAGGGTTTAGGATACAGTGAGGTACCCTGGGACGCTCAATGATGTTAGAACTTCTGACTCCCACTCGAGTAGTGAGGAGAGGGGCAGAGAGTGGTGGAGCTCTTGGTGGAGCTTGAGTTGACAAAGACTTGACAATCACGGCATTGCAGATGCAGTGGCCCAGCGCACCTCAAAAGGATATCAGAACTTCTGACTCCCACTTGAGAGACAAACCTGGGTTTTTGGCACAGGGTTTAGGGTACAGGGTTTAGGGTTTAGGGAGGTGCCCTGGGACCCTAAATGATGTTAGGACTTCTGACTCCCGCATGAGAGCAAACCTGGGTTTAGGGTTTAGCGTTCAGGGTTTAGGGTTACGGAAGGTTCCCTGAGACGCCCAAGGATGTTACAACTTCTGACTGACTGACATGAGAGCAAACCTGGGTTTAGGGTTTAGGGTTTAGGAAGGTTCCCTGATACGCCCGAGGATGTTACAACTTCTGACTGACTGACACGAGAGCAAACCTGGATCTAGAAGGCAGCACACAATCATCAGGCTCTGAAAGCCATCCATGCACCCACCTGTCGCAGCCCTTAGAAAGCAAGCCCCGCCTAGGCAGCAAACAATCACCAGGCTCCTAGAGCCATCCATGCGCTCACCAGTCGCAGCCCTTAGAAAGCAAGCCACGCCAAGGCAGCACACAATCACCAGGCTCCTAGAGCCATCCATGCACTCACCAGTCGCAGCCCTAACAAAGCAAGCCACGCCAAGGCAGCCCGAAACAATCATGCTCTGAGATCCATCCATGCACCAACCGGTTGCTGCCTTTGAATGCCACATGCAAGCGCTCACCTGTCGCAGCCTTTGGATGGCAAGCCACGCCAAGGCAGCACAAAATCATCAGGCCATGAGATCCATCCTTGCGCTCACCTGTCGCAGCCTTTGGATGGCAGGCCACGCCAAGGCAGCACAGCATCAGCAGGCTCTGAGATCAATCCATGCACCCTCCCGTTGCTGCCTTTGAATGACACATGCATGCGCTCACCTGCCGCAGCCTTTGGATGGCAAGCCACGCCAAGGCAGCACAAGATCATCAGGCCACGAGATCCATCCATGCGCTCACCAGTCGCTGCCTCTAGAAAGTAAGCCACGCCAAGGCAGCACACAATCAGCAGGCCCCAAAAGCCATCCATGCACTTACCTGTTGCTTGCTGCCTTAAAATGGCAAGCCAAGCCAAGGCAGCACACAATCACCAGGCTGCTAAAGACATCCATGCACTCACCGGTTGCTGCCTTTAAATGCCACATGCATGCGCTCACCTGTCACAGCCTTTGGATGGCAAGCCACGCCAAGGCAGCACAAAATCATCAGGCTCTGATATCCATCCATTCACAGCAATAGTCAGCGCAGGGGCAGCATCCACCATGCGTGCTGGGTTGAGGGGCAGGGGCAGCATGGGGCGCAACTCAGGGATGGGCACTTTTCTGAACACTCGCATGTAGGACGTGTTGGAGGGTGCAGAGGGCACAGGGGCGGGCTTGTTGGCACTAGTTGGCTTCTTGGTGGAGGAGGAGGAGGACCCCCAAGGCCAGTAGGAGGAGCTCTTCTTATCGGTGGCTCCTCCAGCTTTTGCTCCCTCCTGGCCGGCGGTGCGGGAAGCTCCGGCAGCATCTGCCAAGATAGTCGCACCCGTCTGTCCGCCAGCTGACAGAGCGGGACCCCCCCCTGCACCACCCCCAGGGCAATCTGCCCCTGTGGCAGCCCCCCCCACCGACGTGTGCAAGCTAGAGGAGGGGCACTGTAACATCGGACGTAGCCCTTCAGACACGCAGCGAGCGTGATTGGCGCGGCTTCGCATGCTCAGATTTCTCGTGAGGTGGTGATCCACCTGAGTTGAACTATATGAAGAGCGATGTGACAGCTCACTGGGAGGCCTGCATGTTGGGTTGGGTTGGGTTGGGTTGGGTTGGGTTGGGTTGGGTTGGGTTGGGTTGGGCTAGGTTAGGTTGGGTTGGGTTGGGTTGAGCTAGGTTAGGTTGGGTTGGGCTGGGTTGGGCTGGGTTGGGCTGGGTTGGGCTGGGTTGGGTTGGGTTGGGTTGGGTTGGGCTAGGTTGGGTTGGGTTGGGTTGGATTGGGTTGGGTTGGGTTGGGTTGGGTTGGTTAGGGCTGGTTTGGTTTGGTTTGGTTTGGTTTGGGTAGGGCTGTGCTGTGCTGTGCTGGGTTGGGTTGAGTTGGGTTGGGCTGGGTTGGTTTGGGTTGAGTCGGGTTGGGTTGGGTTGGGCTGGGCTGGGTAGGGTGGGGCTGGGCTGGGTTGGGTTGAGTTGGGTTGGGTTGGGCTAGGTTGGGTTGGGTTGGGTTGGGTTGAGTTGGGTAGGGTTGGGTTGGGTTGGCTTGGGCTGGATTGGGCTGGTTTGGGTTGGATTGGGTTTGGCTGGGCTGGGCTGGGGTGGGTTTGGTTGGATTGGGTTGGGTTTGGTTGGGCTGGGTTTGGTTTGGTTTGGTTAGGTTTGGTTGGGCTGGGTTGGGCTGGTCTGGTCTGGTCTGGTCTGGGTTGAGTTGGGTTGAGTTGGGTTGGGTTGGGTTGGTCTGGTCTGGGTTGAGTTGGGTTGAGTTGGGGTAGAAGTATGCACTAACACACCAAATCACAGAGCTATGTCAGCGAGCAATGTGACAGCTAGCTGGGTGGCATGTATGGTGGAGTGGAGGGCATTCAACAGGGTTGACAAGTGCTAAAATATCGAATATGTACCTTGGAGTTTTGGAGGTGCCAATTGTAGCACAAGTGCTGAAATTGGGGGTTCTTCTTGTAGCGCAAGTTCTAAAATATGTAAATATGAAATATGTACCTTGCAGTTGTAGGGGTGCTACATCAGAGCCTCTCAAGTGGGTTGCATGGATGGTGGAGTGGAGGGCATTCAACAAGGTTTTCTTGAAGGTGCTACTTGTAGCAAAAGTGCTAAAATGTCAAATATGGACCTTGGAGTTTTGGGGGTGCTACGTCACAGAGCCTCTCGGATTGCTTTTTGGGGCAAAAAAGCTGGAAAGCTGAAAGTAGCACCCCAATGGCTGCTAGTAGCACCATGGAGCGAAGTAAAGACACTGCTCCATTTCCTCAGAAACAAGTCCTATGCAGCGTCGCAAAATTGGCGGAGTGTGTTGGCAACAGAATGAAAGGTGGCAACGATGGAGCTGACCGAAGCGAGTTAATTACGCGACTGTTGGCTGACGTGTCAGGCTTCAAGAATCTTTTCGGTCGGACGGACAAATGGGTAAACAAGGAGGCTCCCGCCCCCTTGAAGAGGGGGCTCCGCCAAAAACCTGGCGTTCATCATGCATGATGCTCTGTTGGCATGATCTATGTTGCCAACAGAGCATCATGCCAACAGAGCATCATGGCATGATGCTCTGTTGGCATGCCAGAGCATCATGCTGTCACGGCTTTACGTGGTGTTTTACCTGATTTAAGTGATATTTGTCTGAACACGCAATCGCGTGTGACAATGCCATGATACATGATGCTCTGGCATGCATGCATCATGGCATACCAGAGCATTTATGATACTCTGACATGCCAACAGAGCATCATTAATGCTCTGTTGGCATGCCAGAGCATTAATGATGCTCTAGCATGCCAAGTCACTGAGCCATGTCTACAGGGAGCATGGGCGATGTGGAGTGGAGGGGATGGTGGAGTGGAGGGCATTCAACAGAAGTTCGTGCTACATCAGAGCCTCTCAGGGTCGCCTGTGGGGGCCAAAAAGCTGCAAACAGCACCCCAAAGGCTAGTAGCATGCAATAGCCATCTGAGCAGGTCCTTCTCCACCTACCAGTGCCCCCCCCCCCCCCCCCCCATGCAAGCTCCCGCTCTGAAGCACCATAAACGCTCACACCACCTCATATCCACGCCACGCCACCCTACCCCCCACACCACTCCACTTACCAGTGTCCATCCCCAAGCATGCTCCTTCCTTGCAGCGCCATGAGCGCTCACAACACCACCCACCAACGCCACCCTACCCCAACACCACACCACTCCCCCCCCCCCCCCCCCCCCCCCCGTGCGAGCTGCTGCCTTGAGTCACCACAAATGCCCACAACACCTCACCCCTGCGCAATCCTACCCCCCACACCACTCCACTCCACTCACCAGTGCCCATCCCCAAGCGTACTCCTGCCTTGCAGCGCCATGAACGATGACAACACCCTCTCGTCACCGTCCATGTCCTCCAAGTCGGGTAGAGTGAACATGTTGAGGGAGCCAAGGGAGCCTAGGGAGGCCTGTGGGTGAGCATGGGACTTTTTGTGGTTAATATCCTCCAGACAATTCTAAGAGGCCTGTGGGTGAGCTTGGGACTTTTGGTGGTTAATATCCTCCATACAATTCTAAGAGGCCTGTGAGTGAGCATGGGACATTCGGTGGTTCATATCCTCCAGACAATTCATACTTGCTGTTATAACCCCACAAGTCGGGTAGCGTGAAAAAACCCTAAACCCTAAACCTAAACCCTACAAGTTGGGTAGCGTGAACAAGTTGAGGGAGCCTAGGGAGCTATTCAAAGAGGCCTGTGAGTGAGCATGGGGCTTTCGGTGGTTAATGTCCTCCAGATAATTCATATTCTCAGAATGATCAAACTTCTCGATTCTCAGGCCAATATTTAATTCTCAAATTAGAGCTAAGAACTACAAAATATGAATTTTTCAAGACCCCAAATCCAAATCATCCACTGCTTAGCCATGAGAAGCCAGACCCCTCACCTGAGATAGACTGCGTGTCAGCCGGCCGGAAGGGTAGCGCGATGGTCCATGGGGACTAGTGTAGTGTGACATCTCCTTCATGGCCATTACCTCCAGTTCACGAAGGCTGGATGTAGTAGCGTCAGCGGCTGGAGGGCAGGGGGCGGATCCCTGCCTGCTAGTGTGGAAACGCTGCAGTGACATTGAGGTAGGGTGATGACGATGTGTATTTGTGTAATACAGCCCAGGACGCTGATTGGAGTAGTGTTAGCGTCTGGAGGGCAGGGGGCGGATCACTGCCTGCTAGTGTGGAAACGCTGCAATGGTATAGAGGTAAGGTGATGTTGATGAGATGCATTTGTGTATTACAGTCCAGGACGCTGATGTCACTGTCTGGAGGGTACGGGGAGGGTCCCAGCTTGGTAGCGTGGAAACGCTGCAGTGACATAATTCTAAACCCTAACGAGGTAGGGTGATGATGATGATATGTATGTGCATATTATAGTCCAGGACGCTGATTGGAGTAGTGCCAGTGTCTGGAGGGTACGGGGAGTTTCTCAGCTTGATAGCGTGGAAACGCTGCAGTGACACTGAGGTGGGATGATGATAATGAGATGTTTTTGTGTATTACAGTCCAGGACGCTGATTGTAGTAGTGTCAGTGTCTGCAGGGTACGTGGAGGGTCCCAGCTTGGTAGCGTGGAAACGCTGCAGTGACATAACCCTAAACCCTAAAGAGGTAGGGTGGTGATAATGATATATATTTGTATGTTTCAGTCCAGGACGCTGATTGGAGTAGTGTCCATGGTAGTGTCTCCCCCCCTCCACTCACCATCTGGCTCTCCATGGCATGCCCTGGTAGGAGACCCCCCCCCCCCCCCCCCCCCCCCCCCCGCCTTGTGAGCCGTGCGTTCGTATGTGCATGTGCTCGTCGCCTTCCCCACACCCACACCAACCCAAATCAAACCAAACCACGACCTCATGCCAGCCAAGCTCCCACTTCCTTCCCTCTCCACTCACCATCTGGCTCTCCATGGCATGCCCTGGTAGGAGACCCCCCTCCCCCCCCCCCCCCCCCCCCCCCCCTTGTGAGCCGTGCGTTCGTACGTGCATGTGCTCGTCGCCTTCCCCATACCCACACCAACCCAAATCAAACCAAACCACGTCCTCATGCCAGCCAAGCTCCCACTTCCCTTCCCCTCTCCACTCACCATCTGGCTCTCCATGGCATGCCCTGGTAGGAGACCCCCCCCCCCCCCCCCCCCCCCCCCCCCCCCCCCCCCCCCCCCGCCCCCCTTGTGAGCTGTGCGTTTGTATGTGCATGTGCTCGTCGCCTTCCCATGCCCACATCAAACCAAATCAAACCAAACCACGTCCTCATGCCAGCCAAGCTCCCACTTCCCTTCCCCTCTCCACTCACCATCTGGCTCTCCATGGCATGCAATGGTAGGAGCCCCCCCCCCTTGTGAGCCGTACATACGTATGTGCATGTGCTCATCGCCTTCCCCATGCCCACATCAAACCAAATCAAACCAAACCACGTCCTCATGCTAGCCAAGCTCCCACTTCCCTTCCCCCATCCACTCACCATCTGGCTCTCCATGGCAAGCCCTGGTCGGAGCCCCCCCCCCCCCCCCCCCCCCCCCCCCCCCCCTCCGCTTGTGAGCCGTGCGTTCGTATGTGCATGTGCTCGTCGCCTTCCCCATGCCCACATCAAACCACATCAAACCAACCACGTGCCCGTGCCGGCCAAGCTCCCATTTCCCTACCCCCCTCCACTCACCATCTGGTTCTCCATGGCATGCCCTGGTTGGAGGCGGCCCTCCCACTGCGAGCCATACACGCGCATGAGCATGTCCTCGTCGCATTCCCCATGCGCACTTAGGGGCGTGGGCTGGGCGCCATCGGCAACAGGCTTCAGGGCATCCTCCCCCACTCCAACGCTCAGCCTCTGGCCAGAGGCCGAGAAGGTAAAATGGGCTCTGTTCAAAGCCTGAGCTTTCTCACCGGGGGGGCAGGCGTCGCTTTTCTCTCCAGCCTCCTTGGGCACTGCGGGCCTACCACTGCTCCCTTCAGCACCCTGGGCGGGTGCAAGCCCCACCCCCGCCCCTTCCACTGTATTGCTCCGGGCTTGTTGAGCGCGACCCAGAGGAGGAAGTCCACCACTCTCCCCTTCAAGTACCTTGGGGCTATTGCTGGCACCAGCTGGGGGTTCCAGAACAGGGTGGGACAGCCCCCGAGCAGCATCTGTGGCTAAACAAGCTTTTTGAGCACTTGTAACTGCAGCAAGGCTATGGAACCCTATTGTGTGATCTACCCCCTGCTGGGGTGGGGGGGCCTCATGTGGAGACGAGGGGTTCAGCTTGTCTGCTGGGAAGGTGGCAGCCAGGGTTGAAGAACCCTGCTGGCTGGGCAAAGCCAAGCTGGTCGGGGCAAAGGGAGAGATCAAGACTGGTGAGGGGTTATGGTCAGCACCAGAAGGAGCTCCAGGACCAGGGAAAGGTGGGGAGACAACTTGGGAAGTGGAGGGGGGAAGAGTGGGGGTGGGAAGAGTGGAGGTGGAAGGTGGGAAGAGTGGAGGTGGGAAGTCAACTTGGGCAGTGGACTGAGGCACCTGTGGGTCCTTGCTGTGAGCAGGGACGTCAGCGGCTGCGTAGGGGGAAGGGGGGGGGGGAGGGGAAGAGTCACCACACGCCTTGCTACCCGTGTAGCCTTCGTCACGCTTGAGGTCACACAGCAGGGGGAGCAAGTCGTAGGGCTTGCGTTGCAGGCCAAGGTTGTCCAGGTCAGTGTAGCAGGCGGAGACCAAACCGTCCTTCACGCCGAGCCGTGGCATGGCGGAGGCTGCGGAGTGTGTGGAGTAGTTCCCTAGGGGTCCCCCATCTGTTGATAGGGCCCGTCTAGCCAGTATGGTCCCGCCCCTATGCAGCCGGACCTCAGGCTTCCAACCGCTCACGCCTGTTCGGCCTGTTCCCTGATCTCCCTGGTGGCCGCCATCCCCAGGTTCAACTTCGCTTCCCTTTTTGCACACATCCTCAGTTCCGGCTTGAGAGGTGGCCCGGGTGGAGGTGCCTGACGCAAGGGGCAACCACACTGTCGACCATGATAGGTCCCAGAAGCCAAACTCCTTCACACCCCTCAGCTGCTCAGCCTGCATGGTACCTGCATGGGTTTGTATTGCTCTGCTTGCGTGGTAACTGCATGGGTTGGTACTGCTCAGCTTGCATGGTACCTGCATGGGTTGGTACTGCTCAGCTTGCATGGTACCTGCATGGGTTTGTACTGCTCAGCTTGCATGGTACCTGCATGGGTTTGTACTGCTCAGCTTGCATGGTACCTGCATGGGTTTGGATTGTTTTGATGATGATGATAACGATTACATTTACCCGGTAACTGTTGTTACTGTCCAAGATGGCAAGCAGCCAAATTACTGGCTGGAGCCATGTAATCAAGTTCGGGTTCAAGTATTGATGGTTTGCCCTAGTGAAAGTAAACAGGCTGGCACCCCTCAACTTCACACCTCGTAAGAAAGCGTACGTACGTATGTATGTATGTATGCATGTATGTATGTAAGTATGTAAGTATTTATGTATGTATGTTTGTATGTATGGTACAGTACAGGGGTAGGCAAAATAGGCTGAAGGGACTTGCCCAACTGTGACAGTAAGGGCTCAAAAGAAGAAGCCTTGATGAACTGACCCCCAAACAATCTTTTTACTGACAGGGCCCTGAGTTATATTTATTTATGTATTCAAGTCAAGTACCTGCTTGGGCGCCTCCCATGACAGCACCCGCACCCGCTACAGAGACCTCAACCTCACGCCTCGTAACAAGGCATGCTATTTATTGATTTATTCAAGGCAAGTACCTGCCACTATTTTTGATTTGTGCGTCGCGTTACCATTCCGTCGCTGCATGGCGACGCATGGGTCCGGCTACACCAGTCAGACATGCCCCTCAGAACCCCCAGGCTCCGTGCTTTGCGGGGTTCGGGGGGCAGCTCGTCGCACTGGGGTAGCACCGAGTCGTTCAATGCGCGACGCGTCGCAAAAACATAAGTAGTACCTGCATGGGCGCCTCCCATGACAGCACCGGCGCCCGCTACAGAGACCGTGCTGGCAGTGGTGGCGCTGAAGGTCGCTACAGCTGCTGCACCTCCAAAGTGTGCTGCAGCCATAGCCGCTCCAGCTCCGGCCACAAGCGCGGGTGCCAACAGACCACCAGTGATAGCTAGCAAGGCAGCTCCTCCCAAGACAGCACCACCAACCTGGAGGTGGTGTTGGTGTTGGCGTTAGTGTTGGTTGTAGATGCTGTTTGTTTGTGTTTGTGTTGTAGTTGTTTGTTGATAATGGTGTTGTTTTCCGGCCACAAGCGCGGGTGCCGGCAGACCACCTGTGATGGCTAGCAAGGCAGCTCCTCCCAAGACAGCACCACCAAACTGGAGGTGGTGTTGGTGTTGGTGTTGGTGCTGGCGTTAGTGCTGATGCTGTTTGTTGGTGTTGGTGTTGCTTGTTGCTGATGGTGTTATTTGTTGAGGTTGTTTAATGTTGGTTTCCGACCACAAGAACGGGAGCCAGCAGACCACCAGTGATGGCTAGCAAGGCAGCTCCTCCCAAAACAGCACCACCAACCTGGAGGTGGTGTTGGCGTTAGTGTTAGTGTTGTTTGTTTATGCTGTTTGTTGGTGTTGGTGTTGGAGTTGTTTGTTGATGATGATGGTTTCCGACCACAAGCACAGGAGCCAGCAGACCACCAGTGATGGCGAGCAAGGCAGCTCCTCCCAAAACAGCACCACCAACCTTAGGAGGTGTTGGTGTTGGCGTTAGTGTTGTTTGTTGATGCTGTTTGTTGGTGTTGGTGTTGTAGTTGTTTATTGATAATGGTGTTGTTTTCCGGCCACAAGCGCGGGTGCCAGCAGACCACCAGTGATGGCGAGCAAGGCAGCTCCATCCAAGACAGCACCACCTACCTGGAGCTGGTGTGGGCGTCAGTGCTGTTGCTGCATGTTGGTGTTGGTGTTGGAGTTGTTTGTTGGTGCTGTGGTTTTCCGCCCACACGCACGGG
Source organism: Chlamydomonas sp. ICE-L (assembly GCA_013435795.1). Classification (NCBI taxonomy): domain Eukaryota; kingdom Viridiplantae; phylum Chlorophyta; class Chlorophyceae; order Chlamydomonadales; family Chlamydomonadaceae; genus Chlamydomonas; species Chlamydomonas sp. ICE-L. Next base: position 14,770,283 of record JACBWV010000552.1, read on the forward strand.
AGCCACCAGACCACCAGTGATAGCTAGCAAGGCAGCTCCTCTTCAGACAGCACCACCAACGTTGAGTTGGTGTTGGTGTTGGCGTTAGTGTCGTAGTTGATGCTCTTTGTTGGTGATGGTGTTGGCGTTGGTGTTGCAGTTGATGCTCTTTGTTGGTGTTGGTGTTGTTTGTTGGTGTTGGTGTTGTTTGTTGATGTTGCTTGATGATGTTTTCCGGTCACTCGCACAGGAGCCAACAGACCACCAGTGATAGATAGCCAGGCAGCCCCTCCCGAGACAGCACCACCAACCTGGAGATTGTTTTGGTGTTGGCGTTGGCGTTAGTGCTGTTTGGTGATGTCATTTGTTGTTTGTTGGTGTTGGTCTTGGTGTTGTTTGTTGATGATAGTGTTTTCGGCCACCTGCACGGGAGCCAACAGACCACCGGTGATGGCGAGCAAGGCAGCTCCTCCAAAGACAGCACCACCAACCTGGAGGTGGTGTGGGCGTCAGTGCTGTTGCTGTATGTTGGTTTTGGTGTTGGAATTGTTTGTTGATGATGTTGGTTTCCGCCCACACGCACGGGAGCCACCAGACCACCAGTGATAGCTAGCAAGGCAGCTCCTCTTCAGACAGCACCACCAACGTTGAGTTGGTGTTGGTGTTGACGTTAGTGTCGTAGTTGATGCTCTTTGTTGGTGATGGTGTTGGCGTTGGTGTTGTAGTTGATGCTCTTTGTTGGTGTTGGTGTTGTTTGTTGGTGTTGGTGTTATTTGTTGATGTTGCTTGATGATGTTTTCCGGTCACACGCACAGGAGCCAACAGACCACCAGTGATAGATAGCCAGGCAGCCCCTCCCGAGACAGCACCACCAACCTGGAGATTGTTTTGGTGTTGGCGTTGGCGCTAGTGCTGTTTGGTGATGTCATTTGTTGTTTGTTGGTGTTGGTCTTGGTGTTGTTTGTTGATGATAGTGTTTTCGGCCACCTGCACGGGAGCCAACAGACCACCGGTGATGGCGAGCAAGGCAGCTCCTCCAAAGACAGCACCACCAACCTGGAGGTGATGTGGGCGTCAGTGCTGTTGCTGTATGTTGGTGTTGGTGTTCGAATTGTTTGTTGATGATGTTGGTTTCCGCCCACACGCACGGGAGCCACCAGACCACCAGTGATAGCTAGCAAGGCAGCTCCTCTTCAGACAGCACCACCAACGTTGAGTTGGTGTTGGTGTTGGCGTTAGTGTCGTAGTTGATGCTCTTTGTTGGTGATGGTGTTGGCGTTGGTGTTGTAGTTGATGCTCTTTGTTGGTGTTGGTGTTGTTTGTTGGTGTTGGTGTTGTTTGTTGATGTTGCTTGATGATGTTTTCCGGTCACACGCACAGGAGCCAACAGACCACCAGTGATAGATAGCCAGGCAGCCCCTCCCGAGACAGCACCACCAACCTGGAGGTTGTTTTGGTGTTGGCGTTGGCGTTAGTGCTGTTTGGTGATGTCATTTGTTGTTTGTTGGTGTTGGTCTTGGTGTTGTTTGTTGATGATAGTGTTTTCGGCCACCTGCACGGGAGCCAACAGACCACCGGTGATGGCGAGCAAGGCAGCTCCTCCAAAGACAGCACCACCAACCTGGAGGTGGTGTGGGCGTCAGTGCTGTTGCTGTATGTTGGTTTTGGTGTTGGAATTGTTTGTTGATGATGTTGGTTTCCGCCCACACGCACGGGAGCCACCAGACCACCAGTGATAGCTAGCAAGGCAGCTCCTCTTCAGACAGCACCACCAACGTTGAGTTGGTGTTGGTGTTGACGTTAGTGTCGTAGTTGATGCTCTTTGTTGGTGATGGTGTTGGCGTTGGTGTTGTAGTTGATGCTCTTTGTTGGTGTTGGTGTTGTTTGTTGGTGTTGGTGTTATTTGTTGATGTTGCTTGATGATGTTTTCCGGTCACACGCACAGGAGCCAACAGACCACCAGTGATAGATAGCCAGGCAGCCCCTCCCGAGACAGCACCACCAACCTGGAGATTGTTTTGGTGTTGGCGTTGGCGCTAGTGCTGTTTGGTGATGTCATTTGTTGTTTGTTGGTGTTGGTCTTGGTGTTGTTTGTTGATGATAGTGTTTTTGGCCACCTGCACGGGAGCCAACAGACCACCGGTGATGGCGAGCAAGGCAGCTCCTCCAAAGACAGCACCACCAACCTGGAGGTGATGTGGGCGTCAGTGCTGTTGCTGTATGTTGGTGTTGGTGTTGGAATTGTTTGTTGATGATGTTGGTTTCCGCCCACACGCACGGGAGCCACCAGACCACCAGTGATAGCTAGCAAGGCAGCTCCTCTTCAGACAGCACCACCAACGTTGAGTTGGTGTTGGTGTTGGCGTTAGTGTCGTAGTTGATGCTCTTTGTTGGTGATGGTGTTGGCGTTGGTGTTGTAGTTGATGCTCTTTGTTGGTGTTGGTGTTGTTTGTTGGTGTTGGTGTTGTTTGTTGATGTTGCTTGATGATGTTTTCCGGTCACACGCACAGGAGCCAACAGACCACCAGTGATAGATAGCCAGGCAGCCCCTCCCGAGACAGCACCACCAACCTGGAGGTTGTTTTGGTGTTGGCGTTGGCGTTAGTGCTGTTTGGTGATGTCATTTGTTGTTTGTTGGTGTTGGTCTTGGTGTTGTTTGTTGATGATAGTGTTTTCGGCCACCTGCACGGGAGCCAACAGACCACCAGTGATGGCGAGCAAGGCAGCTCCTCCAAAGACAGCACCACCAACCTGGAGGTGATGTGGGCGTCAGTGCTGTTGCTGTATGTTGGTGTTGGTGTTGGAATTGTTTGTTGATGATGTTGGTTTCCGCCCACACGCACGGGAGCCACCAGACCACCAGTGATAGCTAGCAAGGCAGCTCCTCTTCAGACAGCACCACCAACGTTGAGTTGGTGTTGGTGTTGGCGTTAGTGTCGTAGTTGATGCTCTTTGTTGGTGATGGTGTTGGCGTTGGTGTTGTAGTTGATGCTCTTTGTTGGTGTTGGTGTTGTTTGTTGATGTTGCTTGATGATGTTTTCCGGTCACACGCACAGGAGCCAACAGACCACCAGTGATAGATAGCCAGGCAGCCCCTCCCGAGACAGCACCACCAACCTGGAGATTGTTTTGGTGTTGGCGTTGGCGTTAGTGCTGTTTGGTGATGTTATTTGTTGTTTGTTGGTGTTGGTCTTGGTGTTGTTTGTTGATGATAGTGTTTTCGGCCACCTGCACGGGAGCCAACAGACCACCGGTGATGGCGAGCAAGGCAGCTCCTCCAAAGACAGCACCACCAACCTGGAGGTGGTGTGGGCGTCAGTGCTGTTGCTGTATGTTGGTGTTGGTGTTGGAATTGTTTGTTGATGATGTTGGTTTCCGACCACAAGCACGGGAGCCACCAGACCACCAGTGATAGCTAGCAAGGTAGCTCCTCTTCAGACAGCACCACCAACGTTGAGTTGGTGTTGGTGTTGGCGTTAGTGTCGTAGTTGATGCTCTTTGTTGGTGATGGTGTTGGCGTTGGTGTTGTAGTTGATGCTCTTTGTTGGTGTTGGTGTTGTTTGTTGGTGTTGGTGTTGTTTGTTGATGTTGCTTGATGATGTTTTCCGGTCACACGCACAGGAGCCAACAGACCACCAGTGATAGATAGCCAGGCAGCCCCTCCCGAGACAGCACCACCAACCTGGAGGTTGTTTTGGTGTTGGCGTTGGCGTTAGTGCTGTTTGGTGATGTCATTTATTGTTTGTTGGTGTTGGTCTTGGTGTTGTTTGTTGATGATAGTGTTTTCGGCCACCTGCACGGGATCCAACAGACCACCGGTGATGGCGAGCAAGGCAGCTCCTCCCGAGACGGCACCCCCAACCTGGTGGTGTTGATGTTGGCGTATGTGTTGTTTGTTGATGCTGTTTGTTGGTGTTGTTTGTTGAGGATGGTGTTGTCTGTTGATGATGTTTGATGATGTTGTTTTCCGGCCACACGCACAGGAGCTAGCAGACCACCACCGCTCTGCTTCACTCGATTCTGGAGCCACCTGTCGCTCCAATAGCTAACACTCCCCGCCCATTTTCTGCTTTGCTTGCGACGCGCGTAGGACTTGTACTATGCAATCCAGCACTGTTTCTGTTTTGGGCTGCACATGATAGCTTCCAGCCAGCTCCATTAGCCAGCCACTGGTTCAAGTCCAATATTTCCAGATGCGTTGGAATGCCTGTCATGCCAGCTTTCAGGCGCATTAGCTAGCTTCAGGTTTGGCCAAAAGACGGGGAGAAGGAGTTGCCCTAGAAGCTGCTAAACATGACCATACAAAGGGTTTTTATAGCAACAATTCGGTTTAAACGGGGTAAAAACTACCGATCGCTATATTGTGCGGGAAAATAAATCCCTGCCTAGAAGCTGCTAAACTTTACCATAAGAACTACTTTTTATAGCGATAGTTTCGTTAAAACGGGGTCAAAACTAGCGAGCGGTATGTATAGCGGAAAAATAAATCCCTGCCTAGAAGCTGCTAAACATTACCATAGTAACTACTTTCTATAGCGATAAATACGTTAAAACGGGGTGAAAACTAGCGAGCGCTATGGTAGCGGAAAAATAAATCCCTGCCCAGAAGCTGCTAAACATTACCATAAGAACTACTTTCTATAGCGATAAATTTGTTAAAACGAGGTCAAAACTAGCGAGCACTACGTATAGCGGAAAAATAAATCCCCGCCCTGAAGTTGCTAAACATTACCATAAGAACTACTTTCTATAGCGATAAATTCGTTAAAACGAGGTCAAACCTAGCGAGCGCTATGTATAGCGGGAAAATAAATCCCGGCCTACAACCTGCTAAACGTTACCATACAAAAGGCTGTGCAATCCCAGGGGGGTCTGGGAAGTTATTTCTAGACCTTATTCCCGAAGGTTTTAGATATGAAGACTTCCGTAACTAAGCATGCCGCACATGTAGGGATAGGCAATATGATATTATATGATATCATGTCATCATATGATATCATATGATATCATACGATGCGGGCGGTCTGACTAGGTAACTTTGGCCTACGGCATCATATCATATGATATCTGTATGATATCATATGACATCATACTCGTCTTTGGTCAGCATCATATGATTTGCCGGTCCCTACGTATATGAGCAACTTCCTAGACTCCCCCCCGTGCAATCAAGTCACATTTGTTACAATACCAGTCTCATCTCCTCCCACCATGAGCTGTCGCTTCAAGCTTTTCCTGTTGGATAATGTCACAATACCAACGTTGCTCAAATCAATTTCATTGTTACGACACCAGTCCCATCTCCTCCCACCTTGAGTTAGCGCTTCAAGCTTTTCTTGTTGGATAATGTCACAATGAGATTGATAATCAATTAAATTCCACTGTTAGAACACCAGTCCCATCTCCCCCCACCTTGAGTTGCTGCTTCAAGCTTTTCCTGCTGGTTAATGTCACAATACCTATGTTGTTCAAATCAATTTCACTGTTCCGACACCAATCCCATCTCCCCCCACCTTGAGTTGCTGCTTCAAGCTTTTCCTGCTGGTTAATGTCACAATTCCATTGGTTTTCAAATCAATTTCACTGTTACGACACCAGTCCCATCTCCTCCCACCTTGAGCTGTCGCTTCAAGCTTTTCCTGTTGGATAATGTCACAATACCAACGTTGTTCAAATCAATTTCACTGTTACGACACCAATCCCATCTCCCCCCACCTTGAGTTGCTGCTTCAAGCTTTTCCTGCTGGTTAATGTCACAATTCCATTGGTTTTCAACTAAATTCCACTGTTACAACACCAGCCCCATCTTCCCACACCTTCAGTTGTCGCTTTAAGCTTTTCCTGCTGGATACTGCCACAACCCCCTCCTCTTCTGCTGCCTCTGCGTATGCCTCCGCCCTTGCCTTCTCCTTCAGCTGCTGCTTCATCAGCACATCAGATAGCCAGAGCTGCTCGAAGGCACACATTTGGGGCCAAGGCACTCTCAGCCAATGGCACATGCGCTTGATTGCTATGCGGGAGCGGGCATCATACAACTGGAATGGTTGCATCAGCTTCTCTTCCTCTGCACGCATGTCTTTCCTCCCACCCCCTACTACCTGCAACTCAGAGCCAGCTGCGAGAAGGTGTTGGTGTTGGTGTTGGTGTTGTTTGTTAATATTGTTTGTTGGTGTTGGTGTTGCTTGTAAATTTTGTTTGTTGGTGTTGGTGTTGCTTGTTAATTTTGTTTGTTGGTGTTGTTTGTTCATGTTGTTTGTTGTTTGTTGGTGTTGTTTGTTAATGTTGTTTGTTGTTTGTTGGTGTTGTTTGTTAATGTTGTTGGTTGGTGTTGGTTGTTCACGTTGTGTGTTGGTATTGTTTGCTGGTGTCGATGCTGTTAGTTGGTGTTAGTGTTAGTGTTAGTGTTGTTTGTTGGTGTTGTTTGTTGATGCTGGCGTTGTATGTTGACGTTCCTTGTTGGTGTTGGTTGCTGGTTTTGGTGGGGTTTGCTATATGTTTTTCTTTTCTTCTTTCTTGTTTTCTTTTGCTTTGGTTTTAGTGTTGGTGGTGATTGCCATCATGCTGCCCTCTGCTGTTTTGGCCCATTTTTGGTGGGTGTACTTTGGTGGGTGTATTTTGGTGGGTGTATTTTGGTGGGTGTAGTTTGGTGGGTGTATTTTGGTGGGTGTATTTTGGTGGGTGAACTTTAGTGGGTGCATTTTTGGTGTATTTTAATTTGATTTTTTCCAGGAACGCCCCGGAACTTTGCTCGCCGCACTTTGGGGTAGGTTTGTTTTTTTTTTGGTTTTTTTCAAATAACATTGCTCCGGCGAGTCCATGGTAAGTGGGGTTTAATAAAAGTGAACATTGTTTATTGGGGGTTAAAGTGAACATGGTGAGTGGGTTTTTTTCCAAAGTGGAACATGGTGATGGGGTTAAAGTGAACATGGTGGTGGGGGTTTTAAGTGAACAGGTGAGTTTGGTTACAGTGAACATGGTGAGTGGTTTTATAAAAATTGAACATGGGTGGTTTAAAAGTTACAGTGGTGATTGGTTTAAAGTGACATGGTTAATTGCGTTTTAAAGTGTACATTTTTATTGGGGGTTTTAATATGGAACATGTGATTGGGTTTTAAAGTGAACATGGTGAGTGGGTTTAATAAAGTGAACATGTTTGATTGGGGTTAACGGTGACATGTAGTGGTGGTTTAAAGTTAGGCGGCCTCTAGTGTACATGGTGAGGTGTGGTTTTTAAGTGAACATGGGGAGTGAGGTTTAGAGTGAAGGCGGCCTCTGTGTACATGGTGAGTGGGGTTAAAGTGAACATTGTTGAGTGGGGGTTTAAAGTGAGGCGGCCTCTAGTGGTACATGTTGAGTGGGGTTTAAAGTGAACATGGTGATTGGGTTAATGACATGGTGAGTGGGTGTTGAAGTGAACATGGTGAGTGGGTTTAAAGTGAACTTGTGAGTGGGTTTAAAGTGAACTTGTGGATGGGTTTCAAGTGACATGGTTATTGGGTTTAAATTGACATTGGGTGAGTGGGGTTTAACTTGACATGGTGATGGGTTTTTAAAGTGAACATGGGTTATTGGGTGTTAAAGTGAACATGGTGAGTGGGGTTAAATTGAATGCCGTCCTCTAGTATCATGGGAGGGGGTTTAAAGGAACATGGTCGGTGTTTAAAGTGAAGGCGGCCTCTATTGTACAGGTGAGTGGGGTTTTAAGTGAACATGGTGATGTGGGTTTAAGTTGAACATGGTGATTGGGGTTTTAAAGTGGAACACTGTGTTTGGGTTTAAAGTGAACATGGGTGCGTGGGGGTTAAAGTGGAGCGTCCTATAGTGTGCATGGTGATGGGGTTTTAAATTGATACACATGGTGAGTGGGGTTTTTAAAGTGAAGGCGGCTCTAGTGTACTATGGTGATGGGGTTTAAAGTGAACATGGTGAGTGGGTTTAAAGTGACATGGTGAGTTGGGTTTAAGTACATGTGAGTTGGGTTTAAAGTGAACAGGTGAGTGGGGTTAAAGTTAACATGGGGGGAGTGGGGTTTAAAGTGAACATTGGGTGAGTGGGGTTTTAAAAGTGAACTGTTGAGTGGGGTTTAAGTTTAACTGTGAGTGGGGTTAAAGTGACATGGGTGGTGGGTGGTTTAAAAGTGACATGGTGAGTGGTGTTTTAATTGGAACATTGTGAGGTGGGGTTTAAAGTTACAAATTTGGTGGGGGTGTTGTGAGTGGGGTTTAAAGTGAACTGGTGATTGGGGTTTAAAGTGAACGTGGGTAGGTGGGTGTTAAAGTGAACATGGTGCTGGGGTTTTAAAGTTAACAGGGTTATGGGGGTTAAAGGTGAACTTTTTATGGGGGTTTAAGTGACTGTTATATTTAGTTTAAATTGAACATGTTGAGTGGGGTTTAATTGAAGGGCGGCCTCTAGTGTACATGGTGATGGTTTTGAAGTGAACATGTGAGTGTGTTTAAAGTTAAAGGCCGTGCCTTTCTATTGTACCTGGTTGATTGGGGTTTAAATTTACAATGGTGAGTGGGGTTTAAAGTGAAGGCGGCCTCTAGTGTACATGGTGAGTGGGGTTTAAAGTGAACATGGTGAGTGGGGTTTAAAGTGAACATGGTGAGTGGGGTTTAAAGTGAACATGGTGAGTGGGGTTTAAAGTGAACATGGTGAGTGGGGTTTAAAGTGAACATGGTGAGTGGGGTTTAAAGTAAGCATGTGAGTGCGGTTTTCAGTGAACATGGTGAGTGTGGTTTAAGGTAAACATGGTGATTGGGTTTAAAGTGAACATGGTTGATGGGGTTAAAGTGAAGCGGCTCTAGTGACATGTGAGGGGGTTAAGTGAACATGGTGATGGGGTTTCAAGTGAACACGTTAGTTGGGTTTACAGTGAACATTGTGAGTTGGTTTAAAGTGAATGTCGCTCTAGTTTACATGTGAGTGGTGGTTTAATTTAACATGGTAAGGGTGTGTTTACAGTGAAGGCGCATCTATGGTACATGTGATGGGGTTTTAAATTGAACATGTTGATTGGGGTTTAATGACATGTGATTGGGGTTAAATTGAAACGAGGTGAGTGGGGTAAAGTTAACTTGTGGTTGGGTTTAAGTGACCTGGTGAGTTGGGGTTTAATGTGAACATGTGAGTGGGTTTGAAAGTGAACATGTGAGTTGGTTTAAAGTGTACATATGTGATTGGGTGTTTAAAGTTAAATGTTGGAGTGGGGTTTTAAGTGAACATGGTGAGTGGAGGTTTTAAAGTTAACGTTGTGAGTGTGTTTAAGTGAACCTGTTAGTGGTGGTTTTTAAGTGAACATGTGATGGGTTTAAAGTGAACATGGGAGTGGGGTTTAAAGTGAACATGGTGAGTGGGGTTTAAAGTGAACATGGTGAGTGGGGTTTAAAGTGAACATGGTGAGTGGGGTTTAAAGTGAACATGGTGAGTGGGGTTTAAAGTGAACATGGTGAGTGGGGTTTAAAGTGAACATGGTGAGTGGGGTTTAAAGTGAACATGGTGAGTGGGGTTTAAAGTGAACAGTGAGTGGGGTTCAAAGGTGACATTGTGATTGGTGTTTAAGTGACACCTGGTGATGGGTGTTTAAATGTGAGCATGGTAGTGGGGTTTAAAGTGAACATGTTGATGTGGGTTTTAAAGTGAACATGTGATTGGTTTTTAAAGGTGAACCATTTGATGGTGTTAAAGTGTAACATGTTGAGTGGGTTGAAAGTGAACAGGGTGTAGTGGGGTTTAAAGTAACATGTGATTGGGTTTTAAAGTGCACATGGGAGTTGTGGGTTAAAGTGAAATGGTGAGTGTGTTTTAAAATTGAATCATTTTGAGTGGGTTTACTATGAGCATGGTTGAGTGGGGTTTGAAAGTGAAGCATGTTTAGTGGGTTTAAAGTGAACATGTTTGAGTGGGGGTTTAAAGTGAACATTGTGAGTGGTTTAAAGTGAACATGGTAGTGGGGTTTAAGTGAAACAGTTTAAGTGGGGTTTAAAGTGAACATGTATTTGGTGGTTTAAAGTGAACATGTGAGTGGGGTTTACAGTTGGAACACATGGTTGATGGGGTTTACCAGTTAACATGTGAGTGGGGTTTAAGTGACATGGTGAGTGGGGTTTAAGTGAACATGGTGAGTTGGGTTAAAGTGAACAGGGTTGAGTGGGGTTTTAAAGTTAAACATTGTGAGTGGGGTTTAAAGGTAACATGGTGATTGGGTTTAAACGTGACAGGTATTGGGGTTTTAAAGTGAACATGGTGGTGGTGTTTAAAGTGACCATGGTGAGTGGGGTTAAAGTGAACATTGTGATGGGTTTAAAGTGAACATGGTGATGGGTTTAAAGTGACATGGTGATTGGGGTTAAAGTGATGCAGGTTGAGTGGGGTTTTAAACGTGAACATGGTGTAGTGGGTTTTTAAAGTGAACATGGTGAGTTGGGTTTAAAGTGAACAATGGGGTGAGTGGTGTTGAAATTTAACAATTGTGAGTGGGGTTTAAAGTGAACATGGTGAGTGGGGTTTAAAGTTACATGTTGAGTTGGTTTAAAGTGACCATGGTGATTGGGGTTTAAGTGAAATGTGAGTGGGTTTAACGTGACATGTGATGGGGTTTTAAAGTTTACATTGTTGAGGCGGTTTAAATGAACATTTTTGTATTTGTCTTTTTAAGTGAACTTGTTGAGTGGGGTTTAAAATTGACATGGTGGTGGGGTTTAAAGTGAACATGGTGAGTGGGGGTTTAAATTGACATTGTTTCGTTGGTTTTATAGTTTACATGGTTGAGTGGGGTTTAAAGTGAACATGGTTAGTGGGGTTTTAAAGTGTAACATGTGAGTGGGGGTTAAAGTTAACTTGTTGATGGGTTTAAAGTTGACATGTGAGTGGGGTTTAAAGTGAACATGGGTTATGTTTGTTTAAAAGTTAACATGGTTGAGTTTGTTTTTAAATGTTAAACAAGGGTTAGTGGGGTTTAAATGCACTATGTCGAGTGGGGTTTAAGTGAACATGGTGAGTGGGGTTTCAAGTGACATGGTGTGGGTGGGTTTACAGTGAAATGCGGCCTCTATGTCATGGTGAGCGGGGTTTTAAAGTTAACATGGAGTGGGGTTTAAAGTGGAAAGGCGGCCCTCTAAATGTACATGGTGTAGTGGGGTTAAAAAGTGAAAATGGTGATGGGGTTTTTGAAGTGAACATGTGATTGGGTTTTAAAGTGAAACATTGTGAGGTGGTGTTTAAAGTGACCATTGATGATGGGTTTAAAGTGAACATGGTGAGTGGGGTTTAAAGTGAACATGGTGAGTGGGGTTTAAAGTGAACATGGTGAGTGGGGTTTAAAGTTGAACATGTATTTTGGGTTTGAAAGTGAACATGGTGATTGAGTTGAAGTGACGTGGTGATGGGGTTTTAAAGTGAACATGGTGGAGTGGGGTTTTTACAGTGAAGCATTTTGAGTGGGGTTTAAAGTGAACATGGTGAGGAGTGGGGTTTGAAAAGTGATCAATGGTGAGTGGTGTTTAAAGTGACCATGTTTATGTGGGGTTTAAAGTGAACATGGTGAGTGGGTTTTAAAGTGACATGGTGAGTGGGGTTTAAAGTGAACATGGTGAGTGGGGTTTAAAGTGAACATGGTGAGTGGGGTTTAAAGTGAACATGGTGAGTGGGGTTTAAAGTGAACATGGTGAGTGGGGTTTAAAGTGAACATGGTGAGTGGGGTTTAAAGTGAACATGGTGAGTGGGGTTTAAAGTGACACATGGTGAGTGGGTTTAAAGTGAACAATGTTGAGGTGGTGTTTTAAATGGGACATGGTGTGGGTGGGGTGTTTAATAAGTGAAGGCGCCTCTATTGTACATGGTGATTGGGTGTTAAAGTGACATTTGGAGTGGGGGTTAAAGTGAAGGCGGTCCTCTAGTGTACATGTAGTGGGGTTTTTAAATTGAACATGGTTAGTGGGGGTTTAAAGGGTGAACATGTATGTTGGTTTAAAGTGAACATGGTGAGTGGGGTTTAAAGTGAACATGGTGAGTGGGGTTAATAAGGCCGCCTCTATGTACATGTGGTGGGTTTAAAGTGACATGGTGGGTGGGGTTAAAGTGAACATGGTAGTGGGGTTTAAGTGGATCATGGTGAGTGGGGTTACATTGATCATGGTGAGTGGGGTTTAAAGAACATGGTGCAGTGGGGTTGAAATTGACTGGTGAGTGGGTTTTAAAGTGATCACATGGTTAGGGGTTTAAAGTGAACTTGTTTAGTGGTGTTCAGGAGTGAACATTGTGAGTTGTTTTAAATGTGACCATGTTGAGTGAGGGTTTAACTTGACATGGTGAGTGGGGTTTAAAGTGAACATGGTTATTGGGGGTTTTAAGTAACATGGTGAGTGGGTGTAAAAAATGTAACATTGTGATTTTGGTTAATTGAACATGGTGATTGGGTTTAAAGTGGAACATGGTGAGTGGGTTGAAATGAACTGGTGATGGGTTTTAATTGAACGTGGTGAGTGGGTTTAAATGAACCTTTGAGGTGGGTTAGTGAACTGTGAGTGTTTTTAAAAGGTGAACAATTTGTGAGTGGTTTTAAGTTAACAGTGTTAGTTGGGTTTAAAGTGAACTTGGTTAGTGGGGTTTTAAGTGAACATGGTGATGGGGTTTTAAAATGAACATTGTTGATTGTTTTTAAAGTGAACATGGTTATGTGGTTTAAGTGGACATGGTGAGTGGGTTGTTTTACAGTTTAACATTGTGTGAGGTGGGGTTTTTAAGTGAACATGGTGATTTGTGGGTTTAAAGTGATTCGGCCCCTAGTGTACTGTTTAGTGGGGTTTGATGAACCTGTGAGTGGGTTTAAAGTGAAGCGGCCTCTAAGTGTACCATGGTGAGTGGGTTTTAAATTGACATGGTGAGTGGGGTTTAAAAGTGAAGGTCGCCCTCTAGTGTACTGGTGGAGGGGTTTAAAGTGAACAGGTGAGTGGGGTTAAAGTGAAGGCGGCCTCTAGTGTAACATTGAAGGCGGCCTCTAAGTTTACATGGTAGAGTGTGTTTAAAGTGAACATGGTGAGTGGGGTTTAAAGTGAAGGCGGCCTCTAGTGTACATGGTGAGTGGGGTTTAAAGTGAACATGTTGAGTGGGTTTAAAAGGAAGGCGGGCCTTCTAGTGTCCTGGTGCGTGGGTTAAAGGAACATGGTGAGTGGGGGTAAAGTGCAGGCGGCCCTCTACGTGTACATGGTGCAGTGGGGTTAAAGTGAAACATGGTTGAGTGGTGGTTTTGAAAGTGAGGCTTTGGCCTCTAGTGTACATGGGAGTGGTGTTTAAAGTGACCTGGTGAGTGGGGTTTTTAAGGTGAAGGCGGGCCTCTCGGTTACATGGTGAGTGGGGTTTAAAAGTGAACATGGTTGGAGTGGGTTTAAAGTGAAGCGGACTCCCCTTAGTGTAAATGGGTGGGGTTTAAAGTGAACATGGTGAGTGAGTTGGGGTTTAAAGTGAGGCTGCCTCTAGTGTTACATGGTGATGGGGTTTAAATGTATACATGGTGAGTGGGGTTTAAAGTGAAGGCGGCCTCTAGTGTACATGGTTGCGTGGGGTTTAAGGAACAGGTGAGTGGGGTTTAAATTTGTTAAAGTGACGCTGGGGCCTCGGCTTATAGTTACATGGTTGAGTGGGGTTTTTTAAAGGAACAGGGTTGTTTGAGTGGGTGTTAAAGTGAAGGCGGCCTCTAGTGTACATGGTGAGTGGGGTTTTAAGTGAACATGGTGAGTGGGGTTAAAGTGAAGGCGGCCTCTAGTGTACATGGTGAGTGGGGTTTAAAGTGAACATGGTGAGTGGGGTTTAAAGTGAAGGCGGCCTCTAGTGTACATGGTGAGTGGGGTTTAAAGTGAACATGGTGAGTGGGGTTTAAAGTGAAGGCGGGGCGGGCCTAAGGTTACTGGTGAGGGGGTTTTAACGTGAAACAGGTGAGTGGGGTTTAAAAGTGAAGGCGGCCTCTAGTTGTACATGGTGAGTGGGGTGTCAAAGTGGAAATGGTGGAGTGGTGTTAAAATGAAGGCGGGCCTCTAGTTGTACATGGTGAGTGGGTTTAAAAGGTGAACATGGTGAGTGGGGTTTAAAGTGAACATGGTGAGTGGGGTTTAAAGTGAACATGGTGAGTGGGGTTTAAAGTGAAGGCGGCCTCTAGTGTACATGGTGAGTGGGGTTTAAAGTGAACATGGTGAGTGGGGTTTAAAGTGAAGGCGGCCTCTAGTGTACATGGTGAGTCTAGGGGTTTAAAGTGAACATGGTGAGTGGGTTTTTTAAAGTGACGGAGGCCGGCCTCTATGTAATGGTTGAGTGGGGGTTTAAAGTGAACATGGTGAGTGGGGTTTAAAGTGAAGGCGGCCTCTAGTGTACATGGTGAGTGGGGTTTAAAGTGAACATGGTGAGTGGGGTTTAAAGTGAAGGCGGCCTCTAGTGTACATGGTGAGTGGGGTTTAAAGTGAACATGGTGAGTGGGGTTTAAAGTGAAGGCGGCCTCTAGTGTACATGGTGAGTGGGGTTTAAAGTGAACATGGTGAGTGGGGTTTAAAGTGAAGGCGGCCTCTAGTGTACATGGTGAGTGGGGTTTAAAGTGAAAAACATGGTGAGTGGGTAAAGTGGAAGGCGGGCCTCCGGCCTCTAGTGTACATGGTGAGTGGTGTTAAAGTGAACATTGGTGAGTGGGGTTAAAAGTTGAAGGCGGCCTCTAGTGTTACATGGGGATGGGGTTTAAAGGGAACATGGTGAGTGGGGTAAAGTGACGGCGGCCTTAGTGTACATGGTGAGTGGGGTTTTTTTAAAAGTGAACCATGGTGAGTTGGGTTTTTAAAAGGAAAGGCGGCCCCTCTAGGGTACATGGTTGAGTGGGTGTTAAAGTGAAAATGGTGAGTGGGGTTTAAAGTGAAGGCGGCCTCTAGTGTACATGGTGAGTGGGGTTTAAAGTGAAGGCGGCCTCTATATTTTTTGCCCCATCCCCTTTTCTCACATCCTCACTGTTGCGACTGTCTAAAAGACCTGGGAGAGGTACAAGCTACTTCCTTGATTACAGTGTCATTTTGGTACATAGCCACAATGTGGGCTGACTTAGAAGGGGGGGCTACTTGGGCAGTACGGGGGTCCTGCCCCCTAGCAGTTCACACATAGTCGTGCTCCAACACTCACTTCTGTTTATTTTTTGTCCTGCAAGTAGCAGCTTCTAGGCAGCTCTCTTTCTTTATCCTTGGGCCAAACTTGAAGCTAGATAGTGTGCCGAAAGCTGACATAAAGGGCATTTTAATGCAGCTGAAAGCTTTGGAATGGGCCCAGCGGCCAGCTTATGGAGCTGACTGGAAGCTGCCATGTGTAGCCCCCAAAAGGAAACCGTTATCCTCACATGGTGCACAGCTTACTCCAGGTTCAGACTTCTTGCCTTTACTTGCACCCTTGTATATATGTCTGTCTGTCTGTCTGTCTGTCTGTCTGTCTGTCTGTCTGTCTGTCTGTCTGTCTATCTATCTATCTGCATGTATGTATGCATGCATGTATGCATGTATGTATGCATGTCTGTCTGTCTGTATGTATGTTATAGTCCAGGGGTAGGCCAAATAGGCTCAAGGGACTTGCCCAACCGTGATAGGAAGGTCTTAAAAAGAAAAAGCATGTCGCCTTGCCTTGCCTTGCGTGTGTGTGTGTGTGTGTGGGGGGGGGGGGGTAAACGTTTACTATTGAATGGTGGTGGAGACTGACATGATGACTAAAAGAAAAAGCATTATGCCTTGCCTTACCCGTTGATGATTGATGTTCGGCCTGCTCTTGCTCCCCCTGCAGCCTTTCCCCCTTGCACCACCTCACACACATCCTACCCCATCACACCACACACTCGACAAACATATACATGCGCAAACCATGCACACACAATCCACCACCACATACCTGCCCCCTTGCCTTGTCTTGCACCTTTGTCTGTTGACGCCTGGCTGCTGCTGAAAGAGTACCACGACACCCCTGATGGGGCGCCACCAGATTTTCCCTTAGTGGTATCCCTAGCCTGGGTCGCTGCATCGGCAGTAGCTGGTTCCTTGGCCTTTGTCTTGCTTTTGGTACTGCCTAGGGAGAGCCAGGAGGAAAAGTGGGAATCTGTACTACCCCCCCCTTTTCCCCCCGCTGTCGCAGACTGGGAGCTACTGGTGACAGATGCAGTGTCCTCAGCCCCCCCAGCCCCCCCCTCAGAATCGCTTTTCGGCTCATCACCAGGTATGTGCATGCAAGCGCCTATGATCGAGTAGACAGCTAGCGCTGACTTGTGTGAGTGCATGTGCCGGTACTGGTTGGGTGGGTTGAAGGTAGAGATGGGCTGCACCGACTCGTCCTCTTCATCCTCCGGTTCTCCATCCTCACCTGCAAGGGTTGTTTTCTTTCAGATTTATTACAGTTTTTTTTAACCTGCAAGGGTTGTTTTATTTCAGATTGATTATATTTTCATTTTTTTTATTTGTTTACCTGCAAGAGTTGTTTTATTTTTTTGAAGGTTATTTCAGACTTATTTCTGATTTGTTTATTTTATTTATTCACCTGCAAGGGTTGTTTTATTACAGATTTAATTTCATTTAATTTCAGACTCATCTTCTTTGTCCTCCGATTCTCCATCCTCACCTGGAAGGGTCATTTTATTTCAGATTTATTTCAGGTAAATTTCAGAGGGTTATTTTATTTCAGATATATTTCAGATATATTTCAGAGGTTTGTTATATTTCAGATTTATTTTCATTGAACATCATATTTATTTCATACTTGTTTCAGAGGTCTCCCTCCTCGCCTGCAAGGGTTGTTTTATTTCATAAGTATACCCATTTTGGTTCAGATTTATTTCAGATTTGTTTCAGAGGTCTCCCTCCTCCCCTGCAAGGGTTGTTTTACTTCAGATTTATTTTTAATTTATTTCAGATTTATTTCAGAGGTTGAGTAGATATGCTTGTATTTATTTATTTTTATATACCGGTATATCTATATCTATATCTATATATATCGGTGGTGCTCCTGTCATCGATTTTCTTTGAAACTAGCATACGCGGGCCTGTCTGGCGCGTAATTATTTTGAATCACCAGCCAGCCACCTGGCCAAGTGGCTGGCTCATCAAACTCTTCACTTAGCGCATGCGCTTCTTTACCCTGCCCAATCTGTCATGCGCCCCTTTCCCACCCTTCCCACCCTTCAAAATTCGCTATGTTCATCTGCCTTCCGCATCATAATGCCTGTAAGAAATTTCGAGTAGTTCACAGGGGGGCCATTCTTCAGTCCTCAGCGAACTCCAGCTTACATGGCGCTCAAGCTAAACGTCTACAATCCAGCGCGCTTCATACAACGGCTTTTGGCTTCGAGGGAATGATCCTGTTAACCATTTGGCTGTAGCGAGTGAGCGATTTGACTTAATGAATGGCGGAGTTTTCAGGTCAAAGCAAAAGCGTGCTCACATAAGGTGATTGCACGACAAAAACAAGCTGCAGGTTTGCAGCTTTGCACTTGCGCAGATCTCAGCGGTGTCGGAATCTGAGCAAGCTTTCTCCAGTCGTTGGTAGGTTAATCCGCAGCCTGTTCCTATCCCCTTATCTTCATGATCGAAGCATACAGCTGGCGTGAAGGGGGTGAGGTATAATGAAGGGGAGTACATGTGTCTGTGGTTGCCGGTGGGGAGGGTGGGGGGGGAGGGTCCAAGGGGAGTGAGTGTGTCTGAAGTGCTGGGTGGGGATGGCTTGGTGAAAGGGGGGGAGAGAGGGAGTGTGTCTACATGGGGTTGGGCACGGGGCAGGGAGAAGTGTCTGTGGGATCGGGGGGAGAGAGGGAAAGGAGCGTCAAACGAGGGGGGAAGATGGCTGGGTGGTGTGGGGTGTGGTATGGGGGAGAAAGACAGTGTGTGTCAAGGTGGTGGGGATGGGGGGCAGAAAGATTTAGGGGAAAGTAGCGGATCGTGTAGGGCCTGGACGGGGAGGGAGGGGGGGGGGGGGGGGGGGGGGGGTACATACAAGGGCATTACCCGTTTTGTGACCCAGACCAGGGGGGGGGGGGGGGGGGGGGGGGCAACGGCCATACAGGCTACCCTACTAGCATATATATATGATCATATATTCTCACCTATGAGGGGTAAAGAGGAAGCGGCCACGTGAAACACGTTTTTGGGATTTGCCACTGAGCTTGCAGGGGTATTCCCTGCGGATGTGTTGGAGCGTGCGGAGCTGCAGTCGGGTGGCAGAGGCTGCGAAGATCTTGGCGGCTGCACACTGTTTGTGCTGCCTTGGACTGTGTCAGTGGAGTTTTCAAGCCACATTTCACTCGCCGGGTACATTGCCACATTTGAGACAGACATAGCAGTAGAAGCCCCAGACGTGCTGCTACCGCCACCTGTCACTTGTTTAACTTTGGGCTCCTCTTGGCCCTGAAGCTCCTGCAGGGTCTCTAGCCCCAAGTTGACCCCAGCATCAACTGCGGCACTCCATCTGGGTGCCGGGGGGAAAGCACCCCCCACGCCAGACACCTTTGCCTCATCCACGACATCGCCGCTGCTATTCTCTCGGCCCTGCTGTACTGGGTCGGTGTAGTTGTCCATTGAAAACGCACTATGTGGCAGAGCGCCTGCATCAGCGATGTTTGTGTATACAGGACTTCCTGACTGTCCCCCGGCCTCTTGCTGCTCTGCTGGCCGCTTGGCCATCTTGACCGGGCTGCTGGCCGAGGAAGCCATGGAGGCGGCCTCGCCCGCTGCGTTGTGGGTAGGGGGAAGCTGGTCAGCACTTAGCGGGTCAGCACTTGGTTTAGGTTGTTTAGGTTTTAGGTGGTTTATATGGTTTAGGAAAAGAAGTGCTGACCAGCTAAGTCCTGTTTAGGATTTAAGTGGTTTATATGGTTTAGAAAAAGAAGTGCTGACCAGGTAAGTCCTAACCAGCTAAGTGCTGACCAGCTTCCCCCTACCTGGAACCACCCTCCCAAAGCTGTAAGCGGATGATGCTGCCCCTGCGGTGTCATTCCAACCAGCAGGATCAGCGCTGGTGCTAGTGAAACACTCCTTGTGGGTGAAGGATGTGGATTGGCGACCTGCGAGAATGGAGGGGGGGGCGGAGGTGCTGCTGCTGCTGCTGTTGGGCACTCGCTTCACAGTCACCACCGAGTTTCTGGGGGAATCCAGCCCCACAGAATCCAGCCCCGGTGTGACCGTGCACTCGTAGGTGGGGGCCTGGGGGATCAGGCCTGG
Source organism: Chlamydomonas sp. ICE-L (assembly GCA_013435795.1). Taxonomy (NCBI): domain Eukaryota; kingdom Viridiplantae; phylum Chlorophyta; class Chlorophyceae; order Chlamydomonadales; family Chlamydomonadaceae; genus Chlamydomonas; species Chlamydomonas sp. ICE-L. The sequence continues at coordinate 14,789,476 of JACBWV010000552.1, forward strand.
GGAGAGTGTGCGATCGTACGCCATTTGTACTGCACAAGGGGGCCTGGCAGTGAATTGGAGGTCTGGGTCCAGGAAGGTGGACCAGTTGTACACGGCATCCACCAGCTTCATTAGGGCTTGCTCCGAGTCCTGGGAACGGAAAGCAAAAGGTTCAGTGGGGATTTTAAAATATGTATGTATGTTTATGTCTGTCTGTCTGTCTGTCTGTCTGTCTGTCTGTCTGTCTGTCTGTCTGTCTGTCTGTCTGTATGCATGTGTGTATGTATGTATGTATGTATGTATGTATGTATGTATGTATGTATGTATGTATGTATGTATGTATGTATGTATGTATGTATATATGTATACATAAAACGAGTTGTAAGTGATACCTGGTCCTGTTGTGAATGGGACAGGGCATAGAGCATGTGTTCAGGAAGACTGTACTTTGACAAGCAGTCTACTGTTAAAGTACAAATGTACAAGGAAGGTGGTCCAGTAGCACACAGCATCCACCAGATACATCAGAGCTTGCTCGGGTTCTGAGAACGGAAAGGCGGAAGGGTCAGTGGGTATTTTACAATATGTATGTCTATGTATACACTATGTATGCATGTATATATAGAGAACGAGTTGGAAGTGATGCCTGGTCCTGTTGTGAATGGGGCAGGGCATAAAGCATGTGTTCGGAAAGACTGCACTTTGACAAGCAGTCTACTGCATGAGTACAAATGTACAAGGAAGGTGGTCCAGTAGTACACAGCATCCACCAGATACATAAGGGCTTGCTCGAGTCCTGAGAACGAGAAGCGAAAGGTTCAGTGGGGATTGCCCAGTACAGAAACGAATTATAAGTGAGGCCTGCCGCCCTGCCCCTACCACAAAAGGGCTGGGCAGTGTGTGCGGGGGGAAGTTAGTCAGTCCCCAGTGAATCAGAAACCTATACCCTCAACCCTAAACCCCTAAACCCGAGGAGGTCTGATTCACTGGGGACTGGCTCACTGGGGACTAACTTCCCCCCACCGGCAGTGTGTGCAATTCTGAAGCAATCTACTTTTATAATGTACGATTTTAAGCCGCATACATTTGTATGTCAGGTTGCAAGCAAGATAAAGCAGTGCAACGAGCAGAATGAAGCCCAATAAATACATCAAGTCGAATATCAGCATGTGGTTCTATAGCAATTCAGGGGATGAATTGGGTTCAGAGGTCAGACTTCGTACGCGTAATCAGGCAAAATCTCCCAGAATTCTCCCAGAATTCTTAGATTTCAGGCAAAATTTGAAATATGAAGTCCGAAGTCAATTTATTTTCGAAAATCCAACTCCCAAATCATCCCCAGAATTGCATTAAGGACACCTTCGTTTATAAAAATATAAAACATATTCAGCATCTCAGCCCACCAAACCTGAAAGCCCAGTGTTTTTTAATCTGTAGTGACCTGTCGTGTAGATCTCATCATAGGAATTATGAAGCAATCCAAGGTTACTCTCCTTTGATTTTTTTTGACAAAAAATGAAAATAAGTACGAGCTGTCACAGGACGTGAGATTGAGGGAACCCTCCCGGCTGCATGCATGTGTACATCCTGGAGAATGACTACCATGTTGGGTTTATGCGCCTGAGCTTGGAGTACCGCGCGACGTCGAAACAAGAAGGTGCGGGGTTGGAATCCCTACAGGTGCACTTTAGTATTTGCGGTCACTGTCAACCGCCATGGTAGCTTTGTCCAGGTAAAGTAGCAGCCCGTTATCTATTGCTGTAAGACAGGGCTCCCTTAATACCACGCCTCACCAGACGTGATCATTGCTTTGAAGCACCCATTGGAAAAGCGGGACATGCCAGACCACTGCCAATCGTTACTGCCACCACTACCTCCAGATATGCGACCAGGGGTCTGCTCAACAAAGAAAGACAAAGAAAAGGAGCAAAATAATAAAACCCAACACGTAAGCCAGCTTAATGAAAATGAAGCTTGGTTATGAATCAAAAAGCCGAAAAACTAAACATTAAAGAAAACTCTTCACAGACATGAATGAATTAAATAATGAAGATAAATCCTTCTAAAATAGATTCATGAACTAAGAAGATAAATCCTTCCGAACATGAATGATAGATTATGTACTAAGTGGATCAGTCCTTCAGGGGCGGTTACACAGATGATTAGCAGATGAGGGGATTCTAGGCTTACCGGTGCAGCAGATATGGGATCAACCATCTGCATGAGTCCGGCGACTGAACGAGGTTGCACACCCAACTCCTGGTAAACATGCCTCATAAGTCCATCGTTAGCACAGAGCTCAAAACCCCATCCTGGGCTGTAGGAGGACTCCCCCTCCTCCTCATCACTGCCCGCATCCTTTGCACTGCTGCCTTTCTTTTTCCCTTTCTCCTTCCCTTTGTCTTTGGCCTCGCTCTTTTCGCTGCTGGCCTTTTCTCGCGAAAGCAGCTCCTGCTCAAAAAAGGGGTCCGAGTGGGGAGCGGGTGCCCTGCCCTCCAGGATGTATTCCAGCGGCACTCTGCACAGGGCCAGACAGACAGAGGTGGTGACACGAAGAGGTGATATTGATGGTGATGGTTATGATGGGAAGTGGGCCTGTGTTTCGGGGGTGAGCGTTGGGTTGTAAGACCTTGTTCATTCGTCTGCCGTGGGCGTTGTGTCGTGAGCAGAATGATGCGGTATGTGATCGAGAGGTCGAAAGGCTAGAGTATGCATGCAGTTTATGCATATTTTTAGAGCAAAAACATCACGGGCAGTTGAGGAGGTGCGATCACCTTCCACGTGGAGGTAATAGTTTTACGAGGATTCCAGCTTTCAAGGTGGAATCCAACCCAAACCGAAAATTCACTTAATATAAGCGACGCACGGGATGGTATTATTGCCCTCCATTGATGTTTTCGTTGTTGTTGGGGCCCTGAGTAAGACGCTGGAAATGTTCACTCCCATATTTTCTTACACGGTTACACCACCCTCCTTCGAGCATCGGCGCAGGCTCTTGCGGACGCGACCCTATGCATGTGATAAACTTATACGAGCGAAATAGTAATAGAAGCAGCGAATTTGCCTGTACGAGGTGACCTACCCCCAAGCGTCGGGGCTTGGTTGCTCGAACCCATGCCTTCCCCCTTCGCGTTGCGTTGCATGGAGGGCCAGGGTGAACAGAGCTGCTGATGCATATATATCTGCAGCGTCTAGCTCCATGCTGCTCTTTTTCTCTCTAGAATAAAAGAAACTAGCAAGAAGTCAAGATTCGTTCCTCGTTCAGATCAAGCTCGAGGTAGCCCTGTCCATGCGGAGGTATCAAACAGGGCTTTATTGAAGCATGCAAACAATAAATATCGAGGTTTCCGAACTGTGCAACCAAGTTTGTTTTGGCAAGTGCTCTTCCAAATGTATAGTGAGTAGGGAGAATGGTGGAAAAGATGACGTACTCTAAAGAGAAGTACATCTCTCAACAAAAACGCAACGTACTCTGCAACTGCAACTTCAATCTCCATTGCAATGTGGTAAATCACCGCTTCGCCATTCCACACTAAGAGCACTCGGCTGAGTACGCGTACAAAGCTTAGGGAGTTTCCATCTCATCAGAATAAAACATCATTCCTATGTTTCATATTTGGCTGAGAAGCGCCCATGCTATGCGATCGAAGTATTGAACCTCGGAATTGGATACTGGCAAGATACGCATTGCTTCCGCCAACGCCTGGAATCATATTACTAGCATCCAGGCAAGCAAGAGAGCAAGCAGCAAGTCTTGGGCGTCCGCTCTTTGGCGCGCAAAGCGTCCGCGCATGAGCGCAGACGAACTGAATGGATTCTCTCAGTAACATTGAGCTATATGCGACGGCCTCTCTGGCCACTCTTGCATTGCATGCCAGCCAGCTAGAGGCGTGCACTAGCCGCTCTGACCAGCCCCCCTGGGTCTGTGGGCATACTTGGGGGTAAGTCAGTAAGACTGTGTGCATCCCTTTGTTGGGTGGTGTCAAGGGGGTCCCCAATGGGAAGAGGAGTGGAGAGGGGGGGGGGGGGGGGGGGGGGGAATCACCAGCTTCTACAATCTGCGCTCTCCATCACCCATCACCCTGGCGCACACAAATGCCAGCGCATGTCACTCGGGAACTCAAAACACACACACTTATTAACACACCATTACACACACCATTACACTCACACCTGTCAAAGGGACGCACAATACACCCACTTATACACACACCAATAAACTCACACATGGCATAGGAACACACAATGCACACATTTATACACGCACACATTAACTCACATTTAACCCAGGAGGACACAATACACACATTTATTAGCACACGTACACTAAAATTAAACTCAGGAACACACAGTACACACACTTATACATACCCATACACTCACAAAAGCACATGAACGCACAATACACACATTTGCACACATACACTCAAAATAAACGCAGGATCACACAGTCCACACACTTATACTTAACCATACACTCACTAATAACACATGAACGCACAATACACACATTTGCACACACACTCTTTCACGTATATGATATATCAGAGGAACGCACAATACACATATTTGCACACACCCAAGCGCTCACACATAACTTAGGAACACACCAATGCACTAACATGTAACAAAAGAAAGAAAGCTAATACCTCTTTCTGAACTCGTGGCAATTGAAACACATGGCAGTTACTTGACAGGAGGGACAATACTATACCCTAGATACGAGAAAGACAAAAAAAATAAAAAGAAGCTGGAGGAAGCTGCCAACCCAAAAGCAAAGAAAGACGAGGAACCCAAAGCTTATAGCTAAGCTAAAGCTAATCTAAAACAATGCTCACAGTTGTACATACACAAATACACAAACATACATACAAATACAGACACAAGCAATCATACAAGCACACCAACAATTAATTGCCTTGGTTGCATAGTGAGCAGCTGTTCGATGATGGAGGATCTCTACATACACACATACAAATACATATTCAAGCTCACACACAGAAACAGAGGAACACACTTGAACGCACACTTATACAAACAAACATAAACACAGACAACTACGCACACATAGGCATACATAAACACACACACACGCATACACTCGCACATAAACACACACACGTATACACACATAAACACTCACAAACGCACATAAACACACACTCACACATAAAACACACACACAAACACACACAAATGTACACAAGCGCACATAAACACATACGTATACACACACATACACACACACACAAACAATTCCTAACCCAGGGTGCCTTGTGAGCAGCTATTTGATGAAGGAGGATCTGGACATACACACAGACACATACAAATACATATTTAAGTGCACACGCAGAATCAGAGGAATACACTTATGCGCACACGCAAACACACACAAATACACGCATGTATAAACGCACAAACACACACGTATACACACACAAACACATGCAAATACACACACTCATAAACTCACTAACACACACGTATACACACAGAAACACACAGAAACACATGTAAACACACACTCAAAGACACACAAACACACACAAGTACACACACAAACACACAAAAACGCATAAAACACACACAAACACACTTATACACACACAAATGCATACAAACACACATAAACAAACACACACACATACACACTCAAACACACCCTTATACACACACAATTACACACAAACACACACAAACACACATAAACACATACCCACATACTTATACATATACAAACACACACATACACACACAAACACAAAAAAAAAAAAAAAAACATACACTCAAAAACACACACAAACACACACTTGTACACACACAAACACAAACTAACACACAAACAATTCCTAACCCAGGGTGCCTAGTGAGCAGCTGTTCGATGAAGGAGGATCTCTACACACACACACATACACACACACAAACACACAAACAATTCCTAACCCAGGGCGCCTAGTGAGCAGCTGTTCGATGGATGAGGATCTCTACATACACACACACATACACACACATACACACACACAAACACACGAACAATTCCTAACCCAGGGTGCCTAGTGAGCAGCTGTTCGATGAAGGAGGATCTCTTCACAATCATGATCAGACAGCTGACATGGGCCCCAACAGTGTGTGGGGCTATGAGCTGTGTGCACTGCTGAGACAGATGTACCTTACTCTAGGGATTCAGCCCAAGCTAGTGCCTGGCTTGATGAGACTCCCTGACACATGGGCTATGGCCAAGGTAGTACTATGGCCCGATTTTCATTCATCAGTATGTGTGTTCGGAAAATATATTTTTGTCCCAGTCAAAGCTGGTGCCAGGCTTGATGAGGCTCCCTCACACTCAGGCAATGGCCAAGGTAGTCCTGTGGCCTGATAGTCATTCGTATCTCCATCAATACATTTGTTCAATCAATTTAGTTTTGTTCCATCCCAAGCTAGCGCCAGGCTTCATGAGACTCCCTGACACATGGGTATTGGCCAAGGTAGTACCATGGCCCAATTTGCATTCATCTGTATGTTTGTTCAGAAAATATAGTTTTGCTCTAGTCCAAGCTGGTGCCAGGCTTGATGAGGCTCCCTGAAACATGGGTATTGGCCAAGGTTGTACTATGGCCCGATTTTCATTCATCAGTCTGTTTGTCCAGAAACTATAGTTTTGTTCTAGTCCAAGCTGGTGCCAGGCTTGATGAGACTCCCTGACACATGGGCAATGGCCAAGGTAGTACTTTGGCCCGAGTTGCATTCATCAATATGTGTGTTCAGAAAATACAGTTGTGTTCCAGCCCAAGCTAGTGCCTGGACTGATGCGGCTCCCTGGCAAATGGGTATTAGCCAAGGTAGTACTGTGGCCTGATCATCATCATTCATTCATTCATTCATTCATGCATTCACGCATCCATTCATTTCATCCATCCATCCATCCATCCATCCATCCACTCATTCATTTATTCACTATTTCATTCATTCATTCATTCATTCATTCATTCATTCATTCATTCATTCATTCATATATGCATCCATTTATTCATCCATGCATTCATCCATCCATCCATCCATCCATCCATCCATCCATCCATCCATCCATCCATCCATCCATCCATCCATCCACTCATTCATACATTCATGCATTCATGCATCCATTCATGCATTCATTCTTTCATTCATTCCTTACATTGGCATCGACAGGCATAAGCCAAGCCCATTCATTCTTTCATTCATTCCTTACATTGGCATCGACAGACCTAAGCCAAGCCCACATATAAACATGATAAAAACATGATATATAATAACAGATAAAGATGATATAAACATGATATAAGCACGATACATAATAACAGATAAACATGATATACACACGTACAAACGTGATGTAAACATTATATAAACACGATACATAATAACGGATAAACATGATATAAACACGTACAAACGTGATATAAACACATATAAGCGTAATATCTATGTGATCTAACAGAATATTTGTGTTTTGCAAGGGTGGTGAATTTTGGTACTTTAAACTTGAACTTGGACTTGGTTACATGGCTCTAGCCTTTAAGGCTGGTCACCGTCTTCTGTGCTTTAAGCTGACACACAAACAGGCACTGGCAAGGAACGTGCATTGGTTCCCAACCCAACCTTCACACCCACCCACCCACCCACATGCGCGCACACACATGCACACCCAACCACATGCACACACGCAAATGCACACACAAACACACACACACACACACACACACACACAAACATGCACACACAAACTCACACACATACACACACGCGCTCACACACTTACACGCACACACACACGCACACACACACTCAAATGGGTGCGCACGTGCTCTTATACAGGATCCCTTGGAGGGAGATGCGCTGCTCCTTGAGCAAGTCCGCAACTGGGCCAATGTGCTGGATCCCAACCGGACCTTCACACCCCCCCCACCACCACCACCACCACACACACCACACACACACATACACACACATATACACACACACACACTCACATGGGTGCGCACGTGCTCTTATGCAGGATCCCTTGGAGAGAGATGCTCTGCTCCTTGAGCAAGTCCGCAACTGGGCCAACGTACTGGATCCCAACCTCACCTTCACAGCAAGGCCCTCTGAAGCCCACCAAATGCTGCACACACAACTCCTATCCCCTGGGCTCACTGTGAATACCGGTAGTGGTAAGAAGGATGGTGTGGGAACCGACTCGGGGACCGATTCTCCCAGGAGGGGGCCTGCTGAGGGGGAAGGTGGACAGACAATGACGGTGCGTCATGAGAGGACTGTTTGTCCTTGTTGTGTTTGTTGTAAGCTATGGGTATATGAAGTTGAAATGGATGGATGCGTGACAATGTCATGAATTGGTGCATGATCTTGAGACTCGTCCGGGATGGGGGGGTGGGGTGGGGGGGGGGGGGGGGGGGGGGGCTGAGGGGGAAGGTGGTCAGACAATGCCGGTGCGTCATGGAAGGACTGTTTGCCCTTGTTGTGTTTGTTGTAAGCTATGGGTATATGAAGTTGAAATGGATGGATGCGTGACAATGTCATGAATTGGTGCATGGTCTTGAGACTCGTCCGGGATGGGGGGGCGGGGGGGGCTGAGGGGGAAGGTGGTCAAACAATGCCGGTGCGTCATGAGAGGACTGTTTGTCCGTGTGGGTTTTTTGTATTAAGCTCTGCGTCTCTTCTAGTGCAGCCCCCTGTCTTGCCTGCGTGCCCCTTCATGCTTGGTGCCTGCGCTTGACTCCCTTCGTTCGTTTCATTGGGGTGGTGGGTAGTTATGGGGTGGGTCTCTTAAGAAGGCAAAAAAAAAAAAACAGAAGAAAAGCTTGATGGATGGTGCGAGGCGGGTGGTGGGGTGGAGGGGGTGGGTCTGATTGGAATGTGGTGGGTCGCATGAAAACAGGTATACAGCGTGCCCTGTGGCGTCAGTGAAGGCGCTGTTTGCACCTTGTAGTGTGTTTGGTTTCAGATGCTAAAAACACGGTCATATGCGTTTGGAATAGAGGCTCTATTCAAGTCTCTTCAAATAAGCAAATTGTCTTGTCTGTGCACCGCTTGGAGACATGTCTGGCAATGCCGTTTTACAAAATAACCGATGTCTGGTCTGCCATCGCCTGATAGACCTGTCGGTTAATTACTTGCCTTTCCAAATAAGCCATTTGTATCGTCCGGCGCCCTACGGCTTCTGGTGACATGCCTATTAGTTCTCTTCTCTTCAAATCCCAATTTTTTTCTTGTTCTGTTGTCGGCGCCATAAACCGGAGACCATCTTGGAGATATGTCGTTGATAATGCCCTTGTACAAGTAAACGAAGTCTTGTCTGCGCCATCGCCTGGAGACCTGTCTGTTAATGCCTTTACAAATAAGCAAGTTGTATTGTCTGCGCCATCGCTTACACCTTTAAAGTCTCGCTCTTCTCAGATTTTCGTTGCTTCAATAAGCAATTTGTATTTGTCGCCCAAGAACCGCAGCTTGTGAGATGTCTGGAGTCAATCGAATGTGCCTTTCAAGAAAGTAAAAGAAGTCTGGTCTTCTCCATCGCCTTGAGACCTGTCTGGTTAATTTATGCCTTTACAATCACATTTGCTTGTCTGGCGCACATCCGCTTGGTGCCATGCCTAATTAAATTCTCTTCAAATAGCATTTTCTTGTCTGCGCATCAAAGTCTCTTGAGACAGCCTGGATATGCCTTTACAATAAGTACGCATCCTAGGTCTGCGCCATCGCTTGGAGACCTATCTGTTAAAGTCTCTTCAAATAAGCAAGGTGTCGTGTCTGTGCCATTGTTTGGGATATGTCTGTTAATGCCTTTACAATAAAAAAGGCAAGAGCTTGTGCGGAAAGCAAATGGAAAGGCAAGCGCAGAGACCCAATATTCACTTGACTACTTGTTAGGGGAAGGTCAAGCAAAAATGATGTTCAAATAGTAAGTTTGTGGGGTCTGGCGCCATTGCTTGGGGAAATGTTCTGTTCCTGCCTTTCACATCACAAAAGGCAAGAGCGTAGTCGTTAAGAGCATTTTCGGTAAATCAACGCATATAACCTATTCGCTTGACTACTGTCTTTAAGAAAAAGTCAAGCTTCAACAATTACAAATAAGGAAGTTGTCTTGTCTGTGTCCAAACGCAGTTCGCTTTATGATTTTTCTTTTAACTAGTACTCTCAAATAGCGACGTTGTCATTATCTCGGTCTTCTTCTTCGCCCATCCTCCTGGATACCTTCATTAAGTCTCTTCAAATAAGAAAGTTGTCATTTTCCTTTCTTTCTTTCTCGCCATCCCCTCATGGAGACCTGTCTATTAAAGTCTCTTACAAAGAAGCCAGGGCTGTCCTGTGGCATCATATGGAGACCTTGTCGATTCGAAAGAGGAGTCACTTCAACAATCAAGTTTCCTGTCTGTGCCATCTGCATGGAGACCTTCCGATTAAGTCTCTTCAAATTAAGCAATGGTGTGTTGTTTCTTGTGCACGCATGGAACCCTGTTCATTAAAGTCTCTGCTCTTTCTTCAAAGAAGCAAGGTGTTCTTATCTGTGCCAATCCCATGGAGACCTGTCTTATACAGTCGTCTATTAAATCCTTTCCAATAACAAGGTGTCTTGTCTGTGCCATCTCATGGAGACCTGTCTATTAAAGAAGTCTCTCTTCGAAATATGCAAGGTGTCTTGGGTCTGTGCCATCCTCATGGGACCCTGTGCTATTAAGTCTCTTCAATAAGCAAGGTGTCTTGTCTGTGCCAGTCCCTCATGTGACCTATCTATTAAATCGCGTCAAAGCGCAAGGTGTCTTTCTGTGCCAACTCTCATGGATACCTGTCTATTGAAGTCTCTTCTTCAATATAATGAAGTTGTCTTGGTCTGTGCCATCCGAATAGTCTCATGGATACCGTTCCTATTACTGTCCTTCAAAATGAAGCAAGGTGTCTTGTCTGTGCCATCTCATGGCAGACCTGTCTATTAAAGTCTCTTCAAATAAGCAAGTTGTATTGTCTGCGCCATCTCATGGAGACCTGTCTATTAAAGTCTCTTCAAATAAGCAAGGTGTCTTGTCTGTGCCATCTCATGGAGACCTGTCTATTAAAGTCTCTTCAAATAAGCAAGGTGTCTTGTCTGTGCCATCTCAATGGAGACCTGTCTATTAAAGTCTCTTCAAATAAGGCAAGGTGTCTTGTCTGTGCCATCTCATGGAGACCTGTCTATTAAAGCTCTCTTCAAATAAGCAAGGTGTCTTGTCTGTGCCATCTCATGGAGACCTGTCTATTAAAGTCTCTTCAAATAAGCAAGGTGTCTTGTCTGTGCCAATCTCATGGAGACCTGTCTATTAAAGTCTCTTCAAATAAGCAAGGTGTCTTGTCCTGTGCCATCTCATGGAGACCTGTCTATTAGAAGTCTCTTCAAATAAGCAAGGTGTCTTGTCTGTGCCATCTCATGGAGACCTGTCTATTAAAGTCTCTTCAAATAAGCAAGGTGTCTTGTCTGTGCCATCTCATGGAGACCTGTCTATTAAAGTCTCTTCAAATAAGCAAGGTGTCTTGTCTGTGCCATCTCATGGAGACCTGTCTATTAAAGTCTCTTCAAATAAGCAAGGTGTCTTGTCTGTGCCATCTCATGGAGACCTGTCTATTAAAGTCTCTTCAAATAAGCAAGGTGTCTTGTCTGTGCCATCTCATGGAGACCTATCTATTAATGCTCTTCACATAAGCAAGGTGTCTGTCCTGTGCCATCTCAATTGAGACCCTGTCTATTTAAAGTCTCTCTTCAAAACGCACGGTGTCTTTCTGTGCCATCTCTCATGGGACCTGTCTATTAAGTCTCTTCAAATAGCAAGGTGTCTTGTCCTTGGTCCATCTCTGGAGACCTGTCTATTAAAGTCTCTGTCTTCAAATAAGCAAGGGTTCTTGTTGGTGGCCACTCATGGAGACCTGGCTATAAAGTCTCTTCAAATAGCAAGGTGTCTTGTCCTGTGCCATCTCATGGAGACCTGTCATTAAAGTCTCTTCAACTACGCAAGTGTCATTTCTGTCGCCATCTCATGAGACCTGTCTATGTAAAGTCTCTTCCAGTAAGCCAAGGTGTCTGGTTCTGTGCCACATCTCATGAGACCTGTCTATTAAATTCTCTTCAAATAAGCAAGGTGTCCTTGTCGTGCCATCCATGGAGATTCCATCTTTAAAGTCTCTTCAAATAAGCAAGTCGCTTGTCTGGCCATCTCCTCGAGATATGTCTGTTAATGCCTTTACAATCAAAAAAGGCAAGAGCTAGTTCAGAAAGTAAACGGAAAAGCAAACGCAGAGATCCAATGTCTTGCACTGCGTCGTTTAGAGAGGTCACACGCTAAAATGTTTTCACAACATGGAGTGTCTTGTCTGACCTTCAACCCCGTACACGCATGATAGCACCACCAACAACAACACCAACCTATCCACACACCACCATCAACAGCCCCAAACACCATAGTTCACCGACCCCACAAAACCAGATGGGAACGCCACCAATAAGTAACCGATGATCAATCTCTCCACCACATACCACACCACAACACCAGCTTCCTCCACCAACAACACCACCGCAACCACCACCATCTTAACCAACACCACCTCCAACACTACCATCAACACCAACATCTTCACCACCAGCACCATCTCCATCAACATCACCATCTTCACCACCATCACCAACACCATCTTCTCCACCACCACCACCGCAACCACCACCATCTTCACCAACAACTCCACCTCCAACACCAACATCTTCACCACCAGCACCATCTCCATCAACACCATCTTCACCAACAACACCACCAACCCTACCAGGCAAGCCCGGGGCATGGGACTTTGGGAGGAGGAGTGCATGAGGTCATAGATTCCCAACCTTCAGCCACATCCTCAATCGACTTGGGCAATGGTGGGGGTGCACGGAACATGGATGATTCTGTCCATCCTACACCCTCCTTCCACCCCTCGTCGGTCTACCCGCATGCCTGCACCACAAACCACCTCCAACTCCAACTCCAACACCATCTTCACAATCTTCACCAACACCTCCAACACCAACACCAACACCAACCCTACCAGGCAAGCCCGGGGCGTGGGACTTCGGGGGGAGGAGTGCATGAGGTCATAGATTCCCAACCTTCAGCCACATCCTCAATCGACTTGGGCAATGGTGGGGGTGCACGGAACATGGATGATTCTGTCCATCCTACACCCTCCTTCCACCCCTCGTCGGTCTACCCGCATGCCTGCACCACAAACCACCTCCACCACCAACTCCAACACCATCTTCACAATCTTCACCAACACTTCCATCACCAACACCAACACCAACCCTACCAGGCAAGCCCGGGGCGTGGGACTTCGGGGGGAGGAGTGCATGAGGTCATAGATTCCCAACCTTCAGCCACATCCTCAATCGACTTGGGCAATGGTGGGGGTGCACGGAACATGGATGATTCTGTCCATCCTACACCCTCCTTCCACCCCTCGTCGGTCTACCCGCATGCCTGCACCACAAACCACCTCCACCACCAACTCCAACACCATCTTCACAATCTTCACCAACACCATCACCAACACCAACACCAACCCTACCAGGCAAGCCCGGGGCGTGGGACTTCGGGGGGAGGAGTGCATGAGGTCATAGATTCCCAACCTTCAGCCACATCCTCAATCGACTTGGGCAATGGTGGGGGTGCACGGAACATGGATGATTCTGTCCATCCTACACCCTCCTTCCACCCCTCGTCGGTCTACCCGCATGCCTGCACCACAAACCACCTCCACCTCCAACTCCAACACCATCTTCACAATCTTCACCAACACTTCCAACACCAACACCAACACCAACCCTACCAGGCAAGCCCGGGGCGTGGGACTTCGGGGGGAGGAGTGCATGAGGTCATAGATTCCCAACCTTCAGCCACATCCTCAATCGACTTGGGCAATGGTGGGGGTGCACGGAACATGGATGATTCTGTCCATCCTACACCCTCCTTCCACCCCTCGTCGGTCTACCCGCATGCCTGCACCACAAAATCGCTGCAAGCAATTTTCTACCTCATAGGTAAGGCAGCAAAAAAAACTTCCTCTTTCTACCTCTTCCACTTTCCTTCCCTTTTTTCCTTGTTTTCTTCCTCAAACTATAGGAATGGCATTTTTATTCTTCCCTCCTACCCGCATGCCTGCGCTACAAAATCGCTGCAGGCAATTTTATTCCTCATAGGTATGCCAGGTTTTTTTCTTCCTCTCTTCCACTTTTTCTTCGGCTTTTCCTTTTTTCTTCGTTGGTAGGCAGTTTTGTATTCTTCCTTTCTACCAGCATGCCTGCACCACAAAATCGCTGCAGGCAATTTTCTTCATAGGTATGGCAAAACAAAATCTTCCTCTCTTCCATTTTTTTCTTTCACTTTCTTCCACTTTTCTATCTCAATCAATTTTTTCTTCCACTATTCCACTTTTCTTCCTCATCCACCCACGGCCAACTGTGCCAACTGTATGATGCAAGGGCACGAGTTTCTGTAAGATGGATTAAACAGATGAAGACATGTTTTTTAAACAAACACACAAATTCAGGCACACCAGAAATTTTACATTGGCTGCGAAACAGATAAAAACAGATAAAACGAACACATAACTTCAGACACCCGGGAAATTTTACAGAGGCTGTGAAACAGATAAAAACAGATAAAACGAACACATGAATTCAGACACGTTGGAAACTTTACAGAGGCTGTGAAACAGATAAAAACAGATAAAACGAACATATGAATTCAGACACTTTGGAAACTTTACAGAGGCTGTGAAACAGATAAAAACAGATAAAACGAACACATGAATTCAGACACTTTGGAAACTTTACAGAGGCTGTGAAACAGATGAAAACAGATCAAACAACACACATAAATTAAGACACTCAGGAAACTTAACAGTGGCTGTGAAACAGATGAAAACAGATAAAACGAACACATAAATTAAGACACTTTGGAAACTTTACAGAGGCTGTGAAACAGATGAAAACAGATCAAACAACACACATAAATTAAGACACTCAGGAAACTTAACAGTGGCTGTGAAACAGATAAAAACAGATAAAACGAACACATGAATTCAGACACTTTGGAAACTTTACAGAGGCTGTGAAACAGATGAAAACAGATCAAACAAACACATAAATTAAGACACTCAGGAAACTTAACAGTGGCTGTGAAACGGATAAAAACGGGTAAACCATGTACGTAAATTCAGATACTCCAGAAGCTGTACAGCGCCTGCTCACAATCACCCTGCACAGGTTCCAGCCTGATCCCCGACCAGGGCTTAGATAGCAGGCGGACTTCAGATAGCTCTGCAGGCCATGCCCCCTCATCCACCCACGGCCAACAGTCCCAACTGTATGACACAAGGGCTCGAGTGGCTGTAAAACGGATTAAAAAGGATGAAAACAGATAAACAGATCATACGAAACTGTACAGCACTTGTTCACAATCACCCTGCACAGGTTCCAGCCTGATTCCCGACCAGGGCTTAGATAGCAGGCGGACTTCAGATAGCTCTGCAGGCCATGCCCCCTCATCCACCCACGGCCAACAGTCCCAACTGTATGATGCGAGGGCACGCGTGGCTGTTAAACGGATATGCCACTGGCTAAGAGTGCCCTGGCACCAGCTCTGTCTAGCAGAGCACGACTGGGCAGAGCAAACAAAGGGGGGCAGCTGCATCAGTCGGAAGAATAGGCTGAGTTCTCTCAAGGTGAGTGGAACATTCGGATAAGCATGCTGTGCTTGCCATTACATTTCCACTCACATTTTCACTCAAATTTCCACTCAAATTTAAACTCACATTTCCACTCACATTTCCACTCAAATTTAAACTCAAATTTGTACTTGTCAAACGTATACCTACAAGTTGTACTTGCTTGCTCTGCTGTACTTGTGGGGTGGGCAAGTGCCTCGAAACAGGCAAAGGGCCTTACCGTTGTCCCAGGCATGCCTATGACACTCAGGCCTGTTGTTGCGAGGCACTTTGCCTGTTACGAGGCACTGAGGCCTGTTGTTGCGTTATTGCGAGGCACTGAGGCCTGTTGTTGCGTTGTTGCAAGGCACTGAGGCCTGTTGTTGCGTTGTTGCAAGGCACTGAGGCCTGTTGTTGTGTTGTTGCGAGGCACTTTGCCTGTTAAGAGGCACTGAGGCCTGTTGTTGTCTTGTTGCGAGGCACTGAGGCCTGTAAAGAGGCACTGAGGCCTGTTGTTGCGTTGTTGCAAGGCACTGAGGCCTGTTGTTGTGTTGTTGCGAGGCACTTTGCCTGTTAAGAGGCACTGAGGCCTGTTGTTGTCTTGCTGCGAGGCACTGAGGCCTGTTGTTGTCTTGTTGCGAGGCACTTTGCCTGTTAAGAGGCACTGAGGCCTGTTGTTGCGTTGTTGCAAGGCACTGAGGCCTGTTGTTGTGTTGTTACGAGGCACTTTGCCTGTTGCGAGGCACTGAGGCCTGTTTTTGTCTTGTTACGAGGCACTTTGCATGTTAAGAGGCACTCAAGCCTGTTGTTGCGTTGTTGCGAGGCACTGAGGCCTCTTGTGGCAAGGCACTATGCCTGTTTGCCTGCCAATATATTGTAACTAGTCAATCAACTGTAGAGAACCGGGTTAACACTCATTAAGAGCAGTCCTGCCTTGATACTGATCTAATCCACTGCATCACCAATCAGAACTTAATGGCTCAGTGGCAGAGCACAGGGGTAATATCGAGGCAGGTGCGGGGTTCGAGCCCCCTTGAGTGCGCTTGGGCCCGTCCGGAGGATCGTTGACCGGCACGGTAACTGGTATCTAGATGCGATGTTGGCTCGAGCAGCGCATACTTACGATCTGGTTCCCTTAATCCTACTGGGCACGTCCTTATAGGTCATTGTGACAATTCTTGGATGTTTAAATTTTCCTTTTTTTTCATTTGAATCCACTGCACTGCCCTTATCATCACGTTTGACAGTTGTAATGACAGCTTGTAGAAAAAATTAAAAACGAAACCATGGTCTGCGTAAACCTCTTCGACCCTCTTCGTTCTGCACCTGTTGTGCACGCAGAGAGTCGAAGAGGGTCGAAGAGGTTTATGCAGACCCTTGTTTCGCTTCTCCTTTTCTCTTCAAGTTGTCATCATGACTGTAAAACGTGATCAATTGGATGCCATCTGAAAAATAAAATTGAAAAAGAAAATGGCAGACATTGCTGAATGCTCAAATCAGAACCTTTCCTTGGTGTGTCCATTCGAGGTGTTTGGGCTTGGGACTGCAATACTTGGTTACGGGGCGTGGGGTTGAAGGAACCTTCCCATTCGCTTGGGGAATGGTTACTATGATGCGTGTTTGTTTCGCAGACCGCTACTGTGCCTGACCTTGGACTACAGCGCGACAGCACGGAGAGAAGTTCTCTACCTCTTCCAAGGCGGCAGGTCTGAAATTGGGGGACCTGGCAAGGACTCGAACCGTAGACCTGTCAAGTTGATGGATTCTACTGAATCAACCAGCCTGAGCTCGATATTGATCCTCATACATAATTTGACCTGTACCACCCTACGGACACAAGCTTCCACCCCACACCCCACACCATACACACCATACACCACACACCACACACCACACACCACAGACAAGTACTATGGTATCCAACTCCACATCTAGCATATGCTTATCTATCATCCTTACTGATTGTTTGAGGTTGGGCAAGTCCCTTCAGTGTCAATGCTTGTTTTGATTACATGATATATCAGCCTTCAGGCTGCTCACCGTCTGTTGGCAGAGTAAAGCATGGGTAGCATAAACACTACTACACCACACTCCAGGGCCCCCCTTCAGTGTCAATGGGCTACCCCTTGGCTGTAACATTCACACATGCATACATACATAACATTCATACGGCAAGGTGTATAGACAGACAGATAGATAGACACACAGGCTGACACACAAGACACGCATACATACACACGCACTGAGACACACATGAAGACACAGACAGACAGACACATACTGAGTTACTGACACACAGACACAGACACAGACACATACTGACACGCAGACAGGCATATCCCTGAAATCCTCTCTCTCCCCTCAGGCTGCGGCCTCTGTAGACGGAGTAAAGGAGTTCGGCTTTTGGGACCTGGCCTACCGAACCGTTTGGGTGCATCCCACCAGTGAACAGCCTGCCCCACCCGCCCATGTTTTCCACCCACCAGCAACAACCAGCACCACTAGCATCACGAAGCGCGACACGGGCAAAATCAGTGCCTCCCTCCCAATGGCAGCTTCTGGAGCTGCGGATCGCATATCCCGTTCAGAGGAGTCTGGTGGTGGTGATGATGGCGGTGGTCATGGTGGTGGTGATGGCGGTGGTCATGGTGGTGATGGTGGTCATGGTGGTGGTGGTGGTCATGGTGGTGGTGGTCATGATGGTGATGGCGGTGATGGTGGTGGTGGCGATGGTGATGGTGATGGTGGTCATGGTGGTGTCCCCTCTCAACCTCCCACTGCCACCCTCACCTCTGATCCCAGCCCCACCCCCCAACCACCCATCGCCCATGTTGCTTCAATCTCCACCCCCACCCAAGCTGAAGCTAGTGCCACCCTCGCCACAACTGCTGCTGCCATATCAGCCCCCTCTGCTGTCGCCACTGTGGCCGCCACTGCAACTACCAAACCAGATGAGCAGCCAACAACTACTACAAGCACCCCCTTTGATGAAGGTACCCCTGCTACTGCTACTGCTACCGCTACAGCCACTACCCCCACTACAGAGGCCGCTACCTGCAGTACATCCAATACAGCTACAACAGCTGCTACTGCTGCTGGTTACGCATCTCGTGGAGAGGAAGACGATGGACAGATATCTTCTGGAGATGGATCAGAAGCATATGAAGACGCTGACAGCGGGCAATCAGGACGTGATGACCAGGACATGGATGAGAGCGAGAAACATGATGCACCTTCACCCACTCCACCCACGGCGGGAGCCACTACCTCCACAACAACAGCAGCAGCCACACCAACAGATGCTGCTGCCACTACAGCCGCTACACCCACTGCACCCACAGCAGAAGCCACTACCACAACAACAGCAGCAGCCACACCAACATATGCTACTGCCACTACAGCCGCTACACCCACTGCACCCAAAGCAGAATCTACTACCTCCACAACAGCAGCAGCCACACCAACAGATGCTACTGCCGCTACACCGACTACACCCACTGCACCCACCCCAGAATCCCCAACCTCCACTTCACCCACCACAGCCATTGCAGCAGCCACACCAAGCACAGTAAGCAGCAGAGCTGCAGTGGGACAGATAGGTAGAGAACGGCAACTAATATGTGTGTTTGAAAAACTAATATTAACTAATATTATTATTGTGTCACAATAATATTAGTTTTTCAATAAATTCGAAATTCCGGTGAGACGGCTCGTCCGACTAATATGATATAACAATATATAATATTATTTTATTCACTAATATTATATAACATAGCCGACCCCTACGGATAGGGCACCAACCCCTCGCCCCGGTTCAAGCCAACCCACGCACAGTAAGCAGCAGAGCTGAATTGGGACTGATAGGGAAGCAACCCCTCACCCCCTTGCCAGCTAACCCACACACAGGTAGAAGCAGTGCTGAATTGGGACAGATAGGGAAGCAAGCCCTCGCTTCGGTGCCAGCCAACCCACGCGCAGGTCGAAGCAGAGCTGAATCGGGACAGATAGGGAAGCAAACCCTCACCCCCTTGTCATCCAACCCACGCGCAGGTAGAAGCAGTGCTGTTTTGTATTGTTATAATCGCGGTATTAAAGGTGATAGAGCCGGATTGAAGGTATTTTTTTAGTGATTGCAGAGTGATAGGGTTTTTTGTACGACGACGCGTCGCCACTACCTCGCCATTCCGTCGTCGTATGGCGACGCATGGGTGTGGCAAAAATAGTCAGAATTTATAGGTATAAATATTCATGCATTGCAATTTCTCTCTCAGCTATAGTGAATGAGTAATAGGTATGCACGTTTCCCTACGGAACCCCCAAAATCTGCCCCCCCCCCCCCCCCCCCCCCCCCCCCCCCCCCACACACACACACACACACACACACAACACACACCCCCACACCCCCAAGCCTAACTACTAAGGCACTCTACACAAGTCCGGTGGGCCTACTAGGTATGCATGTTTCCCTACGGACCCCCTAAATCTGCCCCCACCCCACACCCCACACCCCCAAGCCTAACTACTAAGGCACACTACACAATCCGGTGGGCTACTAGGTATGCATGTTTCCCTACGGACCCCCTAAATCTGCCCCCCACCCCACCCCCACCCCCAAGCCTAACTACTAAGGCACACTACACAATCCGGTGGGCTACTCAACTTTTATGAAATCAGGCTTGAGTAGCCCACCCAGCTACACAACCTTGCCTAGAAAAATCTGGAATAAAAAACACTGAGAGTGATAGGTATAAATATTCATGCGTTGCAATTACTCTTCAAAATATTCATGCGTTGCAGTAACTCTTATAAATATTCATGGGTTGCAATAACTCTTATAATTATTCATGCGTTGCAATTACTCTCTCAGCTATAGCTCCATTCGCATCACTTCAATTTATAACATTAGTATCTGTAAAATCACCTGGTGCAGTCCCCATAAAGAATTAAATGTATTTAATAACTCATAAATAATTAAATGTATTTAATAAGTCATCAATAATTAAATGTGTTTAATAGCTCATAAATGAATAAATGTATTTAATACATTTTATCTTATTCACCCATAATTTGTGTAATTTCTTGATTTAGCCAGATGTAACCCATAAATAAATATAATTATTTAATAACTCCGTCAAGCCCATGCACAGGAATACAATTCATGCATACTCCTGTAAAAACCCATAAATACATAAATAGATGTATTTAATAACTCCGTCAAACCCATGTGCATGAATGCAATTTATTTATACACCCATGTGTTTTGTAATTTATTCATTTAACCCATAAATAAATATATTTATTAGCTCCATCAAACCCATGCGCATGAATGCAATTTTTTATACACCCATATGTTTTGTAATTTATTTTATAACACATACACAAATAAATGTATTTAATAACACAGTCAAACCCATGCGCAGGAATTTAATTTATTTAAACACCCATAGTTTTTTAATTTATTTAACCCATAAATACATATACATAGCAGCTCGATCAAACCCATGAGCATGAATACAATTTATTTACACACCCACTTTTGCGTAATTGATCTATTGAACCCATAAATACATACACTTGTTTAATAACTCTGTCATACCCATGTGCATGAATGGAATTTATTTATACACCCATATGTTTTGTAATTGATTTATTTTACCCATAAATAAATACAATTGTTTAATAACTCTGTCATACCCATGCGCATGAATGGAATTTATTAAACCACCCATGTTTTGTAATTTGTTTATTGAACCCAGAAATAAATAAATTTACTTAATAACTCTGGCAAACCCATGCGCATGAATACAATTTATGTATTCGTCCATATGTTATGTAATTTATTTATTTAACCCATGAATCAGGAGGTGCCAAGGACACAGAATTTTCAGTCAGGCCGATCAATTTTTTCTAAGAACGGGGCTGTAATGGCATGTAACTAGGCGATATTAAAAGTGACTTTTCAGGTCATTCTGATCACCTCATTTGGGGGGGGGGGGGGGGGGGGGGGTCAGCCCTCATTTGGTTTTTCGCTAACTTTTTACTCAGACCTCCAAATGAAATTCTGAGACCACCTATAAGTAGGCCTAGGTAAGGGTATTCTATTGGCACCACTTGGGACCTCATGCATAAGTATTTACCCCCCCCCCCCCCCCCCCCCACCCCCCCCCCCCCCCACACCCCCCCAAACCCAAACCCAAACCCAAACCCAGCCCAGAGTATGAGAGGGTATGGGTTGATAATATGGTGGGTTTTGACTATCACACAATCCCTATGTGGGAATTCTGAGGATGCCATTATGTGCGCCATACTGTAACCCCCCAGAATCCATATCTAAGTATTTCATAAAGGGGTCATTTCTATTTAGGGGGGGGGGGGGGGGGGGGGGGGGGGGGGGGGTCAGCCCTCCCCAGGTTTTTTAGGCGTGGTGTGGCCCGAGGTGTGGCCTATCTTTTTTTCTACTCTTGCATAAATAAATAAAAAATTAATAACTCTGTCAAACTCATGCGCATGAATACAGTTTATGTATACATCCATGTTGTTGTAATTTATATATTTTAACCATAAATAAATAAATGTATTTACTAACTCCGTCAAACCCATGCGCATGAACACAATTTATTTATACGCCCATATGTTTTGTAATTTATTTATTTTACCCATAAATAAATAAATGTATTTAATACCACAGTCAAGCCCATGTGCAGGAATACAATTTATTTATACACCCATAGTTTTGTAATTTATTTATTTAACCCATTAATAAAAAACAAACTGTCAAACCAATGCGCAGGCAGCAGCAGTGCCGTAATGGATGAGTGCGTAGTCGAAGGGCAGGCACAGGTGCATCTGGGCAGCAGCCACGGTTCACCACACACACAGAGACAGCCCCCAAAACCGGCCACCAAGTGGAGTGAGAAGTATGCTGAGCGATGCCCCACACCCACACTGGTACATGTGGAGGCAGTTGATAAAGATGAGGTCAACCCTCCTCCCAAGTAGGTAGCTCCACCACACCACAAACACTAAAATCCTCCATGACCTCCCCCCCCCCCCCCACCACCACCACCACCCAACACACACACACCACACACACACACTCAAATCCTCCTACTGGTACATGTGTGTCAGAAAGATGACGTCAACCCTCCTCCCATGTAGGTAGCTCCACCACACCACACACGCACCACACACTCAATTCCTCCTTGACCTCCCCACCCACCCATCCACACATACAAACCAACCAACACACTCATAGGTAGTTACACAACGCGCCACCTCAAAACAACCACAAAACACACACCAATCCAACATCCACCAACAACCACCAAACCCCCAATCACCCCCACCCAACACCCCACCTAACAGACAACACACACCAATCCAACAACCAACAACAACCACCAAACCACCAATCACCCACACCCAACCAAGCAGCTTCCACCCCACCCCAACCACCACCCAACCACCACCACTACCCTCCGCAGGTTCATGCACTCAGTTATCCCTGTATGGTAGTTGGTAATCTGTTGGATTTGATGGGGATGACCCAAGCATGCATGAGGGTATCACCAGGGTACTTCCATTCACCAAATTGGCCAGCGCTTTAGCGCACTTGAAAACAAACAAAAAGCGCTTTGTAGTGAAAAAAGCGCAAAAATTGCTTGCTGCGCCCACAGGGGGGTGCAACAAACTGCGCGAAACGCGCAGTGGGGCTCAAAGAGGCAGCGCGCAAAAGCGTGCGCTTGGAAGGACCCTGGGCATCACCCAAGCAGCTTCCACCCATCTCCCCTCACCTCACCTCTGTACCCGACTACGTAGTTCCATATAATCATTTTCCGGTAACGTTTGCTGTTTGGTAACGTTTGCTGTTTGGTAACGTTTGCTGTTTGGTAACATTTGCTGTTTGGTAACGTTTGCTGTTTGGTAACGTTTGCTGTTTGATAACATTTGCTGTTTGGTAACGTTTGTTGTTAGATGACAAATTGAGATGTCATGAATGTTTGTCCCACACCCTGGACGATGAGAAAGACACGGACAACCCTCCTCCCAAGAAGGCAAATAAATAGTACGCATTATTACATGGTGTGAGGTTGGGGTACCGCTACTTTTGGGAGAGGGAGCCTTCAGACGTGTACACCCTCCAACGCCCCACACCACACACACACACACCACCACCACCCCTCTTCTCATCTACACCCATCAACGCCCCCCCCTCCCCCCTCCCCCCCCCCCCCCCCCCCCCCCCCACACACACACACACACACTACCCCTCCATGTACTGCAGGTACCGCCCCCCCTAGGAGAAGGAGCTCTCGGACGCTCTCCTCATCAACACCCATTAATGCCCCCCCCCCCCAAACACACACACACACTACCCTCCATGTACTGCAGGGTACCGACCACCCCCCCCCTCGGAAAAGGAGCTCTCGGACGCACTCCTCGTCTACACCCTCCGACAAAACGAACTGTTCGACGATTCTGTTAATGTCAACAGCAACCAGCTGTATGGCGGTGACAGTGATGGCACACCACACACACACACTACCCCCCATGTACTGCAGGTACCGCCCGCCTTGGGAGAAGGAGCTCTCGGACGCTCTCCTCGTCTACACCCTCCGACAAAACGAACTGTTCGACGATTCTGTTAATGTCAACAGCAACCAGCTATATGGTGGTGACAGTGACGGGGAGCTGAGTAACGACAGCTTAGATTTCAACGGTTCGTGGAGGAGGGAGGAGCTGATGGAGGCGTATGGAATGAACACCACCACGTCACCTTTGGAAGAGTCTAGGAGGCAGACTGGCGGCTCACCCAGTGCAGGTGGGGGATGGGGGGGGGGGGGGGGGGGGTCACACACACACACACACAAACTCACCAGTTCGGGACACGCGTGCTTGGAACTCCAACTTGTCACCCTTCATCATGGTATGCGAGAATACCAAACACACTTCACACCATCGTACACACCAACTCCCCTGAACACACCACCACCACCCCACCCACCAACCATGTAAACAGGCGGCTCACCCAGTGCAGGTGGGGGAGGTGGGGGGGGGGGGGGGGGGTCTTGGGAGAATTCGTGTTTTTGTATGTTGAGCGATGGGGAAGGGGTGGGATGGAGTGGGGTGGGGGTCATTGTTTTTCTGGGTACATCCTGAAAGGGTAACACAGACGAGCAAAGGTGTGCCCAACAGCCACAAGGGGACAGACAGGCGGCTCACACAAGGCAGGGGGGGCATGGGGGGGGGGGGGGGGGGGGTATGGGAGAATTCGCGTTTTTGTGTGTTGAGCGATGGGGAAGGGGTGGGATGGAGTGGGGTGGGGGTCGTTGTTTTTTTCTGGGTACATCCTGACAGGGTAACAAAGACGAGCAAAGGTGTGGCCAACGGCCGCAAGGGGACAGACTGGCAGCTCACCCAATGCAGGTGGGGGATGGTTGGGGGGGGGGGGGGGTCTTGGGAGAATTCGTGTTTTTGTGTGTTGATCGATGGGGAAGGGGTGGATGGAGTGAGTTGGGGGTCGTTTTTTTTTGCTGGGTACATCCTGCCAGGGTAACACAGACGAGCAAAGGTGTGCCCAACGGCCGCAAGGGGACACACAGGCGGCTCACCCAATGCGGCTGAGGGATGGGGTGGGGGTGGGTATTGGGAGAAGTCGTCTTTTTGTGTGTTCGATGGGGAAGGGGTGGGATGGAGTGGGGTGGGGGTCATTGTTTTTGCTGGGTACATCCTGACAGGGTAACACAGACCAGCAACAGTTGGTGTTTGGAAACAAGAACACCAAATATATGTGAAGAATGTGGATGTTTAGGCGCAGACAGATAGGCGGCTCGCCAAATGCGATTGAGGGATGTCCACTCCATGAACATATAAGCGGACTCAAGGCCCACGTTGGTAAAACGATTAAAGCTGCTACACGTAGCCCAAAAACGAAACAGCACTGCTATACAGCCAGGCCCCCCTGGCCAACCCACACCCCATGGCACATCATCTACCTGCCTCCCTCCCACCCACCGCCTACCCCTCTTACTTCCTCCCACAAACCCAACACCACCCAAACCCAACACAACCCCACCCAAACCCAACACAACCCCACCCAAACTAACCCTACCCAACCCACACCCAACCCAACTCAACCAACCCAACCCAACCCAACCCAACCCAACCCAACCCAACCCCTCCCCTACCCTCCCAACCCCTCCCCTACCCTCCAAATAGGAGCTTCTTTGGCTACCCCCGCTCCTACCAACTGCAGCAGCCCATGGGGGGGAGGGCAGGGCGGCGGAGGCGCAGGCATCCAACCCACCCAGACCCAAGACCTAACCAACCCAAAACCCCCCCAACAAAAGAACATCAAAGAACAACAACCCACAACCAAACCAAAAACAAAAAAAAAGAAAAAACACAAACAAAAAAAAAAAAAAAAAAGAAGAGGCCACGACAGACTCGGGCCTTTCGCTCGACTGGGGATCGGATTAACACGGCTGTCAAACACAACAAGGCACGCAGTCGATCAATTGGGTTGTTCGGTCTGGATCGATGAGTGGGGCGGACCCCCTCCTGGCAGGATTGGGACCCTCAAAAGCAATAAAAACAACCTACAAAAAAACAACAAAAATCTAAATAAGAACAAACACAAAAAATCAAAAATAATCCCCATCTTCCGGTTAAAATCCAAACAAAAAACTTAATAATTCCCTGGGATTTTTTTCCTTTCGGCCATATTCTACTTTGCGCTTCACGGCAAAACCCGCGAGCCCGACAGAGTCGGGCCATCGGGATGACCCCCCGCCAACAAACGGAACGAATGTTAAATGGGGGTGTCTCTCGGCGATGAGCACTGCGGCGAGTTGTCAGGGCGCAAGGGGACGAATTGGGTGGCAGAATGTTAACAAACAAAAACACAAAAAAAGAAAAACAAAAACACAAAACCACCATAAACCCAAAAGCAAACAGAACAAACAAAAATAACAAAAACCCCAACCCCTCCTCTCCCCTCCATATCGGGCCTACCTTGGCTACCCCCGCTCAACCAACTGCAGCAGCCCAGGGGGGGAGACGCATGGTGTGATTTGTGTGCGTCTAACAGCGATAAAACAACAAGAAACAACCATGAACAAAAACCACGAACAGCAAAAACAACAATGACAAACCAACCCCAAAACCCAACCCCGACGCGCCCCGCGAAGATTCTTTCTTATTTCGGGCGCTGAGCATTAAAGGGGTGACACAACGCTAAACCATACGTCATCGAAGATCTCTCAGCCGCTTTCCAGGTGGGGGGACTTATCCAGTCGGGGCGGCAGGGGTCACCTTCGGCCATCCACACCCCCGATTCCTCCCTAAAAAAGACACTACAATCCCCATAAACCAAAAAACACACCAATCCTATTATAAAATAAACAACAAAAACATTAAAACGAATGATGGATAAAAGTTCAACAGCGGCAGAGACTCTTGCCTACAAAGGTTCATGGGTCCGCTAATAGATGAAGATCTGAGGACAAACACAAATTCCTCATGAATGTTTGGAAGGTTCCCCATACTGCAGCCCTAGGGCTCGGGCGGTTGAGCGTTCTCTTAGGAGGCGGCTTTTAGGAAGGAGGGGGGTCTTGCGGACTGGGAAGGCTCCACCGACAAAAATCTACAAACCACCCAACACCAAACCACAAAAACTACACTCACCGACCTACCGCAAACCAACCAACACAACACACCCCTCTTACTCACTCCATAATTCGGGCCTACCTTGGATACCCCCGCTTTCCAATCCAAAACATGCACAGAAGACAATGGCGTGGTGCGATGATGGGTCTGATGTGTGACAGGCCCCCCCCCCCGACCCCACACCAAAACCCAACAACCAAATCCCGACAAAAAACCCTCCTCTTCTCCATTAGGGGCTACCTTTGCTACCCCTGCTATACCAACTGAAGCATCCAGCACCATGGGTGGAGTTAGCAGGGGGCGGCCGGCGGAAGAGGCCCCAACAACCCCATACCCAAAACCAAACAATCCAAAAACCACCCAACCCAAAACCACCCAACGAACCAAACCAAACCACAAACCACACTCCACCAACCACCAACCCAACCCCTCCACTTCCCCTCCCAACCCCTCCCCTCCCCTCAAAATAGGAGCTTCTTTGGCTACCCCCGCCCTCCTCCAATGCGGCAGCCCCGGGTGGGATTGATGGGGCGGATGCGACCGGACACTATGCCCTGATATGGAAGGAGGAATGGAAGTCTCCAATCAAAACATGACAAGACATTGCGGGGGACCCACCATCGCCTGCGGTGGGTTGGGGTTGGTTGGTAGGATTAGGGTTGCTGTCTTGCGTTCGGGGTGAGGAGGTGCTTGGCTGTATGGCTGGTGTTTTGAGCAGTGTGTGTGTGTGGGGGGGGGGGGGGGGGGGGGGGGGGGATATGATATGGTGGAATATTTGCTCAATCAAAACATGTTGGGACGTAACGAGGGACCTACCATCGCCTGCGGTGGGTTGGGGTTGGGTGGTAGGGTGAGAGTAGTTGCCTGGCGCTGGGGGTGGGGAGGTGCTGGGCTGTATGGCTGGTGTTTTGAGCAGGGGGAAGTTGTGTGTTTGTTTGAATGTAAACAGAATTGTGCACCAACTGAAAAACTTATCCTGTTCAAGTACAGTCTATGAAGGTGTGCGTTTGTGTGTGGGGGTGGGTGTGTGTGGGTTGGGGGGGGGGGGGGGGGGGGGGATAATATGCAGTAGAAAGTCCCCAGCCTAAGTATGGGACATAAGGGGAAACCACCATCGCCTGTGGTGGTTAGGATGGCCTCCGCAATCGTATGGATATCTAATACCGTCATCTTGACCGTAATTTTATGAATTGTGTGGAGAAAATGAGAATCGAGTATGTGCTCTGTGTTTTGAGCTCGTGTTTTTAGCAGGGGGGGAGGTTTGTGTGAGGGGGGCGGGGGGGGGGGGTGGGGGGACATGATGTGGTGGAAAGTTCCCAGGCTAAGCATGGGTCGTTACGGGGGACCCAGTGGCCTCCGCAATCGTATGAATATCTAATACCGTAATTGTATGAATTGTGTGGTGACAAGTCCTATGCAGCGTCGCAAGCGACGCGGATAATTGGCGGAGTGTTTTGGCAACGGAATGACAGGTGGCAACGATGGAGCTGACCCAAGCCAGTTAGTTGTGAGACAGTTGGCTGATGTGTCAGGCTTCGATTTTCTTGTCAGTCGGATAGACGCACAAACCGACAACGGGGTAACCCTGGGGGCTCCCGCCCCCTTGAAGAGGGGGGTCTGCCAAAAATTAGAATCCAGTATGTGGTGGTATCTGGATACTAAAGAAAAAGAAACAAACAAACAATGTATGTACTAGTAGGGTAGCCCGTGTGTTTCAACTCGGCAGTACAGTACCGAAGGCAATTGTCCGTGTCCGCCCCCTGCCCCCCGCCCCCCTGTGACACCAGCGCTGGCTGTCTGTTCCCAGGTCTTTTTGTACTTAGTACCGCAGTTTAGTTTGCTTATATGTTGGCCAAACATGAGTTCCTACGTGCTACATGTCATAGAATTTGAAAACGTATCTGAATATGCAATAAAAATGAGATTTCGAGAACATTTTGGTTTTTTTCCCCAAACAACTTTGCCATCGTACTTTGTACCGCAATTCACGATGCTCATATGTTGGCCAAAGACGATTTCCTTAGTGCTACATGTCATAGCAGTTGAAAATGAATCCGAATGTGCAGTAAAATTTAGTTTTCTTTTTCTTTTTCTCAACCGTTTTTGTTGTCTCAAGTGGACACATTTCCGGGGGAGGAATCCCTTCAAACACCAAAATAAAAACTTCGTTTTTCGATTTCGGTGTTTTTCGGCCAAATAGGAATACATATAAATGTTTGTAGGATACATATAAAGGGACTTGCCCAACCATGACAGGACGATTTGGTCAACCAGTCAACATCAACTCCAACCAACCAGTCAACATCAACTCCAACTCCAACCACCCACCCCTCCTATAGAAGGTCATGCAAAAGTGGCGCGGCCTGAGCCTAATCATACCCCTCCTCAAGCCACCCCAACCCACCCCAACCCACTCTAAATCTCTGTAACCCCCTCCCCACCCAGCCTAAACAAAACCAACCTCAACCCAAACCAACCTGAACCCAAACCAACCTCAACCAACCCAAACCAACCTCAACCCAAACCAACCTGAATCTCTATGTCCACATCCCTACCCAACCAAACCATTTCATCCAACCAAACCTTTCCACCCCTTCCCATCATTTTTCACAGAGAGACAAGCACAAGTGGCGTGGCTAGAGCCTAGTCCTACCCAAACCAACCTCTACCCAACCCAACCCTTCCACCCCCTCCCCTCATTTCGCACTGAAAGACAAGCACAAGTGGCTTTGACAGAGGCCAGTCCTACCCAAACCAAACCAACCTCACCCCAACCCTTCCACCCTCTCCCCTCATTCTACACAGACAGACAATCACACTTGACGTGGCCACAGGCCAGTCCTACCCAAACCAAACCAAACTCAAGCCAAGCCAACCCTTCGACCCCCTTCCCTCATTCCTAACAGAGAGAAGAGCTCAAGTGGCATGGGCAGAGGCCAGACCTACCCAACTAAAACCAACCTCACCCCAACCCTTCCACCCCCTCCCCTCATTTCTAACAGAGAGACAAGCACAAGCGGCGTGGCAAGAGCCCAGTCCTACCTAAACCAACCCCAGCACAACCCAACCCTTTCGCCCCCTCCCCTCATTTCTAACAGAGAGACAAGCACAAGCGGCGTGGCAAGAGCCCAGTCCTACCCAACCCTACCCCAACACACGCCAACCCTTTCACCCCCCCCACTCATTTCTAACAGAGAGACAAGCACAAGCGGCGTGGCAAGAGCCCAGTCCTACCTAAACCAACCTCACCCCCCTCCACCCCCACCCCTCATTCTGAACAGACAGACAAGCACAAGTGGCATGACCAGAGGCCAGTCGTACCCAAACCAACCCCAACACAACCCAACCCTTTCACCCCCTCCACTCATTTCTAACAGAGAGACAAGCACAAGCGGCGTGGCCAGAGGCCAGTCCTACCCAGAAGGCGAGGGGGCGGACGAGTTAAGTGATATGAGCAGCGTAGATGATCTAGATTCGTATGCACAGCAGCTGCCAGGCATGGGGCCTGCCTCAGCATCTACATCAGCAGGAACAGGTAGGCTTGAACTTAAACTTGAACTTGAACATGTAGACTTGAACTTGAACTTGAATTTGAACTTGAACATGAACATGTAGACTTGAACTTGAACTTGAACTTGTAGACTTGAACTTGAACACGTAGGCTTGAACTTGAAGCCTCTGCGCAGCGCTACAATTGTAATAAGGATCCTGTTCTGGGAGGAGGCAAAAAGCAAATTGTAATAAGATTTTCTCTTTTTGATTTTTTTGAAATCCCTAACTTGAACTTGAACTTGGTTACATGGCTGCAGCCTTTAAGGGTGGTGTCATCGCGTAACCGATTTAACCGACTTCCCGCCCAGGCAATTCCCGCTCAGCCAATTCACGCTTTTAATCCCTCCTGCTTCAACTTCAACCTGATTTGGCCTCCTGCGAATTCTGCCTTATGCGACCTTCGCCTCCTGCGTATTCTACCTGTTGCGCATCCCGCCGGATGTATCCTTATCCCGCCTGAGTTCATCCACTTGATTTCGGTAGCGCTACAGTTTTTTCTCTTACAAGCGTTTCCCTTGCATCTCTGCAAGATCGACCCGTTGCATCAAGAGACCTGTCGCTGCGCACAACGGAAGGTGACGTGGTCAGTCAGCCGACCTGGCAGAAGTTTTCGAATCCCATCCATCCCAT
The DNA here is from genome assembly GCA_013435795.1 of Chlamydomonas sp. ICE-L. Lineage (NCBI taxonomy): Eukaryota > Viridiplantae > Chlorophyta > Chlorophyceae > Chlamydomonadales > Chlamydomonadaceae > Chlamydomonas > Chlamydomonas sp. ICE-L. Next base: position 14,821,045 of record JACBWV010000552.1, read on the forward strand.
TGCATGTCAGAAACTTGACTGCAACTTCGTTCCACTGCATCGAGAAACATGTCGCTCCGCATTGTGCCACAGAAAGCACGCGGGAAATTGTACTAAATGAACAATCTCGCTGAGCATTCTCGCCTTAAGTCTAACCGAACATCTCATTTCAGCAACTTGGCTGCAACTTCTTCCCACTGCATCGAGATACATGTCGCTGTGCATTGTGCCATAGCGATAACGCGGTGAAGTTGAATGGACGAACGTAGCTATGTTTACAAGTCTCAGATCGAGTTGACTTCGGGAGCAGTTCGTGTGGACAGAATAGGTCCTCGGCCGACCTGAAAACTTGCTCGCGAAGAAGCTTCAGGTATGTACGGTCGCGATTGCACAGGTTAAGTTTGCTCAGTGGGGCCGGCTGTCGATCACAGCTGAAGTGGCAGGGAAGGTCCGCAATCGCGCAGGTCCGATGCTATCAGCGGAGTCGGGATATGCGCAAACGTTGTCGATGGGTTGGATCTCCAGCCTGCTCTTCGTCCCGTTTGCCTGTCAGCTGTGGCAAAGCCCACAGCTGAAGGGAAGGGGGCAGATAAGGAGTATGTGTGTGTCGGTCGGTGTGTGTGCAAGGAAGGGGAGGGATGAGAGTTGGGAGAGGGTGGGGGGCTGGTGGGATGGCTTGGGTGGGGGAAGGGGTAGGGGCAGGAAATATGTCAGGAAATGTTAAAGTGTAAGGGAGGTTGTTTGTTGGTGGGGGTACATGGCTGGGTGGGGTGGGGGTGGAGATAACTGGGGGGAGGGGGGGGGGGGGGGGGGGGGCGGGAAAAGTACTGTGGTATGTGGGTGCTTGTGGGTGCACAAGGGGACCATCTCAAGGGAAATGTGTCCGTCAGTGTTTTCAATTGCATGCACTGCAGACTAACCATGTAACCCAGCCAAAAACAGGTGCAACCAACGGGAGGGAAGGTGTGGGGGGGGGGGAGGGGGGGATCAGTGTTTTAAGTGGGGGAAACATCATGGCTGTGTGTTCATGTGAAGGGTGGGGGGGAGTACAAGTTTAAACCATTCTGTAACCCAACCCCAAATAGGTGCAGCCAAATGCCAAACGGGCACCGTACTATGATAGGGGTGGGGGCAGTTTGTCTACGTGTGTGTAGGTGTGGCCACCGGCCACACGGGCTACCGTACTAGTATATATATACTTGTATATATATACATACTTACATATTTGCTTGATCCGATCTCCTTATACAATCCTGTTATACCAAGGCAACTTCCCACAACCTTCCACCTCTCCATTGCACCTCTTACACCTCTCCTCAGCAGGAACAGGTAGAGGAGCACCATCTGCTGCAATAGCAAAAGCAATGGCTAAAGCAATGGCTAGAGCAAAGTCTGCAACAGTAGCAGACGTAACCCCATCAGCAGGAGCGCGTAGAGGAGCACCATCCGCAGCAACAGCAAAAGGAGACCCAGCAGCAGCAATAGTAGCAGAGTCCAAACTAGACACTCTCCGAGCACCACCATCGCCGCCAGCAGCACCGGCACCTCCACCACCAGCCCCACCACCTCCACCAACATCCCCAACAGCAACGCAGGGTCAGCCGCTACAGAGTGAGGGCACCCCCCAACAGAGTACAGCCACGGCTCGTGAGGCTGATTGTGCAGGTGCAGGTGCAGCTGGCGGTACAGGCGCAGGTACAGGTGCAGGTGACGGTACAGCTGCAGCTGATGCTTTACTTGATGATGTTGTTGACCTTGGTGTCTACGATCGGAAAGTGGAAAGAGCTGACGGTACAAGTGAAGGTACAGCTGCAGCTGATGCTTCACTTGATGATGTTGTTGACCTTGGTGTCTACGATCGGAAAGTGGAAAGAGCTGACGGTACATGTGAAGGTACAGCTGCAGCTGATGCTTCACTTGATGATGTTGTTGACCTTGGTGTCTACGATCGGAAAGTGGAAAGAGCTGACGGTACATGTGAAGGTACAGCTGCAGCTGATGCTTCACTTGATGATGTTGTTGACCTTGGTGTCTATGATCGGAAAGTGGAAAGAGCTGACGGTACATGTGAAGGTACAGCTGCAGCTGATGCTTCACTTGATAATGTTGTTGACCTTGGTATCTACGATCGAAAAGTGGAAAGAGCTGCCACCTCAGACATATCGTATGTGATGCCTGACTCGCCTCCCCCAGATGATGCGACAGGCAAGAAGCCCAAGGGCTGGTGGTGGGGACGGAAAGTGGTTGTGTCAAATTCAGGAGTGGCGGGGGCAAATGGTGCAAGTGGTGAGGGCGAGGCGGTGAGCGCAATGCTCCGTCCGTTGCTGCCTCAACCCATCAACCCAGCGCGCAAAGGCTCCAGCTGCCTGTCGTTGACCATTGCTGTGTCTGGCTGGGTGAACCGACCTGAGGACTATGTGGCTCCATGGAATTGCTTGCCCTCCAGTGACAGTGAGAGGTGGGTTGCACTGTTTTTTTATATATTTATTATGTGCGACGCGCCCCCATTCTGTCGCTGCATGGCGTCGTATGGGTCTGGCTAAACTAGTCAAAAATGCCTTCTCAACCCCCCCGGCCTCCACGCCTCCCCGGGGTTTGGTGAGTTGAGGGGACTGGATTGAGAAATGTGGAGGGAGAGATGGGGTGGGAGGAACGGATTGAGTACTGTGGAGGGGGAGATGGATTAAGGGGAACGGTTTAAGCAATGTGGAGGAGGAGATGGGGTAAGGGGAACGGTTTAAGTATTGGGAGGAGGTGATGGGGTAAGGGGAACGGTATAAGAAATGTGGAGGGGGAGATGGGGTAAGGGGAACGGTTAGAGTGCACATGTACATGTATCCTTACCTGCACCTGTACGCGTGCATGTACCCACTGTACCAACATGTACCTGCTGTACCCGTACATGCACCCCCTGTACCAACATGTACCTGCACCTGTACCTGTACCCATATATCATATATGTAGCTGCTCCCGTGCTCCCAGGTTTGCCATCAAGTAGGAGACTGAGCTACTACCCCCTTGTACCCGCTGTACCAACATGTACCTGCACCTGTACCAACATGGACCTGCTCACGTGCTCCCAGGTTTGCCCTCAAGTGGGAGACTGAGCTACTAGGCTCACTAGGTATTGCCTTACGGCGCTTTGAGCGCGGCACCTCCATCTGGAGCTCTTTAGCAATGACAATGGGCAAGTGCTGGGCCTCGGCCTTCAACCGTGCAGAGATAGCTGGGCGGCGTCTTGCACACGTGCTTGCCTCGGATGGTCATGGTGGACGGCCTATCACGCTTGTGGGCTTCAGCATGGGCGCCAGGCTCATCTTCCACTGTCTGGTGGAGCTCGCACGTCTTGGAATGAGGTGGGGCAGGGGGAGCGAGGGGGGGCAGTGTGTGTTTGTGTGGTGGTGGTGGTGTGTGTGTGGGGGGGGGGGGGGGAGGAGGGGGGGGGAGGGGTAAGAGGAGCAGTGAGGAGGACGGGTGTGGGGAGAAGCAAAGGGGGGGTGGAGACAGACCAACCTAAAACCTACGTGGAATGATGAGGTACAAGGAGCCTGTTGCAGATGTCGCTCGTGAATGAGGTGCTGCAAGATAAGAGTTTCCATGCCAGTTTCAGTTTGTGTTTTGTGAGTGCAAAGGTATTGTGGAGCATGCTGTCATGCTTGGCTTCCTGGTGATCATTGACCTGACCAGCTTGGCTTGGCTTAGCTTGGTTCGGCTTCCTGGTGATCATTGACCTGACCATGTAACAACATCCAACATGCTTTTCATGATTGCAGGGGTATCGTGGAGAACGCTGTCATGTTTGGCTCCCCCGTGAGCATTGTTCTGACCATGTAACAACGTACAGCATGCTTTTCATGAATGCAGGGGTATCGTGGAGAACGCTGTCATATTTGGCTCCCCCGTGAGCATTGACCTGCACATGTGGAGCCAGGCACGCTCAGTGGTGAGTGGGAGGCTAGTGAGCGCGTACAGCAACAAAGATTGGGTCCTGGCAGTAGTACACCGAAGCCAGAGTCGGAGCGCTACCATGAAGGGCATCGCTGGCTTGGCCCCGGTGTCAGTTCCCGGGGTAGAAAACATCAACTTAAGCAAATACGTGAAGGGGCACGTGCAGTATCTCAGCTGCATGGATGACCTGCTAGAGCTGGTCAACTTGACAGATGATGGCTCGCTTACATCAAACGTAATGTTTTGAACAACTTCAACAACTTTGTGTGCAGAGTTGTGAAAGGATTTTTACCACAGGAGGTGGGTCAAGGAGGAGTATATGTAGGGATGTCGGGGACTTATCGCCCGGTACATTATCGTGCATTATCGTACGATTGTCGTCGATATAAAGTACTGGCATCGTACGATATGTAGCAAACTGTTTATCACCCTGATATCGTACTGAAACAAACTGAAAAAACAAACTGAAAAAACAATCAGCTCGGTATACCGCCCTACTCCCTATTTTTGAGGGGTCGCGGGTTCGATGCCGGTAGGCGCCTTTTTGCTCGCTCGCTCGCTCGCAGACGCTCTCAAGGGCAGCACGCACCATGGCAGCAGCAATGGCAGTGGTGAGTGTGATTGTCCCATTTCATGCCATGCACTGTTGGTGCTACAATTAAATAGTACGGTAGTAAATTATATAGTACAGTGAAAAATGTATAAACAAATTATTAATGATTAAATATTGAACATATAAATAAAATAGTATTAAATATCGTGATATCGCACGATATATCGTGATATTGTACGATATGTCATACAATAATAGAGCACGATATTATCGTGTTTTCTTTCTTTGTCGGGATTGGTTCATTTGACTTGATTTTACGTGTATGGACGTGTAAACAGTTTTTCCTGTAATATCCCCATGGTCTCATACTCGTTTTCAAAAAAAAGGGCAGGGCGATACGATAATCGTGCTATATTTAACAATATCGTATGATATTTACAGCCCTAAGTATATGTGATGTGGTGGCTTACGATCTGTCCTAGGTACTCCTACAAATCTTTTGTGACTGTGTAAGACTGCAAGGTCTTTTACAACTTGAATGATCACACTTATCCTATTTTAATGAACAAGCCATTATGTAGGCCTCTCAGGAGCGTTGCAAATACTTTTGTTTTTCAGTACATCGGGTGTATAACTGTTCCTGTTGTAAGTTCTTGAGGGTTCTTGTTGTAAGCGACGGTTTGAACAATAGGGAGGGTTCTTGTTGTAAGCGACAACGAGAGGATTCTTGTTGTAAGCGACGGTTTGAACGATAGGGAGGGTTCTTGTTGTAAGCGACGGTTTGAACGATACAGCCATCTGATCGCTTGCTAAGTTCTCAAGTTCACAAACAGGTAAGGTAACAGGTAGGCCCCTAACCTGACGCAAACGAAACTTATTATACATTTACACAGTATATACGGTATGTGCCAACATCAGAAGTGTCATAGCACAAGCTTTGGAAGTATTTTGGGAGAATAAAAGGGCTTGGTAATGTAATCTACCAAATACAAATTAAGGTTTGTACCCAAGGGGGGGGGGGGGGGGGGGGGGGGGGGCAACTTCTAACCAAAATGACCCCATCATTCAACTTTGTTAATACGGTATCATAGAGACGATGAAGAATCCGGTTTTACTTCTTAATTTGGCCCTGTAGAAAAAAGTAATGGTCCTCCAAAGTTTGGGGTCGCGGGGGAGGGGGGGGGGGGGGGGGGGGAAATCTGTCATTTTAATAAAATTAGGTACTTTTCAGGCACTTTATTCTAGCCCTCAGAATGACGACGGAGTGGAACTCGGGTGTTCCTCTACTAAATACCAGTCCATATGTGCTATTGGGGGAGAGATCCACCACGTATCGTGCCCAGGGCAGAGGGGGAGGGGGGGGGGGGGGGGGGGGTGGGGGGGGGGTCCAGGGTCTCTCTCTCTCTCTCTCTCTCTCTCTCTCTCTCTCCCTCTCTCTCCACACACGCAACGCCGTAAAAAAGTACAGCGACGTACAGAGTGAGACCTCGTGGTACTTCACAGCTTCTTCTTTTTTGACTGACTATTTTTTCACCGACTGACTGACCGCCAAGCCCCAGCAACCGATGTGACATCGATGATGATGATTATCTGTGTTTCAAACATTCCCAATGGTCTCGAGACCAACCTCAATGGATAGGCCTTTGAAAACTCTTAAAAATGCGCATAATTAGACACTACAATACTAAGTGGTGGCTGAGATACGGTGGTGGCTGTACAGTGGGTTCCGGAGCTGGGGGGTGAGTGGGGGGGCCTGCATAAGGTTGCCTTCGCACTTTTGTGTGATGGGGTCTTTCACCTTTTTTTGCCAGAGTTGAATTTATTGAGCTATTTTTACTGAGCTGCTTTTACTGATATTACTGAGCTGCTTTTACTGGTTTACTGAGCTGATTTCACTGACTTCACTGACTTCACTGATTTTGCTGAGCTGGTTTTGCTGTGCTGATTTTACTGATTTTACTGAGATGGTTATACTATGCTGATTTTACTGATTTTGCAGAGCTTATTTTATTGATTTCACTAATTTTACTGAGTACTGTCGAAGATGCAGCTTCAGTGGGTTGGTTGCGCCTCCTATGGGTCGGTTACGGGTCAGGGCGCAACCTATGAAATTGGCCTGGCTAGGTGAACTGCTCCGTTAAGAGGGTCTGCTCGTGACCGGTCGATGCATTAAGTGGCATTAAGTGAAAGTCTGGTGACTGGTCGATCCACCCCAGCTGTAGTAGTAGCGTTTTGAGCTTCGATCTTGCCCCCCCCCCCCCCCCCCCCCCCCCCCCCCCGGGTTCCTGTGTCCATTGCCCACTCCTCTGCTTCTCAGAAGGAAGTGCTGACACTGCACCACCGGGCTGCTCCTCGCGTGCCCACGACTGAGGCAGATATGGTTGGCTCCATGGGAAAGGTGATTTTTGAAATCGAATGTCGAAGCTTCTCACATGTTTTTTTATTAATTTGAATGCTGTGACTGATATCGATTCTGACCCCGCGCCCCCCTAGAGGCGCCTAGAGGAGGCAACGGCTAGCTCGCCCGTTCGCGTTCGTCTGGTTCCGGGGTAGTCGTCGCCTCCTCTAGGCGCCTCTAGGGGGCGCGGGGTCAGAATCGATATCCGTCACAGCATTCAAATTAATCAAAAACATGTGAGAAGCTTTGACATTCGATTTCAAAAATCACCTTCCCCATGGAGGCAACGGCTAGCCCGCCCGTTCGCCTGGTTCCGGGGTAGTCGTTGCCTCCTCAAGGTATCCTCACCCCGCGCCACAAATACCGATAGATCAAACGACTGCACTCAACCCGATGTATGCGCGTGCTGCAAACGATATCGATCTACAGTGAGACCTGCCATTCCAGGATGGAGGTACTGGCGAGCAGCTTTCCGCAACCTGCACCCTGCTGAACACTTGTTCATATAACTACGGTACAGGGCACTTGTTTAACACCCTGAGCACGCAGGTGGTGCAGGCATGTAACGGGAACGAACTGAAGTCGCTGTTTAAAAAGTTAGACGTAGCAGGATGCAGCATGCAGGGTACCAGAGGCAGAGGCTGGCAGGCTGAGCCTAGCTCAGGGGGGGGCTGATCCTCCTACTGTGACCCTGACTGTGATCTATTTCATTGTCCACTTCGACTGTAGCTGGTACTGCCGAAGACGACAGTAGTTGATCTTGCAATGATTGCTTGCGGAATAGCTGGATGTGTGAGATGAATTCATAGAGGAGGGCCCTCCGAGGGTGATGGGGGAAAATGTAGCGCCGCCAAACGCGCGTGGGCGCGTGGAGATCGGGACCCTGATCGGCGCGGCCCCGACCCGCCGGCGACCTATGGCAGCCCGCTCGACCGGCAGGGACCAAGATGTTGAAGAGAAGTAGCCGATTGCAGCAGCCAACTGTTGGCCCCGAAACCAGACTTGCTACAACCGAAGGTGGTTTCGTGAGACCGAGCGACAGTCGAACGGTCGCAGTTCAACGGTGGTTGGTCCCTCGTACTCGCACCCCCTTGAGAAATTCTTGGCCAGTATATAAACCCACCATCGCGGCTGTCCGGAACATATATTCATCACTTCAGAGTCGCGCGTTGGCCCCCTCTCTACACCCTCTTCATCGCGCCATCGCGGCGATTGCAATCGTCAACCCCCATGACTGCCGACCTGTCTGTCGTTTAAAGAGCAAGGGATTCATAAGATGCTAGCCATGGAGCCCTCCACCCACACACTCGCTACAACACAAACCATCCGAACCTCTCCGCGCGCGATGATTGCGTCCTTGCTTCTCGTTATACTGGTGGCGGCATCTTTGATGGATGGCATCGCCGCCCAAACCCAGACCCTGACAGGTTAGTCACGACCTCTCGCCCATCGCCCATCGCCCATCAGGGGTGGCGCCAACACGCGCGCTGTATGAAAAAGACGCAAACTGACGCCTGTACCTGTCTGATCTGGGTACCATGCAGGCCATGTCCTAGTCCAGAGGGCCCCTGGGGCAGAAGAAGTGACTCTACTGCAGACTCCTGGATCAGATGGCTATGTAGAGCTGAAGTTCCCCTCCCCAGATGATGGTGGCTTGAGACCTGATCTCTCATCAGGTATGCTGCAGCTGCTGATGTGTGTGTCTTTTGTTCTTGGCCGTCAGTCAACATGGATGGTGCTACAACCCCGCTGCTACAACCTTCAACCAAGTCACTGAGAGTGCATGCCCGGCCCATCCCACAGGGATTTATGGCTCAGGGGTTGTAGCAACATCCATGTTGACCAAAAGAAAAGTGGCCAGCTGATGCTGTGGAAGGGAGGCAGGTACACGAGAGAAGATTGCATCTCCTTCCCATCCCACAAGGCTTCTCGTCTGCCTGCGTCTCGCCCCCCTATTATACCCATGCTGCCATACATGTAGGGAACGGCAATATGCTTTCATATGATACCATGTCGGCAGTCTGACTAGGCCAAAGTTACCATTTAAATACAATATCATATGATTCAATTTGTATGATATCAAATGATATCATACTCACTTTTGGCCAACATCATATGATATGCCGATATGCCGATCCCTACCTACATGTACATCTCATGCATCAAATGACCAGCACAGGCCTTCAACACCCGCTGGATGAATACCAGCCCACCTTGAGCATCCATGTTGAATATCACACCCTGCCACATCACCCTGCCCTGTCCTATCATCCCATCTCACCCTGTCCCACCACCCCGTTCTCCCTGCCTCATCACCCTGCCCATTCTCAGCACCCTGCCTCACCCTTTCCCATCTCGTTCCATCACCCTGCCTCACCCTTTCCCATCTCGTTCCCTCACCCTGCCTCACCCTTTCCCATCTCGTTCCATCACCCTGCCTCACCCTTCCCCATCTTGTTCCATCACCTGCCACACCCTTTCCCATCTCGTTCCTGCCCCACCCTTTCCCATCTCGTTCCATCACCCTGCCTCACCCCAAGCCCACTGTCCCGTCTGCCCAGGTGATGAGGTCACTGTCAACGTCCAACAAGGTGGCTCCTCTGACCAAGCCGTTGATGTCCTAGACCTAGAGGTACTTGCAGCCAAATGGTTTGGAGGTAAGGGCGCCAAGGCAAGCTCAACGGTGGGCTTTGAGGAGCGTGAGCTGGAAGCTGATGTGTCGAAGGACTTCTCATCCATCACCTACTTGCTTGGCATGTGCGGAAAGCCCCTTGGAGTGTCTAAGGACGTGAGTCAACAGCATCTGCTGAGAACTTCCTATGTCCTATCTCCATAATATCTCGTATCCAACCATCAGCTGTAAACTTCCTACCTATGTCCTATCTGCATAATATCTCTAATCCAACCATCTGCTGAGCCCACACAGCCTTGCTGCTAATGCTAGCGCACAAACACTTAGTGCTCATGCACAAACACTTGCTGCTGATGCTAACACACACTTAGTGAGCGGTAACGATCCTCACGACCCCCTATTGGTCACCACGTTTCCCTCATTGGTTACAATTGGTGGAGTCGTTGAGGGCATGCTTAGAGCGTATTGTCGCCAAGCATTCCCAGTTCGATCCCCGCTAGAACCAAAGTGCAGGTCGCCTGCCTGAGGAAATCTCCTTCAACAAAAGGGGACCTGGCCGGGCCGGATATGCACACCGATAGTGGGCGTCGGTCTTTCGAAAGGGGGGTGAAGTGTGAGCGGTAACGATCCACACGACCCCCTATCGGTCACCACGTTTTCCTCATTGGTTACACACTTACTACTAATGCACACGCACTTGCTGCTAATGCTAACACATTTACTGCTAATGCTAATGCACAAACACTTGCTGCTGATGCCAGCACACACTCACTGCTTATGCTAATGCACACACACTTACTTGGCGTCTGTGCAGCAAGTCATGGGCACCTGGTTTGATGCCTATTCCACCCTGTATCAAGGATCAGTGGAGGGAGTAGGTAGGAAGTTTACAAGCTGCAGGGATGTAAATGAGCCCACACAGCCTCTGCACTTGCTGCTAATGCACACGCACTTGCTGCTGATGCTAACACACACTTACTGCTTATGCTAATGCGCACACACTTACTTTATGCCTGTGCAGCAAGTCACGAGCACCTGGTTTGATGCCTATTCCACCCCGAATCAAGGATCATTGGAGGGCTGGTTCAACGCTTGCTCCTTTGGAAAAGAGCGCTTCACCTCCAGCACCAATGTTATCACACCCGCGTATGACATTCCTTGCTCTGGCAATGCACCAAGTGGCAGGGTCTACAGCCCTTCTGCATGTGACTACGAGTCTTTCTTGTCATGGCTGGAGCTGGCCCAGGCACATGCAATCAATGTGGGTGCTTGTACATATGTTTACTGAAAGTTCCACTTTAACTTGTAGCTTTAAAAGAGTCTTTAAATAATGATTCTGTGTGTGACTTTAGTCTTTCTTGTCATGGCTGGAGCAGGCTCAGGAGCATGCAATCAACGTGGGTGCTTGTATGTACGTTTCTGCTAAAAGTTTCTCTTCCACTTGAAGCTTCATACCTTTTGAGAGCCTTTGAATTTCAACAAAGTAAGAATGCTATCTCGGGGGTGCTGCATGGCTGTGGATGCATGTTTGTTAGTAGCTTTCAGGTATTTGTTACTTCCCAACTTGTAGTGGTGTTAAAGCTGCTGTCTGGCATGGATACCATTGCAACAGTGAATGATGGAAGTCCTGTGTTGGTGGGCTCAAGGCTGAAATGTCCCCTGCCCACATTCTGTGCAGGATGGGTACGACCCCAATGCCTACACACATCAGTTCATCATCGTTCCCAACAGAGACTTGGTTCGTTGTGGATGGGCTGGCACAAGTGATGCTGGCTGCTACAGGGGAAGGTGTCTGTCAATCATCCGGGCTCAGTATGCAACCACCCTGCCTGCCATCACCCACGAGCTGGGCCACAGCTTGTTCTTGCAGCACGCCTGGAGAGGAGGGAAAGAGTACCAAGATGCAACGAGTCAAATGGGGCTTGCCTGCTGCTCTCCAATGTGAGTCACCGAGTCAGAGCTTTTTTCCGCTTTAGAAAAGGGGTCTCGTTCTGGTAGCTTTGAGGGATTTGATACTTCCCAAGGGTGGTTTATATGTGATTTGGGTAGGGTTTGGGTGTCAGGGTAGCGGAAGGTTTTGCCACAATGGGGTCTCAGGTGCCACATGATGCACCTTGGTATTTTGGGGCGGCTACGTTACAGCCTTTGGGGCTGTATGTATGTTACAGGTCAGGGGTGGACCAAATAGGCTAAAGGGACTTGCCCAACCGTATAGGAAGGGCACTGATGGACTGAACCCCGAGCAATCGTTTCACCGACGGGGGCCCTGAGTTCGTGCGACAGATAATTTAATTCTACAACATTATTAAACCATCATCTCAACTGGGATGATAATTTAATTGTGCGATTATTATCAGAGCAGGGATTGCTCTGCGGGGTCGAAAAGGCTACTTGTAGCACCCTGAAGGCTACCAGGAGCACCACTGGTTCATTTCCTTCACTTGGGGTAAAACTGATTGTATCCTTTTCTTCCTGCAGTTGCTACGAAGACATAAATCTGCTTTCTTCTTTTTCTTCCTGCAGTTGCTACAACGATAGAACTCTGCTTTCTTCTTTTTCTTCGTGATTGCGTCCTTTTCTTCGCGATTGCATCCTTGTCCAGTCTGCAGTTGCTACTATCATATAACCCTGATTGCGTCCTTTTCTCCCTGATTGTTGAGAGTGCAGTTGCAACAATGATATAGCCCTAATTGCAGCCTTTCCCCCCTGATTGTTGTGCCTGCAGTTGCTACAATGCCCCCCAGACTTGGTCTCTTGGATGGGCTAGTCCAGTAGCCGTCTTCGCTGGAGAGAGCTCACTGCCTGCTGGTAAATGGATCAGCTCCGTTATTCCCGAGTTCCTTTCTTCCTCACGAAACTTTGTCCAGATCATCCCTACCTGGGCTGGAGGTGACAAAGGGAATATTTTCCTCAGCTACAAGCGTGCTGTCAGCTACAACTCTGGCATCAACTACGGTGGCTTTGTGAGCTACAAGCTTGAGATTCATACGTACGCAGGCAACGATGCCACAGGGACAATGGGGACTTATGTGCTGACCGACTTGGAGGCTGTGGTTGACATTGGAGAGGTGTACACTAGCTCTTGGTAGGTAACTCGTGGTACAAGCACTACAAGTACACCAACAAACAACACGTTTGTCTGATGAGATGTTGCCCAAAAGATGGAAGCTTCGTGAAAGTGGTGTTGTGCCATCTTATGAAATGTTCACTGGCAATTAAAAGCTGCAGGCAAAATATGTTTTTTAACTGGTTGGCGTGGGAGAGGTCTACACTAGCTCTTGGTACTTACCTAGTGCGCTGCCGTGACATCAACAGTGCACTTGCTGTTTCATGCATCCGTGTACGTGATTCCTCTACACTCCTTGCCTCAGTTGCTGGTGAGCTCTATTTTGACGTGCAGCTGATCTGTCTCCTTCTGACAACCTTCTCTTTCGCTCCACAGGTCAGCTCTCTCCTTCACAGTGGTCAGGGTTGACAAGAATACTATGAAGTTTTTCGTGTGTCACTCCACCTATCAAGCAAGTTGCTACGACAACGTACCGCCTGTTGAGTCAAGTGGTCCAATTGGTTTCTGGCAGGTAGCAGTTGTTGGAACCACCCAAGCCCCTCCACCTTCCCCTCCACCCTCGTCCCCTCCACCCTCTCCCTCTCCACGTTCACCCCCTCCTCCCTCACCCTCTCCCTCTCCACCCTCACCCCCTCCTCCCTCTCCCTCTCCACCCTCTCCCCCTCCTCCCTCTCCCCCTCCACCCCCTCCACCCACACCATCTCCTCCATCAGACCCTTATGCCCCGTCTCCTACCACCACATCTCCTGTAATGATCCCACCAACCTCAACTCTGCCTCCACCTCCACCAAAGCTCCCCCTGTCAACCCCTTCATATCCCCCTTCATATCCCCCTTCATACCCCCCAGCATACCCCCCAGCTTATCCCCTCCCCCCGTCAGATCCTCCACCTCCCCCAGCATAACCCGCGTACTGGTGGACAGGTGATATATCTTACCTGCATACAATTGACCATCATGGAACCAATGTTGCATTACCTGTTCTAGCCCCTTGGTGAGGTGAAAGACATAGATCGGCATCCTGTACATCTCCTCTAGATGATGTACAGGAAATCTCCCAGATAGATCTCCTGTACATCATCTATATCTAGAGGAGATAGTGCTCAGTCTTGCTGCCTTATGGGGAGAGTTGCATTCATTATTATTTGGATCAAATCTAGGGCGGCAGCACCTAAGCTGTTTGCAGTTGAGGTAATCTATTATTTCCTTGCTATGTATGAAGACAGACCAGACAAATTCATTTACCCTACGAGTAGACAGTTGAGAGGAAGAGACTACATAATTTCTTGTTCCTATGCTCGGTCAGTAGAGAAAAGAAGACTAAAAGAATTCCTTGTTCCTATGGTCAATGAGTCAAGAGGAGAGGGCTTGAAGAATCTCGTTTCCCTGCGCATGTGTCAGTGGAGAGTAGATGATATTTTGTTAGTTGGATGGGTCACTAGAGCTTGCCCACCTGCATTTTTGCTTCCGCGTTTGCGCACGTCTGAAGTCCAGCTTTCCAGCCTTCTGACCTGCTAAGCTCTTTTACCCCTATTAGCGTGTTATTGTTAAGCCGTGGATTTACCACATGACCATCTGATCCGATGGCTGTGTGGTTAAGCTGTGGTAAATCCATAATGTGTCGATTGCCGAATACCTAGCCACTTAGACATGCCCCCCCCCCCCCCCCCCCCCACAATTTATACCGGCATTGTACCCGCTATTTACATGCTATTTTACCCGCTCTTGTACCGCTATATATACCGGCATTATTCCTAGCCACATAGACAGGTCCCCTCCCCCCCCCACACACACCGCTAGGAGCCCTGCAAGCAGTGTATACCATATTTTTGTATAGGCCACTTCATTGTGCAGTTGATGGCAGCATAGGTAGTAAGCTTTTGAACAAGAGTGTGTACATAGGAACACCATTATATGGATTATTTTGAAGACTCAATGATATTCATTAGAAGACCATTTTGATATTCATTATGAAGCCTCCGAATCCTTCCCTCGGACCCAAGGTCCCCCATACCTAGGCTCTCCCGTACCCAGTCTTAGGCTCTCCTGTACCCAGTCGTAGACTCTAATGTGCTGGCCCAGTCTTAGGCTCTCCTGTACTGGCCCACTCTTAGGCTCTCCTGTACTGACCCAGTCTCAGGCTCTGCTGTACTAGATTTGCGCTTGGGTCAGTCTCGGTGATGACCAAGCTAGGCATGAGCAGCGCTTCTCTGTCCGGACCCCCCACTCGCGTGGGATGACTGGAGTTACATCGCCTATATCCTTTTTAGTTTTATCCCGCTAATATTCCTTCTTTTGCCCTGGTTTCTGCTCCTAATTTGTATTACCCAATGTACATTCCTGTTAACTGGTCGAATACCACATTTTGTACATTTACTTAGGTGCTTCGTAGTTGATTTCATGCTTGGATGTTCATGTGTTTGATGTAACAAGATGAGATGCCATCGATGTGGCATGTCGCACCACTCAATACGCTTTTTTCGTCGCGCCCAAATCACTGTTTCACTATGAGATGGATCATCAAGCACATCTGAACCGAACCCTCAGTGTCGCTGGTTTGCGTCCGGACACCCACCTCCTGGGGTGAGATTCCTGTCACATCCATTCATTCGTGACTTCATGAGCATACGACTTGTAAGATGCAATTCTTGGTAACCCTGTTCACCTGTTGTTGCCAGCCTGCCACTGCCTTATGTAGTCCATCTTGGTAATTAAGTATCATGCAGGGTTGCACAGTAGACCCCCCAGCTCTGCGTCCTGAGACGCAACTCATTCCATAGCCTGAATTCTGAGACTTGAACTTAATCTTGGTTGATTAGCTTCAGCCAGCAATTTGGCTGCTCGCTGTCTTCGGCAGTATAAAAAAGAAGGAACTGTAAACGCGAACAAATTATTTCCTTCCCTTTTTCTTCTACTTCTGAACGATACAATAACAAAACTCACATGATTCCAGAGACGCAGCCGGCCCATAGCTGGCGTCTTGTATACAGAAAGACAGGCAGACGCAGACAGGCAGGCAGAGAGACAGACAGACACAGACAGCCAGATAGCCAGCGTCTTGCAGACAGACAGGCAGACAGATAGACAGACACAGCCAGCCAACCAACCAGACAGACAGACAGACAGACAGACAGACAGACAGACAGACAGACAGACAGACAGACAGACAGACAGACAGACAGACTGACACGCCCCACCCAAAACTATTTTCAGGAATCACAAGGCAGTTATGGTGATGGTGGCTGGAAGTTAGATAACATTATATTACATTGTCATTGACAGTCTATTGTTGAACCAAGACAAGCCTGCTTTGCATTTTCCGGGAGGGGTCTTCCAACGAACACTCAGAAAAATAAAGGAAATATTGCAGCAAGCAAGCAAGTGTTATTATCAGCACTAATTCCGAACGAGGGGAATCTCCGTGCTACGAGATGCTTGTGTCCTGTCAGCATGAATTGCGGTGCTCTCACGCGTTTTATGACTTGGTGACTACTTATGTACTTCCTTAGAACTATCGGTCCTGACAGTACTATGTCAGCTTACTGTTGACTGCGTCATCGGTTCTTCTGACACGCGCTGTCTAACCTGTACCCTGATCAGGTTCCAGGCTACCGCCCCCCCCTTTCCTCCGCTGGTGTCCCTTTATGGTTCCACTATCTTTTGTAATATTTATTCTCGTCTCCGCATTTATAGATTGGCGTGCTGCACACACTAAGTCCACTCTCCGGAGTGTTATCCAAGCTGATAGGTTATACGGTCCCTCATTTACTACCACTGCTTTGCGATGCAACTTCCGCGAGGGCCTCCCGCTAATTTTGAGAAACTCCACGACAAGAATGGAGAATCTTGGACGCGCGGGATGCGCTGTGTCATTATCAGCAATGGCTGCGACCGTGTCCTTCCTAAGGAGGACCCGGGTCCTCTTGATGATTGGCTAGACGTCTGTGCACCAGCTGCCTCTGCTAGCGGTCATGAGAGTCCTTCCGCCATCGTGGAAGTAACCCCCCCCAATCAATCCTCCACCTTTACGGCTCCTTCTGCTACTGTCCGACGTCTCTCTCCTGAGATTGAGGACGTTCTGATGCGACTCTGCTGTGCTTCCACTCAGATTATCCAGTACGCAAGGGCGCCTCCTCCTCCTGATGCCCGTTTTGACTACGACTATCAAGAACTTGCTAGTCATCGCCGTGCAGATGGCTATGCTGATGACTCTGATGATGGTGATGAAGATCTGCAGAGTGCTATGAGTGGTGACTTCGGTGGAGTCACTCCTTCCACTGCTACTCGAGAGTTCAATTCTACCGTCTCTCCTGTGTATGAGCCTCTGTCGGCACCTGCTCTTGCGCCTTCCCCGGAGTTTAAGCCTGATCCAGTCTCTGCGCCTCTGCTTGCGCCCCTTCCACCTGTCCACCCTTTCAGCGATTCACTTAGTGTGCTTCCTGGTGTCCGTGTGTATCGCACAGGGGGAACTGGAATTGGGAGACGGTGAGCAGACCAGAGCTGGCTGAAAAACTTGTAACAATCAAATCAAATTTTAGTGATCACAAGATCGTGAACAAGACCGTGAACAAGATCACACGATCATGCGCAGATACCGCAGGCGAAGATTCGAAGGTAAGCGAGCTTCGCTTCACGCTCTGTGGGACGGTAGAAGTGGAGACCTCACTCCCAGCAGCAGTCAACGCCCAGCGCCCAACATTAGTGCGCAACAGCTGGAGAGTGGTGTCGTGTGGCGTGGCTTGGCTTTGAATGTCTCGTAGTATTCTCGGCGGTGTATTCTCGGTGCCACATGGAGGAAAGCGGTACAGGCCGGTGTTTGTTTTTTGAGCTGTAGTAATTTCAATTTGACTCGTCTCTTGTGTATTCCTTGCTCTCTCAGGTTACCCAAGCTAGGTACCCCTTTGTTGCTTCTAGAACTCCCCGCTGAGTCGAGCTTCAATTCCAATGGCCGAAGCCGAGGTCCAACAGCTGGCCGCTTGCTTCGCGAATACGCTTGCGCCACAGAAAGTGATTTCATGCTTGGATGTTCATGTGTTTGATGTAACAAGATGAGATGCCATCGATGTGGCATGTCGCACCACTCAATACGCTTTTTTCGTCGCGCCCAATTCACTGTTTCACTATGAGATGGATCATCAAGCACATCTGAACCGAACCCTCAGTGTCGCTGGTTTGCGTCCGGACACCCACCTCCTGGGGTGAGATTCCTGTCACATCCATTCATTCGTGACTTCATGAGCATACGACTTGTAAGATGCATTTCTTGGTAACCCTGTTCACCTGTTGTTGCCAGCTTGCCACTGCCTTATGTAGTCCATCTTGGTAATTAAGTATCATGCAGGGTTGCACAGTAGACCCCCCAGCTCTGCGTCCTGAGACGCAACTCATTCCATAGCCTGAATTCTGAGACTTGAACTTAATCTTGGTTGATTAGCTTCAGCCAGCAATTTGGCTGCTCGCTGTCTTCGGCAGTATAAAAAAGAAGGAACTGTAAACGCGAACAAATTATTTCCTTCCCTTTTTCTTCTACTTCTGAACGATACAATAACAAAACTCACATGATTCCAGAGACGCAGCCGGCCCATAGCTGGCGTCTTGTATACAGAAAGACAGGCAGACGCAGACAGGCAGGCAGAGAGACAGACAGACACAGACAGCCAGATAGCCAGCGTCTTGCAGACAGACAGGCAGACAGATAGACAGACACAGCCAGCCAACCAACCAGACAGACAGACAGACAGACAGACAGACAGACAGACAGATAAACAGACAGACAGACAGACAGACAGACAGACAGACTGACACGCCCCACCCAAAACTATTTTCAGGAATCACAAGGCAGTTATGGTGATGGTGGCTGGAAGTTAGATAACATTATATTACATTGTCATTGACAGTCTATTGTTGAACCAAGACAAGCCTGCTTTGCATTTTCCAGGAGGGGTCTTCCAACGAACACTCAGAAAAATAAAGGAAATATTGCAGCAAGCAAGCAAGTGTTATTATCAGCACTAATTCCGAACGAGGGGAATCTCCGTGCTACGAGATGCTTGTGTCCTGTCAGCATGAATTGCGGTGCTCTCACGCGTTTTATGACTTGGTGACTACCATATACTTCCTTAGAACTATCGGTCCTGACAGTACTATGTCAGCTTACTGTTGACTGCGTCATCGGTTCTTCTGACACGCGCTGTCTAACCTGTACCCTGATCAGGTTCCAGGCTACCGCCCCCCCCTTTCCTCCGCTGGTGTCCCTTTATGGTTCCACTATCTTTTGTAATATTTATTCTCGTCTCCGCATTTATAGATTGGCGTGCTGCACACACTAAGTCCACTCTCCGGAGTGTTATCCAAGCTGATAGGTTATACGGTCCCTCATTTACTACCACTGCTTTGCGATGCAACTTCCGCGAGGGCCTCCCGCTAATTTTGAGAAACTCCACGACAAGAATGGAGAATCTTGGACGCGCGGGATGCGCTGTGTCATTATCAGCAATGGCTGCGACCGTGTCCTTCCTAAGGAGGACCCGGGTCCTCTTGATGATTGGCTAGACGTCTGTGCACCAGCTGCCTCTGCTAGCGGTCATGAGAGTCCTTCCGCCATCGTGGAAGTAACCCCCCCCAATCAATCCTCCACCTTTACGGCTCCTTCTGCTACTGTCCGACGTCTCTCTCCTGAGATTGAGGACGTTCTGATGCGACTCTGCTGTGCTTCCACTCAGATTATCCAGTACGCAAGGGCGCCTCCTCCTCCTGATGCCCGTTTTGACTACGACTATCAAGAACTTGCTAGTCATCGCCGTGCAGATGGCTATGCTGATGACTCTGATGATGGTGATGAAGATCTGCAGAGTGCTATGAGTGGTGACTTCGGTGGAGTCACTCCTTCCACTGCTACTCGAGAGTTCAATTCTACCGTCTCTCCTGTGTATGAGCCTCTGTCGGCACCTGCTCTTGCGCCTTCCCCGGAGTTTAAGCCTGATCCAGTCTCTGCGCCTCTGCTTGCGCCCCTTCCACCTGTCCACCCTTTCAGCGATTCACTTAGTGTGCTTCCTGGTGTCCGTGTGTATCGCACAGGGGGAACTGGAATTGGGAGACGGTGAGCAGACCAGAGCTGGCTGAAAAACTTGTAACAATCAAATCAAATTTTAGTGATCACAAGATCGTGAACAAGACCGTGAACAAGATCACACGATCATGCGCAGATACCGCAGGCGAAGATTCGAAGGTAAGCGAGCTTCGCTTCACGCTCTGTGGGACGGTAGAAGTGGAGACCTCACTCCCAGCAGCAGTCAACGCCCAGCGCCCAACATTAGTGCGCAACAGCTGGAGAGTGGTGTCGTGTGGCGTGGCTTGGCTTTGAATGTCTCGTAGTATTCTCGGCGGTGTATTCTCGGTGCCACATGGAGGAAAGCGGTACAGGCCGGTGTTTGTTTTTTGAGCTGTAGTAATTTCAATTTGACTCGTCTCTTGTGTATTCCTTGCTCTCTCAGGTTACCCAAGCTAGGTACCCCTTTGTTGCTTCTAGAACTCCCCGCTGAGTCGAGCTTCAATTCCAATGGCCGAAGCCGAGGTCCAACAGCTGGCCGCTTGCTTCGCGAATACGCTTGCGCCACAGAAAGTGATTTCATGCTTGGATGTTCATGTGTTTGATGTAACAAGATGAGATGCCATCGATGTGGCATGTCGCACCACTCAATACGCTTTTTTCGTCGCGCCCAATTCACTGTTTCACTATGAGATGGATCATCAAGCACATCTGAACCGAACCCTCAGTGTCGCTGGTTTGCGTCCGGACACCCACCTCCTGGGGTGAGATTCCTGTCACATCCATTCATTCGTGACTTCATGAGCATACGACTTGTAAGATGCATTTCTTGGTAACCCTGTTCACCTGTTGTTGCCAGCTTGCCACTGCCTTATGTAGTCCATCTTGGTAATTAAGTATCATGCAGGGTTGCACAGTAGACCCCCCAGCTCTGCGTCCTGAGACGCAACTCATTCCATAGCCTGAATTCTGAGACTTGAACTTAATCTTGGTTGATTAGCTTCAGCCAGCAATTTGGCTGCTCGCTGTCTTCGGCAGTATAAAAAAGAAGGAACTGTAAACGCGAACAAATTATTTCCTTCCCTTTTTCTTCTACTTCTGAACGATACAATAACAAAACTCACATGATTCCAGAGACGCAGCCGGCCCATAGCTGGCGTCTTGTATACAGAAAGACAGGCAGACGCAGACAGGCAGGCAGAGAGACAGACAGACACAGACAGCCAGATAGCCAGCGTCTTGCAGACAGACAGGCAGACAGATAGACAGACACAGCCAGCCAACCAACCAGCCAGACAGACAGACAGACAGACAGACAGACAGACAGACAGATAAACAGACAGACAGACAGACAGACAGACAGACAGACTGACACGCCCCACCCAAAACTATTTTCAGGAATCACAAGGCAGTTATGGTGATGGTGGCTGGAAGTTAGATAACATTATATTACATTGTCATTGACAGTCTATTGTTGAACCAAGACAAGCCTGCTTTGCATTTTCCAGGAGGGGTCTTCCAACGAACACTCAGAAAAATAAAGGAAATATTGCAGCAAGCAAGCAAGTGTTATTATCAGCACTAATTCCGAACGAGGGGAATCTCCGTGCTACGAGATGCTTGTGTCCTGTCAGCATGAATTGCGGTGCTCTCACGCGTTTTATGACTTGGTGACTACCATATACTTCCTTAGAACTATCGGTCCTGACAGTACTATGTCAGCTTACTGTTGACTGCGTCATCGGTTCTTCTGACACGCGCTGTCTAACCTGTACCCTGATCAGGTTCCAGGCTACCGCCCCCCCCCTTTCCTCCGCTGGTGTCCCTTTATGGTTCCACTATCTTTTGTAATATTTATTCTCGTCTCCGCATTTATAGATTGGCGTGCTGCACACACTAAGTCCACTCTCCGGAGTGTTATCCAAGCTGATAGGTTATACGGTCCCTCATTTACTACCACTGCTTTGCGATGCAACTTCCGCGAGGGCCTCCCGCTAATTTTGAGAAACTCCACGACAAGAATGGAGAATCTTGGACGCGCGGGATGCGCTGTGTCATTATCAGCAATGGCTGCGACCGTGTCCTTCCTAAGGAGGACCCGGGTCCTCTTGATGATTGGCTAGACGTCTGTGCACCAGCTGCCTCTGCTAGCGGTCATGAGAGTCCTTCCGCCATCGTGGAAGTAACCCCCCCCAATCAATCCTCCACCTTTACGGCTCCTTCTGCTACTGTCCGACGTCTCTCTCCTGAGATTGAGGACGTTCTGATGCGACTCTGCTGTGCTTCCACTCAGATTATCCAGTACGCAAGGGCGCCTCCTCCTCCTGATGCCCGTTTTGACTACGACTATCAAGAACTTGCTAGTCATCGCCGTGCAGATGGCTATGCTGATGACTCTGATGATGGTGATGAAGATCTGCAGAGTGCTATGAGTGGTGACTTCGGTGGAGTCACTCCTTCCACTGCTACTCGAGAGTTCAATTCTACCGTCTCTCCTGTGTATGAGCCTCTGTCGGCACCTGCTCTTGCGCCTTCCCCGGAGTTTAAGCCTGATCCAGTCTCTGCGCCTCTGCTTGCGCCCCTTCCACCTGTCCACCCTTTCAGCGATTCACTTAGTGTGCTTCCTGGTGTCCGTGTGTATCGCACAGGGGGAACTGGAATTGGGAGACGGTGAGCAGACCAGAGCTGGCTGAAAAACTTGTAACAATCAAATCAAATTTTAGTGATCACAAGATCGTGAACAAGACCGTGAACAAGATCACACGATCATGCGCAGATACCGCAGGCGAAGATTCGAAGGTAAGCGAGCTTCGCTTCACGCTCTGTGGGACGGTAGAAGTGGAGACCTCACTCCCAGCAGCAGTCAACGCCCAGCGCCCAACATTAGTGCGCAACAGCTGGAGAGTGGTGTCGTGTGGCGTGGCTTGGCTTTGAATGTCTCGTAGTATTCTCGGCGGTGTATTCTCGGTGCCACATGGAGGAAAGCGGTACAGGCCGGTGTTTAGTTTTTTGAGCTGTAGTAATTTCAATTTGACTCGTCTCTTGTGTATTCCTTGCTCTCTCAGGTTACCCAAGCTAGGTACCCCTTTGTTGCTTCTAGAACTCCCCGCTGAGTCGAGCTTCAATTCCAATGGCCGAAGCCGAGGTCCAACAGCTGGCCGCTTGCTTCGCGAATACGCTTGCGCCACAGAAAGTGATTTCATGCTTGGATGTTCATGTGTTTGATGTAACAAGATGAGATGCCATCGATGTGGCATGTCGCACCACTCAATACGCTTTTTTCGTCGCGCCCAATTCACTGTTTCACTATGAGATGGATCATCAAGCACATCTGAACCGAACCCTCAGTGTCGCTGGTTTGCGTCCGGACACCCACCTCCTGGGGTGAGATTCCTGTCACATCCATTCATTCGTGACTTCATGAGCATACGACTTGTAAGATGCATTTCTTGGTAACCCTGTTCACCTGTTGTTGCCAGCTTGCCACTGCCTTATGTAGTCCATCTTGGTAATTAAGTATCATGCAGGGTTGCACAGTAGACCCCCCAGCTCTGCGTCCTGAGACGCAACTCATTCCATAGCCTGAATTCTGAGACTTGAACTTAATCTTGGTTGATTAGCTTCAGCCAGCAATTTGGCTGCTCGCTGTCTTCGGCAGTATAAAAAAGAAGGAACTGTAAACGCGAACAAATTATTTCCTTCCCTTTTTCTTCTACTTCTGAACGATACAATAACAAAACTCACATGATTCCAGAGACGCAGCCGGCCCATAGCTGGCGTCTTGTATACAGAAAGACAGGCAGACGCAGACAGGCAGGCAGAGAGACAGACAGACACAGACAGCCAGATAGCCAGCGTCTTGCAGACAGACAGGCAGACAGATAGACAGACACAGCCAGCCAACCAACCAGCCAGACAGAACAGACAGACAGACAGACAGACAGACAGACAGACAGACAGACAGACAGACAGACAGACAGACAGACAGACAGACAGACAGACAGACAGACAGACAGACAGACAGACAGACAGACAGACAGACAGACAGACAGACAGACAGACAGACAGACAGACAGACAGACAGACAGATGGACAGACAGACAGACAGACAGACAGACAGACAGACAGACAGACAGACAGACAGACAGACAGACAGACAGACAGGACAGACAGACAGACAGACAGACAGACAGACAGACAGACAGACAGACAGACAGACAGACAGACAGACAGACAGACAGGCAGACAACAGACAGACAGGACAGACAGACAGGACAGACAGACAGACAGACAGACAGACAGACAGACAGACAGACAGACAGACAGACAGACAGACAGGACAGACAGACAGACAGGACAGACAGACAGACAGACAGACAGACAGACAGACAGACAGACAGACAGACAGACAGACAGACAGACAGACGACAGACAGACAGACAGACCGACAGAAGACAGACAGAAGACAGACAGGACAGACAGGACAGACAGACAGACAGACAGACAGACAGACAGACAGACAGACAGACAGACAGACAGACAGACAGACAGACAGACAGACAGACAGACAGACAGACAGGACAGACAGACAGACAGACAGACAGACAGACAGACAGACAGAAAGACAGACAGACAGACCAGACAGACAGAAGACAGAACCAGACAGACAGACAGACGACAGACAGACAGACAGGAACAGACAGACAGACAGACAGACAGACAGACAGATAGACAGATACAGACAGACGACAGACAGACAGACAGAAGACAGAAGACAGACCGACGACAGACAGACAGACAGACAGACAGACAGACAGAAAGACAGACAGACAGACAGACAGCAGACAGACAAGACAGACAGACAGACAGGACAGCAGACAGACAGACAGACAGGACGACAGACAGACCGACAGGACAGACACACTGACAAGCCTTTTTTTTTTTTTCCCGTTTTTGGCAGCCGCGCAGATGTGGCGAATGGGAATTTTGATAACATAATACATTTGTCATTGACAGTCTATTGTTGAACCAAGACAAGCTGCCTTTGCATTTTCGGGAGGGGTTCTTCAAACGAAACACTCAGAAAAAATAAGGAAGATTGCAGCAAGCAAGCAAGTGTTATATCAGCACTAATTCAATACGAGGGAGGGGGAATCTCCGTGCTAACGGATGCTTGTGTCCATCAGCTTTCAGCCGATTCACTTAGTGTGCTTCCTGTGTCCGTGTGTATCGCAAGGGCCGGGAACGGAATTGGGGAGAGGAGACGGTGAGCAGACCAGAGCTGGCTGGAAAAACTTTAACAATCCAAATCAAATTTAGCGATCACAAGATCGTGGAACAGCGTGAACAAGATCACACGATCATCGCAGAGTACCGCAGGCGAGATTCGAAGAGTAAGGAGATTCGCTTCACGCTCTGTGGGGACGGTAGAAGTGGAGGCCCTCCACTCCCGCAGCAGTCAACGTCCCAGCGCCCAAACATTAGTGACCCGCAACAGCTCGGGGAGCAGTTGCCCAGTGGCCCTGTCGTGTGGCGTGGCTTGGATTTGGATTGTCCTAGTAGTATTCGCGGCGGTGATTCTCCCGCGTTGCCACATGGAGGAAAGCGGTACAGGCCGGTTGTTCGTTTTTGAGTGTTGTTCAAGTAATTTCAATGTAGATCGTTCTTGTGTATTCCTTGCTCCTCTCAGGTACCCAAGCTAGGTACCCTTTGTTGCCCTATAGAACTCCCCCGCTGAGTCGAGCTTCAATTCACCCAAGGCCGAAGCCGATGTCCAACAGCTGGCCGCTTGTTCGACGAATACCCGACTTTGACGCCACAGAAGTGAGTTCCATGCTTGATGGTCATGGTTTGATGTAACAAGATGACCCGATGCCATCGATGTGGCATGTCGCACACTCAATACGGCTTTTGTAGTCGCGCCCAATTCACTGTTTCACCCATATGAGATGGATCATCAAGACACCATCTGAACCGACACCTCAGACTGTCGCGCTGGTTTGCGTCCGGACACCCCACCTCCTGGGGTGAGATTCTGTCACATCCATTCATTCGTGACTTCATGAGCATAAGACTTGTAAGATGCATTTCTTGGGTAACCCTGTTCACCTGTTGTGGTAGCTGCCACTGCTAGTAGTCCATCCCCTTGGGTAATTAAGATCATGCAGGGTTTG
>JACBWV010000552.1:14849341-14851841 GCA_013435795.1 Chlamydomonas sp. ICE-L
TGTATTCCTGCTCTCTCGGTTACCAAAGCGAGGTACCCCTTTGTTGCTTCTCGAATCCCCGCCCTGAGTCGAGCTTCAATTCCAATGGCCGAAGCGAGTCACAAAAATGGCCTGCTTGCTTCGCGAATACGCTTGCGCCACAGAAAGTGATTTCAGCGTGGATTTCATGTGTTTGATTGAACAAGATGAGATGCCATCGATGGGGCCATGGGTCGCACCACTCAATACGCTTTTTTTCGTCGCGCCCAATTCACGTTTCACTATGTGTTGTGAGAGAAAGATTATGAACCGAAACCTCAGTGTCGCGGTTGGTTCCGGACACCACCTCCTGGGGGGTGAGGATTCATTTCACATGTACATCCCTTCATTCTGACTTCAGAGCAACGACTTGTAAGAGGCATTTCTTGGTAACCCTGTTCACAGTTGTGACAGCCTGCATGCCTTATGTAGTCCATCTTGGTTAATATTAAGATATCATGCAGGGTGCTCAGTAGAACCCCCCAGCTCTGCGTTCTGGACGCAACCATTCCATAGCCGAATTCTGACGACTGAACCTAATCTGGGTTGATTTTTTTGATTAGCTTCAGCAGCAATTTGGCTGCCTCCGCTGTCTCGGCAGTTAAAAAAGAAGAAACTGTAACGCGAAACAAGTCATTTCCTTCCCTTTTTCTCTAATCGAACGATACAATAACAAAAACTCACATTGATTCCCGAGACGCAGGCGGCCCATAGCTGGCGTTCTGTATAAAAAGACAGGCAGACGCAGACGGCAGGCAGAGATGACAGACACGACACAGACAGCCAGATAGCCAGCCGTCTTGAAGACAGAAGGCAGACAGACAGACAGAACACAGCAGCCAACCAACAAAAGCCAGGACGGACACAGACAGACAGAAAGAACAGACAGACAGACAGACAGGACCGACAGACCGACAGGACAGACAGCCAGACAGACAGACGACAGAACAGACAGACAGACAAGACAGACAGACAGACAGACAGAACAGAAGACAGACAGGACAGACAGACAGACAGACAGACAGGACAGACAGACAGACAGAAACAGACAGACAGGACAGACGACAGGACAGACAGGACAGACAGACGACAGACAGACAGACAGACAGACAGACAGACAGACAGACAGACAGACAGAAAGGACAGACAGAACAGACAGACAGACAGACAACAGGACAGACAGACAGACAGACAGACAGACAGACAGACAGACAGACAGACAGAAGACAGCCAGACAGACAGAAGGACAGACAGACAGCCAGACAGACAGACAGACAGACAGACAGACAGGACAGACAGCCAGACAGACAGACCGACAGCCAGACAGGACAGACAGCAGACAGACAGACAGACAGAAGACAGACAGACAGACAGACAGACAGGAACAGACAGACAGGACGACAGAACAGACAGACAGACCGGACAGAAAGAACGACAGACAGACAGAACAGGACAGACAGACAGACAGACAGGACAGACAGGACAGGACAGACAGACAGACAGAAAGACAGACAGACAGGACAGACAGACAGAGACAGACAGACAGACAGACAAGACAGACAGACAGGACAGACAGACAGACGACAGACAGACAGACAGACAGACAGACAGACACATACAGACAACAGACATACAACAGACATACATACATACAGACAGACATACATACGACTACAGACATACAGCAGACAGACAACAACCGACAACAGACAGACAGACAGACAGACAACAGACACATACAGACAGCAGACATACTGACACTCCCCACCCAAAACATTTTCAGTAATCACAGGCAGTTATGGTGATTGTTTGTGTAATTTGATACCTTATATTAATATGTCCATTGACAGTCTATTGTTGAACCAAGACAAGCCTGCTTTGCATTTTTCGGGAGGGGTCTTCCAACGAACCTCAGAAAAATAAAGGGAATATGCAGACAAGCAACACGTGTTTTATTATCATCACTAATTCCAAACGAGGAATCTCCGTGCTACGAGATGCTTGTTTCCCCAGCTTTCAGCGGATTCCTTAGTGTGCTTCCTGGTTTCCCGTGTGTATCGCACGGGGAACTGGAATTGGAGACGGTGAGCAAGACCATAGCTGCTAAAAAACTTGTAACAATCAATCAAATTTTAGCGCCCCGATCACAGATCGTGAAACAAGACGTGAACAAGATCACACGATCATCGCAGATACCCGCCAGGCGAAGATTCGAAGGTAGTCGACTTCGGCTCACTCTCTGTGGACGGTAGAAGTGGAGACCATCCTCGGCCCAAAAAAAAAAAAAAACCCCCCCCCCCCCCCCCAGCATCAGTCAAACGTCCAGCGCCCAACATGATGCGCAACCAGCTGGAGAAGTGTGTCCCGTGTGGCGTGCTTGGCTTTGGATGTCTCGTAGTATTCTCGGCGGTGTATTCTCGGTGCCACATGGAGGAAAGCGGTACAGGCCGGTGTTAGTTTTTTGAGCTGTAGTAATTTCAAT
>JACBWV010000552.1:14856841-14859341 GCA_013435795.1 Chlamydomonas sp. ICE-L
ATGAGATGCCATCGATGTGGCATGTCGCACCACTCAATACGCTTTTTTCGTCGCGCCCAATTCACTGTTTCACTATGAGATGGATCATCATGCACATCTGAACCGAACCCTCAGTGTCGCTGGTTTGCGTCCGGACACCCACCTCCTGGGGTGAGATTCCTGTCACATCCATTCATTCGTGACTTCATGAGCATACGACTTGTAAGATGCATTTCTTGGTAACCCTGTTCACCTGTTGTTGCCAGCCTGCCACTGCCTTATGTAGTCCATCTTGGTAATTAAGTATCATGCAGGGTTGCTCAGTAGACCCCCCAGCTCTGCGTCCTGAGACGCAACTCATTCCATAGCCTGAATTCTGAGACTTGAACTTAATCTTGGTTGATTAGCTTCAGCCAGCAATTTGGCTGCTCGCTGTCTTCGGCAGTATAAAAAAAAAGAAACTGTAAACGCGAACAAATTATTTCCTTCCCTTTTTCTTCTACTTCTGAACGATACAATAACAAAACTCACATGATTCCCAAGACGCAGCCGGCCCATAGCTGGCGTCTTGTATACAGAAAGACAGGCAGACGCAGACAGGCAGGCAGAGAGACAGACAGACACAGACAGCCAGATAGCCAGCGTCTTGCAGACAGACAGGCAGACAGACAGACAGACACAGCCAGCCAACCAACCAGCCAGACGGAGACAGGCACACAGACAGACAGACAGACAGACAGACAGACAGACAGACAGACAGACAGACAGACAGACAGACAGACAGAACAGACAGACAGACAGACAGACAGACAGACAGACAGACAGACAGACAGACAGACAGACAGACAGACAGACAGACAGACAGACAGACAGACAGACAGACAGACAGACAGACAGACAGACAGACAGACAGACAGACAGACAGACAGACAGACAGACAGACAGACACAGACAGACAGACAGACAGACAGACAGACAGACAGACAGACAGACAGACAGACAGACAGACAGACAGACACACTGACACGCCCCACCCAAAACTATTTTCAGTAATCACAAGGCAGTTATGGTGATGGTGGCTGGAAGTTAGATAACATTATATTACATTGTCATTGACAGTCTATTGTTGAACCAAGACAAGCCTGCTTTGCATTTTTCGGGAGGGGTCTTCCAACGAACACTCAGAAAAATGAAGGAAATATTGCAGCATGCAAGCAAGTGTTATTATCAGCACTAATTCCGAACGAGGGGAATCTCCGTGCTACGAGATGCTTGTGTCCCATCAGCTTTCAGCGATTCACTTAGTGTGCTTCCTGGTGTCCGTGTGTATCGCACGGGGGGAACTGGAATTGGGAGACGGTGAGCAGACCAGAGCTGGCTGAAAAACTTGTAACAATCAAATCAAATTTTAGCGATCACAAGATCGTGAACAAGACCGTGAACAAGATCACACGATCATGCGCAGATACCGCAGGCGAAGATTCGAAGGTAAGCGAGCTTCGCTTCACGCTCTGTGGGACGGTAGAAGTGGAGACCTCACTCCCAGCAGCAGTCAACGCCCAGCGCCCAACATTAGTGCGCAACAGCTGGAGAGTGGTGTCGTGTGGCGTGGCTTGGCTTTGGATGTCTCGTAGTATTCTCGGCGGTGTATTCTCGGTGCCACATGGAGGAAAGCGGTACAGGCCGGTGTTAGTTTTTTGAGCTGTAGTAATTTCAATTTGACTCGTCTCTTGTGTATTCCTTGCTCTCTCAGGTTACCCAAGCTAGGTACCCCTTTGTTGCTTCTAGAACTCCCCGCTGAGTCGAGCTTCAATTCCAATGGCCGAAGCCGAGGTCCAACAGCTGGCCGCCTGCTTCGCGAATACGCTTGCGCCACAGAAAGTGATTTCATGCTTGGATGTTCATGTGTTTGATGTAACAAGATGAGATGCCATCGATGTGGCATGTCGCACCACTCAATACGCTTTTTTCGTCGCGCCCCAATTCACTGTTTCACTATGAGATGGATCATCAAGCACATCTGAACCGAACCCTCAGTGTCGCTGGTTTGCGTCCGGACACCCACCTCCTGGGGTGAGATTCCTGTCACATCCATTCATTCGTGACTTCATGAGCATACGACTTGTAAGATGCATTTCTTGGTAACCCTGTTCACCTGTTGTTGCCAGCTTGCCACTGCCTTATGTAGTCCATCTTGGTAATTAAGTATCATGCAGGGTTGCTCAGTAGACCCCCCAGCTCTGCGTCCTGAGACGCAACTCATTCCATAGCCTGAATTCTGAGACTTGAACTTAATCTTGGTTGATAAGCTTCAGCCAGCAATTTGGCTGCTCGCTGTCTTCGGCAGAATAAAAAAAAAGAAACTGTAAACGCGAACAAATTATTTCCTTCCCTTTTTCTTCTACGTCTGAGCGATACAATAACAAAACTCACATGATTCCCGAGACGCAGCCGGCCCATAGCTGGCGTCTTGTATACAGAAAGACAGGCAGACGCAGACAGGCAGGCAGAGAGACAGACA
>JACBWV010000552.1:14864341-14884341 GCA_013435795.1 Chlamydomonas sp. ICE-L
AAGAAACTGTAAACGCGAACAAATTATTTCCTTCCCTTTTTCTTCTACTTCTGAACGATACAATAACAAAACTCACATGATTCCCAAGACGCAGCCGGCCCATAGCTGGCGTCTTGTATACAGAAAGACAGGCAGACGCAGACAGGCAGGCAGAGAGACAGACAGACACAGACAGCCAGATAGCCAGCGTCTTGCAGACAGACAGGCAGACAGATAGACAGACACAGCCAGCCAACCAACCAGCCAGACGGACACAGACAGACAGACAGACAGACAGACAGACAGACAGACAGACAGACAGACAGACAGACAGACAGACAGACAGACAGACAGACAGACAGACAGACAGACTGACTGACACGCCCCACCCAAAACTATTTTCAGTAATCACAAGGCAGTTATGGTGATGGTGGCTGGAAGTTAGATAACATTATATTACATTGTCATTGACAGTCTCTTGTTGAACCAAGACAAGCCTGCTTTGCATTTTTCGGGAGGGGTCTTCCAACGAACACTCAGAAAAATAAAGGAAATATTGCAGCAAGCAAGCAAGTGTTATTATCAGCACTAATTCCGAACGAGGGGAATCTCCGTGCTACGAGATGCTTGTGTCCCATCAGCTTTCAGCGATTCACTTAGTGTGCTTCCTGGTGTCCGTGTGTATCGCACGGGGGGAACTGGAATTGGGAGACGGTGAGCAGACCAGAGCTGGCTGAAAAACTTGTAACAATCAAATCAAATTTTAGCGATCACAAGATCGTGAACAAGACCGTGAACAAGATCACACGATCATGCGCAGATACCGCAGGCGAAGATTCGAAGGTTAGCGAGCTTCGCTTCACGCTCTGTGGGACGGTAGAAGTGGAGACCTCACTCCCAGCAGCAGTCAACGCCCAGCGCCCAACATGAGTGCGCAACAGCTGGAGAGTGGTGTCGTGTGGCGTGGCTTGGCTTTGGATGTCTCGTAGTATTCTCGGCGGTGTATTCTCGGTGCCACATGGAGGAAAGCGGTACAGGCCGGTGTTTGTTTTTTGAGCTGTAGTAATTTCAATTTGACTCGTCTCTTGTGTATTCCTTGCTCTCTCAGGTTACCCAAGCTAGGTACCCCTTTGTTGCTTCTAGAACTCCCCGCTGAGTCGAGCTTCAATTCCAATGGCCGAAGCCGAGGTCCAACAGCTGGCCGCTTGCTTCGCGAATACGCTTGCGCCACAGAAAGTGATTTCATGCTTGGATGTTCATGTGTTTGATGTAACAAGATGAGATGCCATCGATGTGGCATGTCGCACCACTCAATACGCTTTTTTCGTCGCGCCCAATTCACTGTTTCACTATGAGATGGATCATCAAGCACATCTGAACCGAACCCTCAGTGTCGCTGGTTTGCGTCCGGACACCCACCTCCTGGGGTGAGATTCCTGTCACATCCATTCATTCGTGACTTCATGAGCATACGACTTGTAAGATGCATTTCTTGGTAACCCTGTTCACCTGTTGTTGCCAGCTTGCCACTGCCTTATGTAGTCCATCTTGGTAATTAAGTATCATGCAGGGTTGCTCAGTAGACCCCCCAGCTCTGCGTCCTGAGACGCAACTCATTCCATAGCCTGAATTCTGAGACTTGAACTTAATCTTGGTTGATTAGCTTCAGCCAGCAATTTGGCTGCTCGCTGTCTTCGGCAGTATAAAAAAGAAGAAACTGTAAACGCGAACAAATTATTTCCTTCCCTTTTTCTTCTACTTCTGAACGATACAATAACAAAACTCACATGATTCCCGAGACGCAGCCGGCCCATAGCTGGCGTCTTGTATACAGAAAGACAGGCAGACGCAGACAGGCAGGCAGAGAGACAGACAGACACAGACAGCCAGATAGCCAGCGTCTTGCAGACAGACAGGCAGACAGATAGACAGACACAGCCAGCCAACCAACCAGCCAGACGGACACAGACAGACAGACAGACAGACAGACAGACAGACAGACAGACAGACAGACAGACTGACTGACTGACTGACTGACTGACTGACTGACTGACTGACTGACTGACTGACTGACTGACTGACTGACTGACTGACTGACTGACTGACTGACTGACTGACACGCCCCACCCAAAACTATTTTCAGTAATCACAAGGCAGTTATGGTGATGGTGGCTGGAAGTTAGATAACATTATATTACATTGTCATTGACAGTCTATTGTTGAACCAAGACAAGCCTGCTTTGCATTTTCCGGGAGGGGTCTTCCAACGAACACTCAGAAAAATAAAGGAAATATTGCAGCAAGCAAGCAAGTGTTATTATCAGCACTAATTCCGAACGAGGGGAATCTCCGTGCTACGAGATGCTTGTGTCCCATCAGCTTTCAGCGATTCACTTAGTGTGCTTCCTGGTGTCCGTGTGTATCGCACGGGGGGAACTGGAATTGGGAGACGGTGAGCAGACCAGAGCTGGCTGAAAAACTTGTAACAATCAAATCAAATTTTAGCGATCACAAGATCGTGAACAAGACCGTGAACAAGATCACACGATCATGCGCAGATACCGCAGGCGAAGATTCGAAGGTAAGCGAGCTTCGCTTCACGCTCTGTGGGACGGTAGAAGTGGAGACCTCACTCCCAGCAGCAGTCAACGCCCAGCGCCCAACATGAGTGCGCAACAGCTGGAGAGTGGTGTCGTGTGGCGTGGCTTGGCTTTGGATGTCTCGTAGTATTCTCGGCGGTGTATTCTCGGTGCCACATGGAGGAAAGCGGTACAGGCCGGTGTTTGTTTTTTGAGCTGTAGTAATTTCAATTTGACTCGTCTCTTGTGTATTCCTTGCTCTCTCAGGTTACCCAAGCTAGGTACCCCTTTGTTGCTTCTAGAACTCCCCGCTGAGTCGAGCTTCAATTCCAATGGCCGAAGCCGAGGTCCAACAGCTGGCCGCTTGCTTCGCGAATACGCTTGCGCCACAGAAAGTGATTTCATGCTTGGATGTTCATGTGTTTGATGTAACAAGATGAGATGCCATCGATGTGGCATGTCGCACCACTCAATACGCTTTTTTCGTCGCGCCCAATTCACTGTTTCACTATGAGATGGATCATCAAGCACATCTGAACCGAACCCTCAGTGTCGCTGGTTTGCGTCCGGACACCCACCTCCTGGGTGAGATTCCTGTCACATCCATTCATTCGTGACTTCATGAGCATACGACTTGTAAGATGCATTTCTTGGTAACCCTGTTCACCTGTTGTTGCCAGCTTGCCACTGCCTTATGTAGTCCATCTTGGTAATTAAGTATCATGCAGGGTTGCTCAGTAGACCCCCCAGCTCTGCGTCCTGAGACGCAACTCATTCCATAGCCTGAATTCTGAGACTTGAACTTAATCTTGGTTGATTAGCTTCAGCCAGCAATTTGGCTGCTCGCTGTCTTCGGCAGTATAAAAAAGAAGAAACTGTAAACGCGAACAAATTATTTCCTTCCCTTTTTCTTCTACTTCTGAACGATACAATAACAAAACTCACATGATTCCCGAGACGCAGCCGGCCCATAGCTGGCGTCTTGTATACAGAAAGACAGGCAGACGCAGACAGGCAGGCAGAGAGACAGACAGACACAGACAGCCAGATAGCCAGCGTCTTGCAGACAGACAGGCAGACAGATAGACAGACACAGCCAGCCAACCAACCAGCCAGACGGACACAGACAGACAGACAGACAGAAAGACAGACAGACAGACAGACTGACTGACTGACTGACTGACTGACTGACTGACTGACTGACTGACTGACTGACTGACTGACTGACTGACTGACTGACTGACTGACTGACTGACTGACTGACTGACACGCCCCACCCAAAACTATTTTCAGTAATCACAAGGCAGTTATGGTGATGGTGGCTGGAAGTTAGATAACATTATATTACATTGTCATTGACAGTCTATTGTTGAACCAAGACAAGCCTGCTTTGCATTTTCCGGGAGGGGTCTTCCAACGAACACTCAGAAAAATAAAGGAAATATTGCAGCAAGCAAGCAAGTGTTATTATCAGCACTAATTCCGAACGAGGGGAATCTCCGTGCTACGAGATGCTTGTGTCCCATCAGCTTTCAGCGATTCACTTAGTGTGCTTCCTGGTGTCCGTGTGTATTGCACGGGGGGAACTGGAATTGGGAGACGGTGAGCAGACCAGAGCTGGCTGAAAAACTTGTAACAATCAAATCAAATTTTAGCGATCACAAGATCGTGAACAAGACAGTGAACAAGATCACACGATCATGCGCAGATACCGCAGGCGAATATTCGAAGGTAAGCGAGCTTTGCTTCACGCTCTGTGGGACGGTAGAAGTGGAGACCTCACTCCCAGCAGCAGTCAACGCCCAGCGCCCAACATGAGTGCGCAACAGCTGGAGAGTGGTGTCGTGTGGCGTGGCTTGGCTTTGGATGTCTCGTAGTATTCTCGGCGGTGTATTCTCGGTGCCACATGGAGGAAAGCGGTACAGGCCGGTGTTTGTTTTTTGAGCTGTAGTAATTTCAATTCGACTCGTCTCTTGTGTATTCCTTGCTCTCTCAGGTTACCCAAGCTAGGTACCCCTTTGTTGCTTCTAGAACTCCCCGCTGAGTCGAGCTTCAATTCCAATGGCCGAAGCCGAGGTCCAACAGCTGGCCGCTTGCTTCGCGAATACGCTTGCGCCACAGAAAGTGATTTCATGCTTGGATGTTCATGTGTTTGATGTAACAAGATGAGATGCCATCGATGTGGCATGTCGCACCACTCAATACGCTTTTTTCGTCGCGCCCAATTCACTGTTTCACTATGAGATGGATCATCAAGCACATCTGAACCGAACCCTCAGTGTCGCTGGTTTGCGTCCGGACACCCACCTCCTGGGGTGAGATTCCTGTCACATCCATTCATTTGTGACTTCATGAGCATACGACTTGTAAGATGCATTTCTTGGTAACCCTGTTCACCTGTTGTTGCCAGCTTGCCACTGCCTTATGTAGTCCATCTTGGTAATTAAGTATCATGCAGGGTTGCTCAGTAGACCCCCCAGCTCTGCGTCCTGAGACGCAACTCATTCCATAGCCTGAATTCTGAGACTTGAACTTAATCTTGGTTGATTAGCTTCAGCCAGCAATTTGGCTGTATCAGCTTGGATAACACTCCGGAGAGTGGACTTAGTGTGTGCAGCACGCCAATCTATAAATGCGGAGACGAGAATAAATATTACAAAAGATAGTGGAACCATAAAGGGACACCAGCGGAGGAAAGGGGGGCGGTAGCCTGGAACCTGATCAGGGTACAGGTTAGACAGCGCGTGTCAGAAGAACCGATGACGCAGTCAACAGTAAGCTGACATAGCACTGTCAGGACCGATAGTTCTAAGGAAGTACATAAGTAGTCACCAAGTCATAAAACGCGTGAGAGCACCGCAATTCATGCTGACACTCCACCTATGACACAGGTGATATACAATACTACTTCTCCACCTATGGCACTGGTGACATAGAACTATATGTAACAGATTGAAAAAGAAAAAAAATCAAAGAACTCCGAAAATTCGAGAGAACTTCAAATGGAAACCCAAAGGTTTATAGGAAGGAATGAAACACGGCAAAAACCAAAATTTGCCAAGTTAGAAAAGGATGAAAACCGAATATCAAAGATGGGTAACAACGGTATAGAAAACCCGATCCGGGAATAGGAATCTAATGCCATACAATGATAACCAAAGATACCGATGTAACAAAAAAAAAATTATATACCCTAAGAAGAAGCGGTCATCCCAAGCATCCGCATAAACCTCCAGAACACAGCAGGATCAAGGGGCTTGGTGAAGGGGTCAGCACAGTTGTCCTTGGTGTTAACATAGGCAAATTGAAATTGAAATTGAAATTGAAATTGAAATTGAAATTGTTACATCCAAGAAATATAAATACTCTAGGGACGTGAGATTAAGGACACCACAGCGTACGCAGAAGCTAGCTGTAGTCACCATAGATAAACACAAAAAACATCCAGTACTAGTTGTGATCCCACCCGTAACTGACTGAGAGTCATTTCAGTCAGTCACGTGGGTGGCACTAGCTGGACCAACAAATGTTAATCTCCGGCGGGGTGGTGTTCCATGAATCTACGACATTGTAAAATAGTCTGAAAGCTGTCAACAGAGTGGTGGTGCAGCTGGTCTGCTAATGTAAGAATTTCTAAATTGGTAAGACCAAGGGTGGTCATGGAGGTCACAAAGGTTCTGGGGATGGTGCCAGTGGTACCAATGGTAACAACTAGGTAGTGAACAAGGTAGCCAGCTAGTCTTAGGCCGGCCACCAACTGGGTGTGTTGGGCATGTTTATCCTCTGCCTTAGTGGCATGGTTGGTGTCAGAGCAGTATCCCAGCTCTAGAATCCAGATTTCCTTGTCAGCAGCAATGGTGGGTGAGTCCACCTCGGGCAGGATGGCGAGATCTGGCCTCAGTTTGGGCCAGATCTCTGCTGAGATGGAGGTAGGGCGTAACCAGTCAGGCAGTGTTTTGCCAAGGACTCCGCGGGGGAGGTCCTCCAGCCTACCCGCGTCCATGATAACGCGGCGGGATCCAAGGGCGCCTTTGCTGATGGCCTTGTGCAGTAAGTGGACAGCTGCGTCAAGACGCTTGATGTACATGCCCTTGAAGGTGGCGTGTGTGCAGCCAGCAAGAATGTGGCCAGCTCCGTCCTCGTGGGTGGTACAAATAGGGCATGTGGGGGAGGTGGCAGGGTTGGGGTTGTTAGCATAGGGCATCTTCCAGCGATAGGCAAGCTTCTTGTTCCACAGTCGGCCCCATCTGGCCTTGAGGATGCAGAACTTAGTTTTGTGGGTGATGTGAGAGGATGTCCAGAATTTATTGCTGGAGTGGGGTAGATGCAAGGGGGTGTTATCAGCCCAGGTGGTGGCATATATGCCTTTGAGGGGATGTTGTCCGAGGTGGCAGCTAGTGGGAAGGTTAAGACTGATCCCGTTGGTGAGGTTAGGTGCTAAGGCTCGTGGGGGAGTTGTGCCAAGAGGTGTGCAGGGGGGTTGGACAGTGGGCCAATAGGTGTTGTGGCGGGGTTGTTCTCCAGTGGTGTCGGTGTATCGTACAGATGCTGGGTTGGTGGCTGCATTGCGTGCTAGTGCATCTGCTCTATCATTGCCCAATATGCCAGTGTGTGAGCGTACTTTGCAGAGGGTAGTGTGTGATCCTGCCAGAATGCGTTGGACAAGGTGAGTGCGGATAGAATGCAGGAGTTCAGAGTGAAGAGAACGTGTAGAGGTAGTAGGATCTTGAATCATTTTGTTAATGAGTTGGAGTGAGCAGAGGCTGTCAGTGTGCAGGGTGAGGTCAGTATTATAGTCAATGCGTGCTATGGCTTGATGGATGGCCACTAATTCAGCCCGGTTGTTAGTTCTGGTGGCGCCTTGGCCTCCTGGGTTAATGGAATAGCTCATACCAGCCACAGGTATGTAGACCCCTGCACCTATTTTGCTGGGGGTGCCAGGGGCTCCCTTGATCAGGCTGCCATCAGTATAGACCTGCAGACCTAGGGTAGGTATGGCTGGGTAGTGGCAGGGGTAGATAACTGTGGGGAGCAGAGGGGGGCAGTGGTGGGTGGTAGGCTGCCAGGGCAGGGTAGTGAGGGATTTAAGAGTCCTGGGGTAGGTGATTTGTGTGTCTGAAGAGGTAAGGGTAGGATGTGCAGGGAGGTTATGTGGTTCCCAGTAGGGTGAGATGCTGAGCATGTGCTGTGACCAGATGTCTTTGAACCCCTGGAGACGGTTTAGGTATTCAGGTTGGCTGCTTGGGTTGCTGATGATGAGAATGTGGAGCTTGTGGGAGGAGGTAGGGTTGTGATGTTTGCCCCCTAGCCAGGTTTCAGAGGTGCTGTAGATTTCAGAGAAAGGTCTGGAGTCCACGTGATGGATCCAGGGGTGGTGCAATAGTTTGTTGTAGGGGGCATTATAGTTGTCTGGGATGAGTAAGACAGTGCATGTTGGGATGTGTTGTGCTTCTGCGTGGTCAGCACTGGCTAGAGCCCACCTGAGTGCCTTGTGTGCATCGTTGACGGAGGTAGGGATGTCCACCAGTGATCCCCCTGTCCAGATGCTGTGGAAGAGATCCCCGTTGGCTCCAAAGAGCTGGTCAGCTGGGTTCATGGAGGAAAATTCTTCATAGGCAGAATCTAGGTTGAGTGGGGTAGCAGTACGGTGATGGGTGATGTTGAGGTGTAGGTTAGCTTGGTGCAGGGCTGGGGGAAGAGTGTAGGTGGAGGCAGGGGTGTCCTTGTGTCTGGTGTATAGGGCTGCAAGGTCAGGTAGGAATCCTCCTTGTGTGAGTTGGTTCCAAGTTGAAGGGCGTGTACCAGGATCAAGGGGCTTGGTGAAGGGGTCAGCACAGTTGTCCTTGGTGTTAACATAGGCAACATCTAGTGAACCGTCCTCCACCAGCTCCTTGATGTAGTGATGAATAACATCAATGTGCTTGCTGCGAGGGAGGAGCTGCCAGTCATTGGCCCATCTCAGAGACCCTATGTTGTCACCCTGAATGGTAACTAAATCACAAGGCAGACCCAGATCCACCCTCAACTTCTTCAACCATTGCACCTCCCTGGCAGCCTGAGACAGGGCCTGATACTCAGCCTCACAAGAGCTAATGGCAACTGTAGGCTGCCTCTTGCTCATCCAGTTCACTATGCACCCTCCAGCCAGGACAGCAAAGCCAGTCTGAGATCTCCTGTCAGACCCATCATCAGCAAAGGATGAGTCACTAAAGACAGTAAAAGAGAAATCAGGGCTGTGTGTGTAAGTGAGTCCCAGGTGGGAATGTGACCTCAAATACAAAAGCAAACGCTTGGCTGCCCCCCACAGGGGGACGGTAGGGTGAGCAGAAAACCTGGACAGGTAGCTCACAGCAAAGGCAATATCAGGCCTGGTGCAAGTAGCCAGGTATAGCAAAGCACCAACAAGAGAGAGGTACTGGCTATTAGAGGACAGGGGTCCTCCAGGTGGGTCAGTGACGGTGGACTTGTCCATGGGGGCACCAAACCTGGGCTTGGCAGCAGCAGTCAGACCAAACTGCTCCACCAGATCAACAATGTAGGAGTGCTGGGAGAGGTTGATCTGAACACACCTGCCGTCAGAGTCAAGTGTACAAGCCATGTCCAAGGAGAGGAACTGAACCGGCACACCCATCTCTTTGACCTCCCAGCCAGCTTTCTCCATAGCCTTGATCAGCAAAACATACCTATCCAGCTCACTAAAAGCACAGATAAAATCATCAACATAGGTTAGGACATAGCTCCACCCACCATTAGAATCCCTCCTAAAATACAGAGCAGGTTCCGCCTTGCACATAATAAAACCATGTGCAACCAAAACCCGCTTGACATCCATACTCCAAGCCCTGGGCGCCTGTTTCAAACCATAAAGGGACTTGATCAGCTTGCACACAAGGGGAACACCGTTAGGACCAAGTACCTTAAAGCCCTCAGGCTGGTGGCAGTACAGGTCCAGACCAGGTTCAAGGGGAGCATTCAGAAATGCAGTCTTGATGTCCAGCTGCCGAACAAACATCTTCTTATGAGTGATGGCAGCCAGGAGCACCCTCAGACCTGCTTTAGAAGAAACGG
This sequence comes from Chlamydomonas sp. ICE-L, assembly GCA_013435795.1. Classification (NCBI taxonomy): domain Eukaryota; kingdom Viridiplantae; phylum Chlorophyta; class Chlorophyceae; order Chlamydomonadales; family Chlamydomonadaceae; genus Chlamydomonas; species Chlamydomonas sp. ICE-L. The sequence continues at coordinate 14,873,968 of JACBWV010000552.1, forward strand.
GGGCATATACATCATGAAAATCCAACCCAGGACGCTGCAGAAAACCACGAACCACAAAACGTGCCTTGAAGCGAATAGAACCATCAACCCCAACCTTCTTCACAAATAACCACCTGCCAGACAGGACCCTCTGTTTAGGAGGCAGTGGAGTGAGCGCCCAAGTGCCATGGGCATGTAGGGACGCCATCTCATCCTTCATAGCAAGGAGCCATTGATCCCTGTTAGGGTTGGTGGGAAGCATGGCAGCTTTGAAGGTCAGTTCAGTGGAAGTGGAAATGTATGCTCCCACGTACAAGCAGTGTACTTGTACATGAGCAGCGGGGATATCAGCAGTATCAGCAGTAACCGGTAGTATAGCCCCCAGTGCAGAACTACTGCCTGGTTGAACAGGGCCGGCCTTATTTGCCTCTATATCAACGAAGCCTGGGTCGACCGGAACACCCCAGCCATACGCAGTATCGGAACCCGACCAGTGTTCCAGATCATCACTTGCACTATCGGCAACGGCTACATCATCACATGGGCTTGACCCGAGTAATCCACCAGGGACGACAGGAGGCGTCTGAATGAACGACACCCGCGAGCCATCCGAGGTGGTCGGAGGTTGGCGACTATTAGTCAATGGACCTGATCCAGGTACCACTATGATCGAAGGCTGTCGTAATCCTAAATCTTCACCGACGAAATGTGGCGCAGAGGAGGGCCTGGCGACCCCCTGCGATTCGGCTAAGATTTTATCTGAAAGAACTGCAGAATCTCGCCCGCCCAGTGCCTTCACACACAATACAGCACCATCAGCCCCTGACCTGGGACGCAAGGTCATCCCATGATCAGGGCAGCGGTCGACAATTGGGGTTAGCAAAGGGTCAAGGGAATTAACCGTAGGCACAGGCATATGTCCGTTGATAGCGGCAGGGATGCGAGAGACATACGGCGACCCGTCATAGGGAGATAGCCCAGGAATACAGTTATGATCAAACTGCTCATAGAAGAGTACATCACGACTCTCTACTACCTGGCGCAACTTAGGAACCCAAACAAAATAACCCTTACTCACCAGGGAATACCCAACCAGTCTACCAGATAACGCCCTTTCGTCCAGCTTGTTGCGCTTCTTCCCATTGACTAACGTAACGTAGCAAGGGCATCCGAACACGCGCAACATCGACACATCAGGCTGAACCCCAAAGAAAAGCTCATGAGGAGTCTTATCTCCCTGATTGGGCAAGCGATTACGAAGGTAACACGCAGCTAGGAAGGCATAGGGCCAGAAATACTTAGTTAGCTTAGACTCCAGGTGGATGCTCCTAGCTATAGACTGTAAGACCCCATTGTACCTCTCCACAGTTGCATTCTGCTGTGCAGTGTAGCCAAAGATAACTCATGCACTGCCCCAACCGATATCAGCCAATCCTCAAACCACTTTACTATAAACTCCTTAGCCCTGTCAGACCTCAGGCACTTAAAGGCAAACCCGTGCAGCTGATTCATCCATCTGAGGATGATAGTCTGAACTGCTAAGGGAGCTTCATCCCTGGTCCTCAAGCACAACACTTCAGCATAGCCAGAGTGTTGGTCTGTGAGGCACAGAATATAAAACTCCCCACGCAGACCTCTAATATGAACTGGCCCCATGATGTCCAAGTGAAGGCGTTGGAGAGGTGCATTGATCGGAGTAGTGCTTGCTTTAGGAAAAGGGAGACGTTTGCCCTTAGCCTTTTGACAAGCATCACAAGGGATCTTAGCCAATTTTTGGACCTGGTTGAGTGAGAGGGGTAAGTTCTTAACCATACCCTTCTTGACAAGTCTGTGCATGGCATCATAGCCGGGGTGACCCAGCCGCCTATGCCACAGCCATTCAGGAGTGGTAGGGATAACAACTCCACCGTCCTCATCAACATCAAGTGCAAAAGCTGGGTAATTGTCAGCACCAAACGAACAGCCACTGGTGGTGTAACAAGGCCTACATGCAAACTTGTAAACACCATCACCGGAGGCAGGGAAGGACCAGAGAATAGAAGAGCCCTGAGTGGCAGTGCAACTAATACTATCAAAAGAAATCTTGCAGTGGAGAGAATGAGCCACAGCATTTACTGACAGGAGGTTCACCGGACAGTGTGGTATGTAGAGAACATTAGTTAGAATGATTGGTGTTGGTAACCAATCACTACATAACTCAATGGATCCCTTACCTACTGCCCGTTGAACCACACCATCACCAAATCGAACTGATGGCAGATTCAGTGGAACATCAAACACAGTGAACAAAGATCTATCACCTGTGATGGACATTCCAGCTCCAGAATCCACATGCCAGACACCCTCAGACAGGCTCGGACTACACACATTTGAGAACCTAGAGGTGCAGGAGAATAGGACAGGGCTTACCTGCTACTTCTGCATAGCAAACCCATCAATTTGAGCCTGCAAGGAAGACAATTGCTTTGGAGTAAGGTGACCTGGAAGGGCCAGGTTAGCAGGCAACGGTGAAGGAAGCGTTGGTTCTGCACGACCAGGGACCCTTCGCAGGGCAGGGAACTTCGTCCAGCAACGGTCCTCCGAGTGACCATCCTTGTGGGGGCATGGTCCCCAGGTGCATTCCAGGCGCCTCTTGTTCGACCCAGAACCACCACCAGTCTTCTGCCGCCGCTGAAATGCAGCATTAGCAAGAAACTGAGGAGCGGTCCGGGACCAACCAGGATGCCTGGAATCCGACTGAGGGAGCACTATGTTAAGAATATCTAGCTGCCTATATTCCTCTAGACAGGACCAGTACTCAACAGGTTGCTGGTTGTATATCAGGATACCATACTTAATCCGCAGCGTTTCGAACCGGGGCAGACTCGCACCTTGAACTATAATGCGCATGGCGTGACGCTGAGTCTGCGGAAACCCAGCACTGCGCAGGTCAGTGCACATACCGCGAACCCGACGAAAGAAAGCGTCAACGTGCTCATGAGTGCCCATGACCGAAGCATGATACTCCTTCAGCAAGAGAGGGACACGCGAGGCAAGGGCATCGGACTGCTGCCTCCGGATATGCAAAAAGATATCCCGAGGTGAAGCAAAGTCCCTATACACCTTGACTAGGGCATCCGTCATGTTGGCAAGCATCATGGATAAGATCATGAACTCTTGGCGGGGTGAGGTAAGCGCACTGAAACCCAACAGTGCAGGATCGACACTAGACTCACCATGAGAGGCCGAAGTTCCAGCAGCAGGAGGAGCACACCGAGGAGCTAAAGACTCACGAATCGCCAGAAAATACTCAGCAGCAAGACCAGCGTCATAAGCGCGCTGGTCATCTAAGTTCCTGATGAGATCTAGGGAACGCGCAACACGCACAATGAGCTCGAAATCAGGACGAACAGGACAGAAAGGGAGTGGCACCTTAACAAACTGGTAACCTCGCAGGTCACTGTTCCTACGCCCAACCCCTCCAGAGGTCACACCATTAGCAGGAGGGTAGTTAATCCCTGGCATAACAGGTCCCAGAAAAGCCCGACACTCTAGACCTAGCTCAGAATAAGCCATCACACGCCTAGGCCTAGGGTGACCCTTGCTATCAACCATAGCCTGAGTGGCAGTCATATCCAGCCTACCGTACAGAGTGCGGTCCAAGGATTCCCTAGCATGTTGAGCTTGGCGGATAAGACGGCATTCCTGCAGGGATAGACGCAGAGGATGTCCGCCATCGAGCAGATGCTCCCAGGAGTCGCATGACAGCGAAGGAGGCACATATGGCGGAGGGCCAGGAGCAGGGGGGCTGCTCCACAGGCGGAGGCGGGGGTGGAGGGGGCTCCTGCGAAGGGCCAGCAAAGGATGCGCGGGCCAGCAGCAGCAGCAGAAGCCTCTCGAGCACGAGTATTGTAGCCAGACAGACCTCGGTCCGGAGGCAAGGTGAAAGGACGCAGACTTCTGCATCAAAGACGGCCTGGCCACCTCCGGGTGGACAGGTGGAAGGGGCGCAAGCAGAGGCGCAGAGACTGGATCAGGCTTAAACTCCGGGGGAAGGCGGCAAGAGCAGGTGCCGACAGAGGCTCATACACAGGAGAGACGGTAGAATTGAACTCTCGAGTAGCAGTGGAAGGAGTGACTCCACCGAAGTCACCACTCATAGCACTCTGCAGATCTTCATCACATCATCAGAGTCATCAGCATAGCCATCTGCACGGCGATGACTAGCAAGTTCTTGATAGTCGTAGTCAAAACGGGCATCAGGAGGAGGAGGCGCCCTTGCGTACTGGATAATCTGAGTGGAAGAACAGCAGAGTCGCATCAGAACGTCCTCAATCTCAGGAGAGAGACGTCGGACAGTAGCAGAAGGAGCCGTAAAGGTGGAGGATTGATTGGGGGGGGTTACTTCCACGATGGCGGAAGGACTCTCATGACCGCTAGCAGAGGCAGCTGGTGCACAGGACGTCTAGCCAATCATCAAGAGGACCCGGGTCCTCCTTAGGAAGGACACGGTCGCAGCCATTGCTGATAATGACACTGCGCATCCCGCGCGTCCAAGATTCTCCATTCTTGTCGTGGAGTTTCTCAAAATTAGCGGAGGCCTCGCGGAAGTTGCATCGCAAAGCAGTGGTGTAAATGAGGGACCGTATAACCTATCAGCTTGGATAACACTCCGGAGAGTGGACTTAGTGTGTGCAGCACGCCAATCTATAAATGCGGAGACGAGAATAAATATTACAAAAGATAGTGGAACCATAAAGGGACACCAGCGGATGAAAGGGGGGGCGGTTAGTCGGAACCTGATCAGGGTACAGGTTAGACAGCGCGTGTCAGAAGAACCGATGACGCAGTCAACAGTAGCTGACATAGTAATGTCAGGACCGATAGTTTCTAAGGAAGTACATAAGTAGTCACCAAGTCATAAAACGCGTGAGAGCACCGCAATTCATGCTGACAGGCTGCTCGCTGTCTTCGGCAGTATAAAAAAGAAGAAACTGTAAACGCGAACAAATATTTCCTTCCCTTTTTCTTCTACTTCTGAACGATACAATAACGAAACTCACATGATTCCCGAGACGCAGCCGGCCCATAGCTGGCGTCTTGAGACAGAAAGAAAGCGACGCAGACAGGCAGGGCAGGAGAGCCAGAAGACACAGCACCAGCCAGGATAACCAGCGCCTTGCAAAAGAAAGGCAGGACAGAGAGACAAGGACACAGCCAGCCAACCAACCAGCCAGACGGACACGGACCGACAGACAGACATACGACAGAAAGACGAACAGAACCAGACAGACAGACAGACAGGACAGACAGACAGAACAGACAGACAGAAGACAGACAGACAGACAGGACAGAAAGACAGCAGACAGAAAGACAGACAGACAGAACAGGACAGACAGGACAGACAGACAGACAGACAGACAGAAGACAGACCGACAGACAGACAGAAGACAGACAGACAGACAGGTGACAGAACAGACCGACAGACAGACAGACAGACAGACAGACGGAAAGCAGACGGACAGAGACAGAAGACAGACAGAAAGACAGCACCGACATGAAAGACGACCGACAGACAGACAGGACAGAAGACGACGACGACAGACGACAGACAGACAGACAGACAGCAGACAGACGACAGACAGACAGCCAGACAGGACCAGACGAGACAGACAGCAAGGACACGGACAGACAGAAAGACAGACAGGACAGGACAGACAAGACTAGACAACAGACAGACAGCCATAAGACCGACAGACAGACCGACCAGCAGACAGACAGCAGACAGACAGAAAGACAGACAGAAGACAGGACAGACAGAGCAGACAGACAGGACAGACAGAGACAGACAGGACAGGACAGACAGAAGACAGACGAACAGAAGACAGAGACAAGACAGACAGACGACAGACAGCGACAGACAGGGGACAGCCGACAGGACAGACAGACAGACCGGACGCACCGACAGCAGACAGGACAGACAGACTAGACAGGATAAGACAGACCCAGACAGACCGACAGACAGACAGACGCACAGAAGAACAGACAGACAGACAGGAAACGACAGACAGACAGGACAGACAGGAAGACAGATAGGACGACAGACCGTCAGTAGACGAGGACAGACAGAAGCACAGACAGCCAGACAGGACAGACACGACCAGGACAGGGACTAGCACAGACAGACAGACGAACACCGACAGACAGGACAGACAGGGAACAGACAGACAGACGGAAGACGACAGACAGACAGGACAGACAGACAGAAAGGACAGACAGACAGAAGACAGACAGCCAGGACAGACAGACAGACAGGACAGGAAGACAGAAGACAGGCAGACAGAAGAACAGCAGACGGACAGGACAGGACAGAAAGGACAGACAGACAGACAGCAGACAGGACAGACAGGACAGACAGACAGACGGGGGACAGAAACAGGACAAGACAGACAGACAGACAGACCGACAGACATGCACAGACAGACAGACAGACAGACAGACAGACAGACACGAAAGACAGACCGGACAGACAGACAGACAGACAGACAGGACAGACAACAGACGAAGACAGCCAGACAGGAAAGGACAGACAGACAGACAGGGACAGACGGACAGACAGAAGAAGAACAGACAGACAGACAGACAGACAGAACAGATAGACAGACACGACAGACAGACTAGACAGACAGAAGACCGACAGGACGACAGACGCAGGACAGACAGACAAGGACAGGAAGACAGACAGACAGACAGACAGACAGACAGAACGACAGACCAGACCAGACAGACGACAGACAGACAGAACAGGGCAGACAGACGACAGACAGACGGACAGACCGACAACGACCCGACACGACGACGACCGACAGACAGAAAGACAGCCAGACAGGACAGCCAGGACCGACAGACAGACAGACGCAGACGACAGGACAGACAGACAGACAGAACAGGACAGACAGGACAGAAGCAGGACAGACAGACGACGACCGACAGACAGAAGCAGACAGACAGACAGGACAGACAGACAGACAGACAGACAGGACAGACAGACAGGGACAGCAGGACAGACAGACAGACGACAGACAGACAGACAGACAGACAGACAGACAGAAGACAGGGACAGACGACAGAACAGACGACAGGAAGAAGACAGACAGCAGACAGACAGACAGACAGACAGACAACAGACAGACAGGACAGACAGACAGACAGACAGACAGACAGACAGACAGACGACAGGGGCAGGAGACAGACAGACAGACAGACGACAGACAGGGACCAGACAGGACAGACAGACAGGACAGGTAGACAGAGAGACAGACAGACAGCACAGAGCAGACAGACAGAACAGACAGACAGACAGGACACGACAGACAGAAGACGACAGACAGACAGGAAAGGACAGACAGGACAGACAGACAGAAAGGACAGGATGACTGACTCGACTTGACTGACTGCTGACTGACTGGACTGACGGATGACTGACTGTGACTGATCTGAGACTGACGCCTGACTGACTGACTGACTGACTGACTGACTGCTGACTTACTGACTGACTGACTACAACTCCCCACCACCCAAACTATTTTCAGTAATCACCAGGCATTTTATGGTGAGGTGGCCGGAAGTTTTAAAGAACATTAATATTACATTGTCCATTGACAGTCTATTGTTGAAACAGACAAGCCTGCTTGCATTTCCGGGGGGGGCTTCCACGAACACTCAGAAAATAAAGGGAAAATATTGCGCAAGCCAGCAAGTGTTAATTTCAGCACTAATTCCGAACGAGGGGAATCTCGTGCTACGAGATGCTGAGTCCCATCAGCTTTTAGCGATTCACTGATTGTGCTTCCTGGTGTCCGGTGTATCGCACGGGGGAATGATTGGTAGACGGTGGCAGACCAGAGCTTGCTGAAAAACTTGTAACAACTCACTCAACTTTTTAAAGCGAGCAACAAGATCGTGAACAAGACCTTGACCAATCACACGATCATGCGCGAAGACCCCGCAGGCGAAGATTCGAAGGTAAGCGAGCTTCGTTCACTCTCTGTGGGACGGTAGAAGTGGAGAACCTCCCTCTCCCGCGAGCAGTCAGACAGAACGACCCAACATAGTGCCAACAGCTGGAGAAGTGGTGGCGTGTGGCGTGGCTTGCTTTGGATGTCGTCGTATATTCTCGGCGGTGTATCCTTGTGCCCTAAAAAAAACAGGAGGAAAGAGTACATGCCGTTGTTTGTTTTTTGACTGTAGTAATTTCAATTTTGACCTCGGCCTCGGTGTTTCCTGCTCTCTCAGTTCTCAAGCGAGTACCCCCTTTGTTGCTTCTAAACTCCCCGCTGAGTCGAGCTTCATTCCAATGGCCGAAGCGAGGTCCAACACTGGCCTCTGCTTCGCGAATACGCGTGCCCCACAGAAGTGATTTCATGCTTGGATGTTCATATGTTTGATGTAACACGAAATGAGATGCCATCGATGTGTCCTGTCCACCACTCATACGCTTTTTCGTCGCGCCCAATTCACTGTTCACTATGAGATGGACCATCAGCACATCTGAACCGAACCGCATCATGTCGCTGTTGCGTCCGACACCCACCGCCTGGGAGTGAGGATCCTGTACACACTCCTTATCGTCGTGCGTCATGAGCAACGACTTGTAATGCATTTCTTGGTAACCCTGTCCACCGGTTGTTGCCCAGCTTTGCCACTGGGCTTTGTAGTCCATCGTGGTAATTAAGTATCATTCAGGTTGCTCAGTAAAACCCCCCACTCTGCTTCCTGAGACGCAACTCATCCATAGCCTGAATTCTGAACGTGAGCTTAATCTTGTTGATTAGCTTCAGCCAGCGATTTGGCTGCGCGTCTGTCTTCGTCAGGAAAAAAAGAAGAAACTGTAACGCGACAAATTATTTCCCTGCCATTTTTCTTCTCTTCTGCTACCATAACAAAACTCACAATGATGCCCGAACGCAGCCGCCCATAGCTGGCGTCTTGATACAAAAGACGCAGACGGCAGACCGCAGGCAGAGAGACATACGACACGACATCCCTATAGCGCGGCTTTTTGCCAAGAACAACTACGGCAAACAATAACAACAAGCCACAGCCAACCAGCCAGACGACACAGACAGCAGACAACAGCAGACAGACAACAGACAACAACAGACAGACCGACAGACGACAGACAGACAGACAGACACATACGACAGACAGACAGACAGGACAGACGACCACAAACCATACAGACAGACATACAGACACCGACAACAGACACAGACGACAGACAAGACAACAGACGACAGACGACAGACAGACAGACAGACAGACAGACAACAGACAGACAGACAGACAGACGACAGACAACAAGACAGACAGACGACAGACAGACAGACAGACAGACAGACAACCAACAGACCAGACAGCCAGACAACAGACAATACTACAGATAGACAACACAGACAGACAGACAACAGCAACAGACAGACAACAGACAGACGACGACAGACGACAGACAACAGACGACAGCCAACATCAGACATACAGACAGACGACATACAGACAGACATACAGACATAAAGACATACAGCAGACAGACATAAATACATGACAGACATACAACAGACAGTACCAGACAGACAGACAGACAGACAATATACAGACAGACAACAGACAGACATACAGACAACGACAGCATACATACATATCCCCCAGAACAGATCTACGACATAACCCCACCCATACAGACAAGACGACAACATACATACAGACAGACAACAGACAGACAGACTACAGACAGACAGACAACAGCAGACTACAGACCGCACATACAGACATACAATACAGACAGACTACAGCAGACATACAGACAGACATACAACAGACAGACAGACATACATACAGACAGACAGACTACGAGCCATACATACACAGACGACATACATACAAGACAGAACAGCATACATACAGACGACAACGACATCAGACAACAGACAGACATACAGACAGACATACAGACACAGACATCAGACAACATACAGACAGACAGACATCATACAGACATACTACACAGACATACGACAGATACAGACATACAGACGGAAAACAGACATCAGAGACAGACAACACAGACAGACAGACAGACAGACATACGACAGAGCTACAGAACACAGACAGACAGACAGACAGACAGACAGACAGACAGACAGACAGACAGACAGACAGACTGACAGACTGACTGACTGACTGACTGACTGACACGCCCCACCCAAAACTATTTTCAGTAATCACAAGGCAGTTATGGTGATGGTGGCTGGAAGTTAGATAACATTATATTACATAGTCATTGACAGTCTATTGTTGAACCAAGACAAGCCTGCTTTGCATTTTCCGTGAGGGGTCTTCCAACGAACACTCAGAAAA
>JACBWV010000552.1:14889341-15102229 GCA_013435795.1 Chlamydomonas sp. ICE-L
CGTCGGCGCCATCCATTTGAGCCCTGTTCCCGCAACCGGCTGTACCGGAGGTGGCTAAGCACCTTTCTGAAGGGCTTTGCTTCTTTTTCCTCTGCATCTGCCCCCATGGAGCGGGGCCTCCCTGGCTACCACACTCCGCTTCGCGAGGCTGCTGTGTTTTCCTCCTGCAACGCACCTCTGGCTGCTGGTGCCATCCCTGGGAACCCCCTCCGCCTCCGCCGGTGGAGCGCCTCCTGCCCTGGCCCTCCTCCTATGCTGCATACGACGGTCTTGCGCCATCTTGGGAGCATCTGCTCACTGGCGGATCTCCTCCGACTTTGAACCTTCGGGACTACCGCCGGATCAACGAGGATCGACGGGATGGTGAGTCCTTGAACCGCTCTTTGTACGGTCGGATGGATATGCAGGCTACGATGGCAAATGTTAGTGTGAAAGCTGAGGCATCGCCGAGTAATGGTTTTCTCTGAGCATTGGTACCAGGTGTCGTCTTTTCTTGGTCCAGTCACTTCTGGATTCTGATCCCCAGATCATGGTGTTTCCTTTTGGTGGTACGAGGCGTAGTGAGCACGAAAGGCTTGGTTATCAGTTTGTGAGAGTGCCTGTCCCTCTGTTGTCCTGTTAGCCCAGATTTCGAGCTTGCTTATGAGTGTTGCGAGGTCCATTCCTGTGATTAGGAACATAGATGACCAGCGCGCTCTTGACGCTGGTCTTGCTGCGGAGTATTTCATGACATTCGTAGGTCCCTTGGCTCTGTCCCTTCTGCGATAAGCTGGGTCTAATTACCCCCATTCATGGTGAGTCTCGGTTTGATCCTGCACTGTTGGGGTTCAGTGCACTGCCTCTCGACGTCAGGAGTTTCATTGCTTAACTATGATGCTCGCGAACATGGAGGACGATATGGTCAAGGTATACCAGGACTTTGCCACCCCTCGGGATATACTTTTGGATATCCGGAAGACGCAGTCTGATGCCCTTGCCTCTAGAGTCCCTCTCATGCGATCAAACTTCATACTGCGCACATGGGCCCTTCTGACCGTGTCGATGATTTCTTTTCGCATGGTTCGCAGTCTGTGCACTGGACCTCCGCAGTGCTGGACATCCTGTCAACTCAGCGCCCGCCATGGAACCATTGTGAAGGGGATCCGTTTGATCCGATTTGAATCGCTGCGGATCCAGTACGGTATGATGTTGGCTAACAGACGACTGTCGATTACTGTCTTGTCTGGAGGCATATAGTGTCTCTCGACTTTTGAACATTGCGCTCCCCAGGTCCGACTCCAGGCATCCTGGTTGGTCCCGGGACGCTCCCCAGGTTCCTGCCAATGCTCGCGATTCAGCGTGGGCAGGGATCTGGTTCTCAGGGTTCCGGTTCCAACAAGCGGCGTCTGGATTGCACTTGGGGCCCATGCCTCAGCAAGACCGACCCACTCGGAGGATCGCTGTTTCACGAAGCATCCGCACCTGCGTAAGACCAAGCCTGGTGCACCGGGTTACCAATCCGGTGCCCATGGCCTTGGCCCTTCCAGGTGTGGCTTACTCCGCGGCAGCTGGCCTCCTTGCAGGCTCAGATTGATGGGTATGCTTTGGACAAGAAATAGGAGGTACGCTCTGTCCTTTTCTCTTGCACTGCGAAATTTTCAAATGTCTGCAGCCCGAGCCTGTCTGAGGGTGTCTGGCATGTTGATTCTTGAGCTGGGATGTCAATCACAGGTGATATGTCTTTGTTCACTGGTTTCATGCTTCTGAGACTGGGCCAGCAGTTAAATTTGGTGATGGTGTGGTTCAACGGTCTGTGGGTCAGGGTTCTATTGTGTTATGTAGTGATTGGTTACCAACACCAATCACTTTAACCATGTTCTCTACATCCCACACTGTCCGGTGAACCTCATGTCAGTAAATGCTGTTGCCCTTGCTCACAACTGCAAGATTTCTTTTGATAGTCTTAGTTGTACTGCCACACAGGGCTCTTCTGTTCTGTGGTCTTTCCCTGCCTCCAGTGATGGTGTGTACAAGTTTGCATGTAGGCCTTGTCACACCCCTCGTGGCCGTTTGTATGGTGCTGAAAATTATCCAGCTTTTGCTCTTGATGTTGATGAGGATGGTGGAGTTGTGATCCCTACCACTCCTGAATGGTTGTGGCATAGGCGGCTGGGTCACCCTGGCTATGATGCCATGCCAACCTTGTAAGGAAGGGTTTGGTTCAGAACTTACCCCTCACTCTCCAGCAGGTGCAAAGACTGTCTAAGATCCCATGTGATGCTTGTCAGAAGGCAAAGGGAAAACGTATCCCTTTTCCTAAAGAAAGCAAAACTAGGATCCGTGCCCCCATTACAACGCCTTCACTTGGACATCATGGGGCCATTTAATATTAGGGGCTTGCGTGGGGAGTTTTATGTTCTGTGTCTCACTGACCAATACTTTGGCTATGCTGAGGTATTGTGCTTGAGAACCAGGGATGAAGCTCCCTTAGCAGTTCAAACTACCATCCTCAGATGGATGACTCAGCTGCATGGTTTTGTTTTCAAGTGTCTTAGGTCTGACAGGGCTAAGGAATTTATAGTGAAGTGGTTCGAGGATTGGTTAGAATCGGTTGGTGCTGTGCATGAATTGTCCATGGCTTGCACTGCTCAGCAGAATACGACTGTGGAACGGTACAATGGGGTCCTTCAGAACGTAGCTAGGAGCATTCACTTAGAGTCTAAGCTCACTAAGTCCTTCTGGCCCTATGCCTTCCTCGCCGCTTGTTACCTACGCAACCGGCTGCCTAATCAGGGTGACAAGACTCCTTATGAGTTGTTCTTTGGGGTTATACCTGATGTATCGTTATTGCGCGTGTTCGGGTGCCCATGCTGTGTTACCTTAGTGAATGGGAAGAAACGCAATAAGCTAGACGAAAGGGCGTTATCTGGTAGACTGGTTGGGTATTCTCTGGTGAGTAAGGGTTATTTTGTTTGGGTTCCGAAGTTGCGCCAGGTGGTAGAGAGTCGTGATGTGCTCTTCTATGAACAGTTTAGCTATAACTGTATCCCTGGGCTCTCTCCCTATGATGGATCTCAGTATTTTTCTCGCACCCCTGCCGCTATCATCGGTAAAGGGCTTGATACTACTGACAATGTCCTGGGCCCTTTACCAACCCCGATTGTTGACCGCTTTACTGGTCATGGGATAACGATGCGTCCCAGGCCAGGTAATGATGGTGCTGTATCGCGTGCGGCGGCATTGGGCCAGGGGGAGTCTGATGTTCCTTCAAGCTCTAATTTATTCGAATCTCAGGGGGTCGCCGGGCCTTCCTCTGCGCCACGTTTCGTCGGTGAAGTCGTAGGATTAGGACAGCCTCGGGTCATAGTGGAACCTAGTACAGGTCCACTGCCCACTAGTCGCCACCCCCCGTCCACCTATTCGGATAGCTCGCGGGAGTTGTTGATCACTTCACCCCCTGCTATACCTGGTGGTTTATACCGGACCAGGCATTGCGACGATGTGGCCGTCACAGATGATGTGAGTGATGACCTCGAACACTGGTCCGGGTCAGATACTGCGTATGGCTGGGGTGTTCCAGTGTACCCAGGCTTCGACGATTTAGAGGCAAAGGAGGCCGGCCTTGTTCAACCACGCATGAGTGCTGCGCTGGGGGCTTTATTACCGGTTACTGCTGATACTGCTGATATCCCCTCTGCCCATGTACAAGTACACTGCTTGTACGTGGGGGCTTTTATTTCTACCTCTACTGAACTCTCTTATAAAGCTGCAATGTTACCTACCAACCCTGACAGAGATCTCTGGCTGCAGGCTATGAAGAATGAGATGGCCTCCCTCCATGCTCATGGCACTTGGGTCCTCACTCCACAGCCTCCTAGGCAGAGGATTCTATCTGGCAGATGGTTATTTGTCAAGAAACATGGGGCTGATGGTTCTTTGCGTTTTAAAGCTCGTTTTGTAGTTCGTGGTTTTCTGCAACGTCCTGGGCTGGACTACCATGATGTATATGCCCCCGTCTCCTCTAAAGCAGGTCTTCGTGTGCTCCTTGCTGCCATCACTCATAGAAAAATGTTTGTGAGGCAGCTGGACATCAAGACTGCATTCTTGAATGCCAAGCTGGAACCTGGTCTGGACCTGTTCTGTTACCAGCCTGAGGGCTTTCATGAACTTGGTCCTGACAATGTTCCCCTTGTGTGCAAGCTGATTAATCTCTTTATGGTTTGAAGCAGGCACCCAGGGCTTGGAGCAAAGATGTAAAGCAGGTTTCGGTTGCCCACGGTTTTACCATGTGCAAAGCTGAACCTGCTCTGTATTTCAGGAGGGATTCTACTGGTGGGTGGAGCTATGTCCTGACCTATGTGGATGACTTTATCTGTGCTTTTAGTGAGCTGCATAGGTATGCCTTGCTGATCAAGGCTATGGAAGCAGCTGGGTGGGAAGTCAAGGAAATGGGTGTACCTGTCCAGTTCCTTTCATTGGACATGACTTGTACACTTGATTCTGACGGCAGGTGTGTTAACATCAACCTCTCCCAGCACTCCTACATTGTTGAGCTGGTGGAGCAGTTTGGTCTCACTGCTGCTACCAAACCCATGTTTTCAGTTCCCATGGCCAAGTGCACTGTCACTTATCCTCCTGGAGAACCTCTGGCCTCTAATAGCCAGTACCTCTCTCTTGTGGGGGCTTTGCTGTACCTGGCTACCTGCACAAGGCCTGATATTTCTTTTGCTGTGAGCTACCTGTCCCGGTTTTCTGCTCAACCCACTGCCCCCCTGTGGGCTGCAGCCAAGCGCTTGCTTTTGTATTTGAGAGAACATTCCCATCTGGGCCTCACTTACACTCACAGCCCTGGTTTCTCTTTTACTGTCTTTAGTGACTCATCCTTTGCTGATGATGGGTCTGACAGGAGATCTCAGACTGGCTATGCTGTGCTTGCTGGAGGCTGCCTTGTGAACTGGATGAGCAAAAGGCAACCCACTGTTGCTGTTAGCTCCAGTGAGGCTGAGTATCAGGCCCTGTCTCAGACTGCCAGGGAGGTGCAATGGTTGAAAAAGTTGAGAATTGATCTAGGGCTGCCTTGTGACCTGGTCACCATTCAGGGTGACAACTTGGGGTCCTTGAGCTGGGCCAATGACTGTCAGCTGCTCCCTCGCAACAAGCACATTGATGTCATCCATCACTATATCCAGGAGCTGGTGGAGGATGGCCAGGTGGATGTTGCCTATGTTAACACTAAGGACAACTGTGCTGACCCCTTCACCAAGCCCCTTGATCCTATGGTGTTCTGGCGTTTCATTCGCATGTTTGGAATGACTGCTTCTCCTTAAACCAATTTTTTTGGTTACATGTATTCTAGAATTTTGGTTACATGTATTCTGGAATATTTGGTTACATTTAGGGTTTCTTTGGTTACATTTAGAGTTTCTTTAAGTTATCATTGATTGGCATTAGGTTCCTATTCCCGGATCGGGTTTTCTATACCGTTGTTACCCGACTTTGATATTTAGTTGTCCTCTTATATCCACTTGGCAAATTTTTGGTTCTTTGCCTTGCTTCATACCTTCCCTTACACCCTTCGGGTTTCATTTGAAGTTTCTCTCGATTTTTTTTCCGGAGTTCTTTGATTTTTTTTTTTTTTAATTTGTTACATATAGTTCTATGTCACCAGTGCCATAGGTGGAGTAGTACTATTGTATGTCACCTGTGTCATAGGTGGAGTATCAGCATGTATAGCGGTGCTCTCACGCGTTTTATGACTTGGTGACTACTTATGTACTCCCATAGAACTATCGGCTCTCCTGAGCCAGCTTCCCGTGGGACTGAGTCATCTTGAGATGACTCAGTGGCAGCTTCCTGTCACCTACGTCTCCGGTCTGATCTGTACCCTGTTAGGTTCCTGTCTACCGCCTCCTTTCACCACAGGTGCCCATTTATGGGTCTCCTGTGTCTGTAACGTTATCCTTGTCTCCGTGTATAGATTGGTGCGTCTGTTCCGCTGCTTTCATCTACTGTCCACTCTACCGGAGTGATTTCAAGCTGATAACAGACAGATAGACAGGCAGACAGACAGACAGACAGACAGACAGACAGACAGACAGACAGACAGACAGACAGACAGACAGACAGACAGACAGACAGACAGACAGACAGACAGACAGACAGACAGACAGACAGACAGACAGACAGACAGACAGACAGACAGACAGACAGACAGACAGACAGACAGACAGACAGACAGACAGACAGACAGACAGACAGACAGACAGACAGACAGACAGACAGACAGACAGACTGACAGACTGACTGACTGACTGACACGCCCCACCCAAAACTATTTTCAGTAATCACAAGGCAGTTATGGTAATGGTGGCTGGAAGTTAGATAACATTATATTACATTGTCATTGACAGTCTATTGTTGAACCAAGACAAGCCTGCTTTGCATTTTCCGGGAGGGGTCTTCCAACGAACACTCAGAAAAATAAAGGAAATATTGCAGCAAGCAAGCAAGTGTTATTATCAGCACTAATTCCGAACGAGGGGAATCTCCGTGCTACGAGATGCTTGTGTCCCATCAGCTTTCAGCGATTCACTTAGTGTGCTTCCTGGTGTCCGTGTGTATCGCACGGGGGGAACTGGAATTGGGAGACGGTGAGCAGACCAGAGCTGGCTGAAAAACTTGTAACAATCAAATCAAATTTTAGCGATCACAAGATCGTGAACAAGACCGTGAACAAGACCGTGAACAAGATCACACGATCATGCGCAGATACCGCAGGCGAAGATTCGAAGGTAAGCGAGCTTCGCTTCACGCTCTGTGGGACGGTAGAAGTGGAGACCTCACTCCCAGCAGCAGTCAACGCCCAGCGCCCAACATTAGTGCGCAACAGCTGGAGAGTGGTGTCGTGTGGCGTGGCTTGGCTTTGGATGTCTCGTAGTATTCTCGGCGGTGTATTCTCGGTGCCACATGGAGGAAAGCGGTACAGGCCGGTGTTTGTTTTTTGAGCTGTAGTAATTTCAATTTGACTCGTCTCTTGTGTATTCCTTGCTCTCTCAGGTTACCCAAGCTACGTACCCCTTTGTTGCTTCTAGAACTCCCCGCTGAGTCGAGCTTCAATTCCAATGGCCGAAGCCGAGGTCCAACAGCTGGCCGTTTGCTTCGCGAATACGCTTGCGCCACAGAAAGTGAGATCTGCGCTGCGCTGAGATTATTTTCGAAATTTCTTGAAACGATTGCTCGATCTGACCCGGCACTCAAACACAACCTTACGCAGGAGCTCATTCAGCAGGCCGAGGCTCAGATTAAGGCAGCATCGCAGCAGCCAGGTTTCAGCATCATCGTGTTGAAGGTGAATTCATACCCCCATGGGCAGCCCCCCCCAACCTTGGCTCAACTGGCTCTCCCCGTGTGCCCTTGTTTCTGGGAGCAGACCAGTTCTCTGCCTCCACATCTGCGATTCACCATAACCTTGATTTTGTGTCTCCCTCTGTACCATTTCCGAGGGGGCATAAAGTGCTTGGGTGTCTCAGTCATCCTACACCCATGTGCCTGGTGATGTATGTTTGGTCTCCAACACTTTCTAGATTTCCAATGGCCATGTGTCCTTCTCTCCGCAGGTGGTTGCCCAGGGCACATTAGATCCATCTGTTCGTCTTGCAGCCTCTGTGAGCTTTAAGAACTTGGCCAAGTATCGATGGGTGAGTCTCTAATACTGCCTCGTCCCCCTCGCGCTCTAGGTCAGTATCAATGGCCGGGTCTCCTTCTAGGCATTCCTCCCCAATGCTCCATCGCATAGGGATTGATTAGTGGGTCCCCTCCTAGTCTTTCCCAATCGCTCTAGCTCATAAGCATCGACGGCTAAGTCTGGCTTCAAGCCTAAAGGTCTCCTCTAATGCTCCATTGTATTTACATCAATGCGTAGGTCCCCCTCTATGCTTTTCCCCTCGGAATCCTCTCATCATCTCATAAGCACGGGTGGCCAAGTCTCTCTATCAGTTTTATCCCGCCCATGCTGCATCCCTGTGCTTGACCATACGCAATTTCATCCTGCGTAGCTGTGTGTGTTGATGCCCTTGCTCTCCTGTGATTAAATTAAATTAATTGATTGATTGACTACCCCCCCCCCCCCCCCCCCCCAACACACACACCCAGCTTCCACCCAACTTCCTAACTTGATCTAACTTGATAACAGGTACCCAATGAGGCAGACGCTTATGCTGGAGTGCAACCTTTGAGTGAGGCAGAGAAGGTAAGGCAAAATTTCTCAATCAGTGGCATCCCTAATGAATACTGTACCTGGTTGCTTGGCTGTCATACCGTCGGTTTCCTTTTGGTTTTAGTCTTCCTCGGGTATTACTCATTATCCCTCCTCGCAAAAGGAGGGATCAATAGCATACTGGAGTGCAATTGAGTGAGGCGGAGAAGGTACGGCAAAATTTCTTAATCAGTGGCATCCCACCTCGCAAGAGGTGGTCGAATAGTATGCCTAAACCATACCATACCATATTTGTTTTCCCTAGGGCTGCCTTGCTTTGCATGACTGTGTAAATGGCCTTTTAATCCATATTATGTTTTGCCCGTTTGGCTGCTTTGCTTTGCATAGCTGTTTAAAGAGCATGTGAACCCATCATTCGCGTACCACCTACACCAGCCTTGCTGAACCTTGTGTCCCACATGCCCCATCCAGCCCCATGGCATGCCTTCTCCCCCAACCACTCCCTCCCCCCCCAACCACACCCTCCCACCCAACCACACCCTCCCACCCAACCACACTCTCCCACCCAACCATCAAAACCCTCCCCCCAACACACCTCACACCCACCACCAACCCTCCCACCCAACCACACCCTCCCACCCAACCACCCCCCTCCCCCCCCAACCACACCCTCCCACCCTCACACCCTCCCCCTCACACACGCCTCCCCCTCGAC
Organism: Chlamydomonas sp. ICE-L; assembly: GCA_013435795.1. NCBI lineage: Eukaryota > Viridiplantae > Chlorophyta > Chlorophyceae > Chlamydomonadales > Chlamydomonadaceae > Chlamydomonas > Chlamydomonas sp. ICE-L. The sequence continues at coordinate 14,898,251 of JACBWV010000552.1, forward strand.
ACAACCCTCCCCCCTCAACCACAACACCCCTCCCCCTGCAACCACACACACCCTCGCCCCTCAACCACCCCCGCACCCATCAACCCCACCCACAATACCCTCCCCCTCAACCACCACCCTCCCCTCACCCACAAGACACAACCACCCTCCCACTCAACCACACCTCCCACCCTAACACCCCCTCCCCCTCAACCACACCCTCCCCCTCAACCCGCCACGCGAACCCTACCCCTTCCCCCCTAAGATAAACCCTCCCCCTCAACCCCAAAACCCTCCCCCTCCACCACACCCTCCCCCCCACCCCCAACAACAGCCGTCCCCCAAACCACCCCTCCCCCCCCCAACCACCAACCCTCCCCCTCAACCACACCCACCCTCCCACTCAACCACACCCTCCCACCTAACCCCAACCCTCCCACCCAACCACACCCTCCCACCCAACCACACAGGGTCAGATCAAGTCCCTTCTGCCAGGTCTGATGCTCGGCACCCCTCCTCTGGTCCAAGCACAACTCAGCGAAGCCCTCAGCATCGTTTGCAGCCACGACTTCCCTCTAAAGTGGCCCGCCCTCCTCAGCGAACTGGTCGAGCGTCTCAACTCCTCTACTGACATGCTCACTATAAACGGTGTGATGGCCACGGCCAACTCCATCTTCAAGCGCTACCGCAACCAGTACGGATCTGACGCAATGGTCAAGGAGCTGGAAGGATCTCAAAATGTGTTTGCCCCTGCCTTGCTGGCAACCCTTCAAAAGCTCTCAGCCGCACTTCCCAGCATACAGCAGCAGGGGGACATGGCAGCTCTCAGGCAGATCATGTCGTCCATCCGATTCTGCTGCCGTATCTTCTTTTCACTCAATGCCCCAGGACTAACACCAGTGAGTGTCGCCTCCACGCACTACCATCATACCCTTTTTAGAATAAAACAATGAATGCCTTTATAATAGTGTGTTACTGTATAAGGAGATTCAGCAGCAGGGGGACATGGCAGCTCTTAGGCAGATCATGTCGTCCATCCGATTCTGCTGCCGTATCTTCTTCTCACTCAATGCCCCGGCACTAACACCAGTGAGTGTCGCTTCCACTTGCTACTCGCATGCACTCCCATCACACCCCTTTAAAAATAAAACAACGAAAGCCTTTTTTAATAGCGTGTTACTGTATAAGGACATTCATCAGCAGGGGACATGGCGGCACTGAGGCGGATCCGCTACTGCTGCTGTATCTTATTCTCACTCAATGGCCCGGGACTAACACCAGTGAGAGACGCTTCCACTCGCTACTCGCACGCACTTCCACCATGCCCTTTTTAAAATAAAACAACGAAAGCCTTTTTAAATAGTGTGTTACTGTATAATGAGAATCAGCAGCAGGGGGGACATGGCAGCACGTAGGCGGATGATCTCATCCATCTGCTGCTGCTGCTGTATCTTCTTCTCACTCAATGCCCGGGACTAATAACCAGTGAGTTTCCTTTCCCTCTAAATGGCTAGCCCCACACCCCACCAGCATACCTGGCACTGTCACTACTTCCACACAAACCTCGCCTTGCCAAGTGTGCCTGGCCTAGAGGAGTCAGACACTTGATTTTTCTTTGATTGATACATGCTACCCACTGCACTGTTGATCTTATATCCTGTCACAAAGAAGACCTCCCCAATAATTACCGACAAAGGCTACACAGCTACATTCGACGCTGGGGGCCTAGCAATAAAATCTACCATGATATTCGCATTCCTACCCCTCAGTGCTTGACTCCTGCAGTTGCTGGAATCTCAGCTTGAATGGATGGGCGAGTTCCACACCTACCTACCTTGCCTTGCCAAGTGTCCCCTGTGCCTCAGTGTGTGTGCCCTATGTTGCCTACTGATCAATGCATGCCACCTATCCCAACTTCACCTACGCAACGTCACCTGTCATTCTGTTGTTCAAATTTCCCTTCCTCTGTTCATATCTCTTCTAGTTGATGGAATCCCAGCTTGACACATGGATGGGCGAGTTCCACACCTACCTTACATTGCCAAGTGTGGCCTGTAGCTCAGTGTGTGTGTCCGACATTGCCTACTGATCAACGCATGTCACCTATCCCTCTGTTGTTCACATTTCCCTTCCTCTGTGCTTATCTCTTTTAGTTGATGGAATCCCAGCTTGACACATGCATGGGTGACTTCCACAGCTACCTACCTTACATTGCCAAGTGTGGCCTGTAGCTCAGTGTGTGCGTCCAATATTGCCTACTGATCAACGCATGTCACCTATCCCTCTGTTGTTCACAGTTCCCTTCCTCTGTGCTTACCTCTTTTAGTTGATGGAATCCCAGCTTGACACATGGATGGACGAGTTCCACACCTACCTACCTTGCCTTGCCAAGTGTCCCCTGTCCCTCAGTGTGTGTGCCCTATGTTGCCTACTGATCAATGCATGCCACCTATCCCAACGTCACCTACGCAACGTCACCTGTCGTTCTGTTGTTCACATTTCCCTTCCTCTGTGCTTGTCCCCTGCAGTTGATGGAGTCCCAGCTGGACACATGGATGGGCGAGTTCCACACCTACCTTAAATTTCCAAGTGTGGCCTGTAGCTCAGTGTGTGTATCTTATGTTGCCTACTGTTCCACGCATGTCTCCTATCGCTCTGTTCACATTTCCCTTCCTCTGTGCTTGTCCCCTTCAGTTGATGGAATCCCAGCTGGAGACCTGGATGGGCGAGTTCCACACCTACCTTGCCTTACCTACCGTCCCTGGCCTAGAGGAGTCAGACCCTGACAAGGAATCGGTGCAAGACGGGCTGAAGTCAGCCGTCTGCCAGAATATCAACCTATTCATGGAGGCTAGCGAAGAAGAGTTTGCCAAGTTCCTCCCAACCTTTGTCACAGATGTGTGGGACCTGCTCATGAAGTTGTCTTTAAAGCCGGGTCAGGTGTGTGTGTAGGGGGTGGGGGTGGGGTGGGGGGGGGGAGTGTTGGGTGTAGCCAACCTATTCATGGAGGCTAGTGAGGAGGAGTTTGCCAAGTTCCTCCCAACCTTTGTCACACATGTGTGGGACCTGCTCATGAAGATGTCCCTGAAGCTGGGTCAGGTGTGTGTGGGGGGGTGGGGGGGGGGGAGTGTTGGGTGTAGCCAACCTATTCATGGAGGCTAGTGAAAAGGAGTTTGCCAAGTTTCTCCCAACCTTTGTCACGGACGTTTGGGATCTGCTCATGAAGATGTCCCTGAAGCCGGGCCACGTGGGTGTGGGGGAGGGTGTGGGAGGGGAGTGTTGGGGGTAGCCAAAGTCGGTAGTGGCAATGGAGCCGGGTCAGGTGGGTGTTGCGTGTGTTGTGTGGGGGTGGGGGGGAGTGTTGGGGGTAGCCAAAGTAGGTAGTGGCCATGAAGCCGAGCCAGGTGTGTGGTGTGTGTGTTGGGGGGTGGATGGGTGGTCAAAGTGGGTAGCCCAAGTGGAAGTGTCATTGACAGGATGATCTGCAATGCGGGATCATGTAAGACGAGCAAATATTCGTATTTCAGACTAAACTGATAAGATATACTATCATTTTTATACATATGTTTGCACATTTGTTTGTACATTTGTTTATACATCTGTTTAAAGGAAGAAAGTATGGGTGCCATCTGCGTCCAGATCAAAACACCATGAGCATGCATCAAAATCTGTATTTTTTGCTGGACAGCCTGGCCATGAGGGCTTTCCGATTCCCGACCTACTTTATTGAAAGCAGACACCACACGCTTTTCCAGAAAAAAAGGACCACGACCATACACCAATGCTTTCTTGTTTCTTTTGTTACTGGACTACCTGGCCATGAGCGCAATCGCTTCATGACCACCATTGAAAAACTGCACCACGCCATCTCCCAGAACAAAGCATCGTGGCAATGCACCTGTCTTTTGCTTTGCAAACAAACAAATGTTACGCCTTATGGACGAGGCGTAATTTTGAGTGGGCCAGCCCGTTTGCTAGTGCTGGGGCCAACCACCTTCCACTTCTTGATCACCGTCTCCAAGAGCATGCACCACAGTCTGTTCCAGACGAAAAACAGCATGACCATTCATCAATGTTTTTTGTTTTTTGTTGCAGGACAACCTGGCCATGAGCGCCATCCGCTTCCTGACCACCGTCTCTAAGAGCGTGCACCACACTCTGTTCCAGAACGAGGGAGCACTACAACAGATCTGTGAGAAGATCGTAGTGCCTAATTGTCGTGTCCGACTCGAGGATGAGGAGGTATGTTTTACAATATCACCATAATATTTATGGCGGAGCCACCCCTTCTGGGGGGCGGGAGCCCCTAGAGTCGCCCCTTTGTCTGGTTAATTGTTGGTCCGCATGTTACCCTGGCCCTAATTTGTCCCTGGCCCTGACGTCAACCCTGGCTTCCGCTGCACTCAATTCCGGTGCCACCTGTCGCTCTGACAGCCCATTCTTTCCGCCAATTCTTCTGCGTCGCTTGCGACACCCATGACTAATCTTGATATCGCTACTAGTACAGCCGGTACCAACATGTAACACCTCTGTTTAATCCCAATGATCTTCACCCTCCTCTCCTCCTGTCTGTTCAGTCCCAATGCCCCCCACCCCCACCCCCACCCACCCACCCACCCCAAAAACAAACACGCGCAAACACACACTCTTGGCTTAATCCCAGTGGTCTAAACACTACATGCATGCCATTTCAGGTGTTTGAGATGAACCCCCTAGAGTCAACTCTACCCCCCCCCCCCCCCCCCCCCCCCCCCCCCCCCCCCCTTCACGAAGTATAGAATGAAAAGAGCAAACACTCTCCTCCTCTCCCCTCCTCTCCTCTCCCCCCCCCCCCCCCCCCCCCCCTCCTAACCAAGCATGGAATGAAAATACCCCCCCCCCCCCTTCCTCCCCCCTGCTGAACCCCATCTCCCCTTGGTCAGGTGTTTGAGGTGAACCCACTAGAGTACATCCGACGAGACGCTGAGGGAAGTGACTCAGACACGCGTCGCCGCGCTGCTGCTGATTTGGTCAAATCACTCACTGAGAAGTTCCCCCTGGAGGTCACCTCCTTGTTCACAGGATATGTACAGGTAAGCCACACTTGACGTAGTATTCACTGGTACCTACTTGAGTTAGCTTATCCTAACAGCAAATGCAGCAGGGAAGTAACTACACACTTGTGACACTTGTCGCCGTGCCGCTGCTGATTTGGTTAAACCACTCACTGAGAAGTTCCCCCTGGAGGTCACCTTGTTCACAGGATATGTACAGGTGAGCCGCACTTGACTTAGCATACACTGATAACCACTTGAATTAGCTTATCCTAACAGTAAATGCTGCAAGAAAGTGACTCAGACACACGACGCCTTGCCCACCCATCCCATTAATCCCTCCCATCCCTCCCATCCCACCCATCTCACCCATCTCACTCTCAATCTCATTATCCACTCCCTTGCTGCAGTTCATGTCGGCCGAGGACTCAGCCATCCCCACCCACCCCACTCATCTCAGCATCCACTCCCTTGCTTGCTGCTGCAGTCCACGTTGGCTGTGTACTCAGCCATCCCCACCCATCCCCACCCACCCATCTCAGTATTCACTCCCTTGCTGGCTTTCTACTGCAGACCATGTTTGCTGAGTACTCAGCCATCCTCACCTATCCCCACCCATCCCCACCCACCCACACCTATCCCCACCCATCCCATCCCCACCCATCCCATCCCCACCCATCCCCTCCCACCCATCCCACCCCCACCAACCCATCTCAGTATTCACTCCCTTGCTCGCTTTCTACTGCAGACCATGTTGGCCGAGTACTCAGCCAACCCGCTACAGAACTGGAAGTCAAAGGATTGCGCCATCTACCTGGTCCTTGCTCTCACAGTGCGGGGCAAGACCGGTGCCAAGGGTGCAACCACCACCAACCAACTTGTCAACATCGAGGACTTCTTCAGCTCACAGGTGGGGAGGAAGAGGGCCTGTGTGGGGTGAACCTGGGGGTGGAGTAGTTGGGGAGGGGTGTAGGTGCTACCCGAGCTGCATTTGCCAAGCTGATCGAGAAGGCTATCCATTGCCCCCAACAACCACCCACCACCACCCCACCACTCTCAAGAGCCCCTCCACACCCACTCAACATTCCACATTCATGCACTTAGGTGCTACCCACGCTGCAGTTGCCCAAGCTCATCGAGAATCCCATCCTAAACGTCGTACACTCCCCCAACACTCAATCGACCACCACCCCACCACTCTCATTAGCCCCTCCAAACTTCTTCAACACCCACTCAACTGCCCCTCAACACTTCACACATTTTCACGTATCTGCACGTAGGTGCTACCCGAGCTGCCGGTTGTCGTGCAAGATCAACGAGAATTCCATCCTGACGGCGAATGCCATCCATTGCCCCCCCCCCCCCCCCCCACCACCACCCACCACTCAACACCCCCCCAACACTCTATATATTTCCACGTAGGTGCTACCCAAGCTGCTGTTGCCCAAGATCAACGAGAATCCCATCCTGACGGCGAATGCCATCCATGTCCCCCCCCCACCCCCACCCCCCGCCACCCACCACTCAACACCCCCCCCCCCCAACGCTATATATTTTTATGTAGGTGCTACCCGAGCTGCAGTCGCCCAAGATCAATGAGAATCCCATCCTGAAGGCGAATGCCATCCATGTCCCCCCCACCCCACCCCACCCCACCCCCCGCCACCCACCACTCAACCCCCCCCCCCAACACTCTATATTTTCATGTAGGTGCTACCCGAGCTGCAGTCGCCCAAGATCAACGAGAATCCCATCCTGAAGGCAGACGCCATCAAGTTCGTCACCACCTTCCGGTCCATGCTCCCTAAGGAAACCCTCATTGCCGTCTTCCCCTCGCTCATCAACCTGCTCTCCTCCGAGTTCAACGTCGTGCATTCATACGCAGCCATCGCCATCGAGCGCCTGCTCTCCCTGCGAGAGAACGGCCAGCTCCGATTCTCTCCTGCCGACCTGAACCAGTTTCTCCAGGTACGAATACTGTTGCCAGGTTCGATTCTCTCCTTCTCATCTGAACCAGTTTCTCCAGGTACGGATACTGATACTCGTAGCAGCCTGTGTCATATACTCATATCGATTTGCAGAATCTGCAAACAATGTGGTAGGTCTGAAATAGTGTCCCTGTGCGCTTGTCTTGTAACACTCTCTGCTGCAGATTTGAACTAGATTCGTATTGTCTCCTAGTTGTGTCTAGTTGAAGCCCCGTACAAACAGTGTGGTTGACCTGAACACAGTACATTTCAACTGCTTCCTTGTCAGCAGAACCTATCTTCTGTCCTCCTGAAGTGCTCTTAATTGCAATATATTATTCACCTGCTGACCCAGACTTTCTTGAGGTTCTCCATGCCAAACCAACCCAAACCACGCATGCCCTGTTGGAGAATCTGTTTGCAACCAACCCAGCCAACTTAAACAAGCTCAACCAATCCACAAACACTCCCAACTCATCCCAACACAAAAAAATCCCAGCCAATCTCAACACAAACAAGCCCAACCAATCTCAACACCAACAATCACAACACAAACCTCCCAGGCCAATCCCAACACAAACGATTCCAACATTACCCTCCTATGCCCTGTTGGAGAAGCTGTTTGAAACCGACCCAGCCAATCCCAACCTAAACAATCCCAACCAATCCTAACTCAACACAATATCAACACTACCACCAATCCCAACACAATCCCAACACAAATAATCCCACAACCCCATAATCCCAACACTCCCACAATCCCAACACAAACAATCCCACAACCCCACAATCCCAACACTCCCACAATCCCAACACAAACAATCGCACAACCCCCACCCCACCCACCCACTCCTAGGCCTTGTTGGAGAAGCTGTTTGCTGGCTTCAAGCTTGTTGAGAGCTCAGAGAATGAGTATCTCATGAAGGCTGTAATGCGAGTTATTGGGTAAGTTCGCTGGCCAAGGGTGGTGGTGTGAGTGTGTGTGTGTGGGGGGGGGGGGGGGGGGGGGGGGGGGGGGGGGGGGGGGGGGCAGAATAAAGTTATTATACCTCATCATAGGAAGTTGTTTTTACCTGTACTCTACACAACACTTCAAGTTTACCTCCTCCCCCCCTCCCCCCCCCCCCCCCCCCCCCCCCCCGCGCCCCGCGCCCCCCCCCCCTACTTTGAGGCGTCATAACCGGCCACCCACTCCAGGTAGTAATACGTACCGGTAGTGAAAGGGGGTCCATGGCATGAGCATCAGCTTGTCAAGGCTGAGAGCTCAGAGAATGAGTATTTCATGAAGGCTGTGATGCGAGTTATTGGGTAAGGTTCGCTGAGTCTTCACCTGCCCTCACCCTTTCTCCTTCCTTGCTTGCTCACAGCTTTGTTGGCCCCGCCATCGCCCCTGTGGCTCCCTCCTGCCTACAAGCCATCGCCCAAATGTTGGTAGAGGTGTGCAAGAACCCTCGCAACCCAGGATTCAACCACTACCTGTTTGAGAGCGTCGCCGCGCTCATCCGACATGCCACAGCCGGGCAAATGTCAATGGTTGAGACCTTCGAGCAGATGTTGTTCCCCGCATTCAACCTGGTACTACAGGAGGTGAGGACGTAGCTGTCAGGGTTTTGGGCGGAGCCCCCCAGAAGGGGTGGGGGGGGGGGGGGGCTAAACCTGTTCAATATCAGCCAATCGCACACGACTCGCTGCGACAACAGCGCACTTGTAATATATAATCATCTTGTTCAAGAATGACCCATTTTCTTTTCATGAAATCTTTGTATGAATCGGATCATACTTGTCCGGGGCCTCCTTCTGGGGGGCGGGAGCTCCCAGGGTCACCTTGTTGTCCTTATGACCACAAGAAAAACGAAACCCTGGCCCTTATTGGCCCCGGCCCTGTCGTTACCCTAGCTTCGGTCAGCTGCTCTTGATTCCGGATTCACCTGTCGCTCCGATAGCCAAAACTCTCCGCCAATTCGCCGTGTTGCTTGTGACTTGCCTAGGACTTGTCTTGTCTTCACACAGTCACACAGTTCATCAGGCCCATAATACTGGTTGTCTGAGACAGAACCCCAAAGTTTAAAGTTAAAAAAAGACTACCCTTTAAATCTAAAAGATGCCTCTTAAAAACGCGGTATTTGGGACAGAGAAGGTGATGGGATCTGATTAGATTGTCAAATCGTTCATACCCCTGCTTACCAGGGTACTTCCCTTGACCAAATTGGCCAGCGCTTTAATGCAATCGAAACAAAAGAAACTGCGCTTTGTGGTGCAAAAAGCGCAAAAAATGCTTGCTGCGCCCACAGGGGGTTGCAAACAACTGCGCGAAACGCGCAGTGGGGCTCAAAAAGCGCGCGCTTGGAAGTACCCTGCCGCTTACAACCCTAGGTGCACCTTGCGCTTGCCTTGTCTTGTCTGCAACCCTCTTATCTAAGTGTATATCTTGGAGCACCACAGGCTTATACTTCTGTGTTAGGTTCTTCCCTCTGGGGGCACCCACACAAACTCACACCCCCTTCACACACCCCCCCACACACAGCAGGAGCCCCTAGGGTCACCCATTTGTCCGATTGTTTGTTTGCTTGTCCTTCACACACCGACACAAGCACCTCAGGAGCATTCTGCAAAAATAGTTGCACTTGCCTTGTCTTGCCTGTAACCTGTCTACCTAGAGAACATGGTTGGGTTTGCTGGTAGGGGACAGCGCTGTCTTTTAATTTGTCGGGTGGATGTAGACGAGATGATGCTCAGCTGTCTCTCTCTATATATATATCACTCTCACTCTCTGGTAAACATTGTTACACAACTCAGTTGCGGTCCAGTCGCACAGTTAACATAAACGCACACAAAAATCTCTCTCTCTCTCTCTCTCTCTCTCTCTCTCTCTCTCTCTCTCTCTCTCTCTCACACACTCACACTCACACTCACACACAGCATTCCACTCTCACAAACACTCACACCTACAACAACAACAACACACACTATCCCAACACCTTCCCCCCCCCCCCCCCCCCCCCCCATTGTGTGCAGGATGTGCAAGAGTTCCACCCCTATGTGTTTCAGATCTTTGCTCAGCTCATAGAGCTGCGAGCAGCTCCCCTGCCCCCCGTATATCTCCAAATCTTCCCCCCTCTGCTGGCCCCTGTATTCTGGGAGCGAGCCGGCAATGTGCCAGCCCTAGTGCGGTTGATGCAGGCGTACCTGACCAAGGCCCCTGAGGATCTCATCAAGGGCGGACACCTGATGGCTGTGCTGGGAGTGTTCCAGGTAGGGGTGTCCTCGAGCTTGAACACTGACCTGGTGTAGAACACTAACCTGGTGATCCTGGTGTAGCTTAAACACTAGAAGCTACGAGTATCCTCAATAATTACTAAGATACTGCGTCCCTGCCTTACCCACAGACCTGTAACTGCCCTGCATGGACCCCTCATTTGTATCCCCCAAATCAAACCCTGCCCTGTCTTACTTGAGGACAAAGCTATTCTTTTCAGCTACGAGCAACAGCTTCTAGGCAGCTCCCCTGACTGGCTATTGAGGCAAACCAAATGCGTGATCAGGTCTTTTCTTTTCAGCTACAATGAACAGCTTCTAGGCAGCACCCCTGACTAGCTTTTGAGCCAAACCAAATGCGTGACCAAGGCTTTTCTTTTCAGCTACGATCAACAGCCTCTAGGCAGCTCCCCTGACTGGCTATTGAGGCGAACCAATTGCGACCTAGCGCCCTTTGAAGCAGACACAATCAGCTATCTAGAACTGCCAAAATATTTGGGTTCAGCTCAGTGGCTGGCTATAAGAGCTGCCTAGAAGCTACTCCCCGTGGCCGAAAAGAAAAGCTCTGGTCCTACATTTAACGTCCCCCTGAGCTTCCCACCATAACCTGAAATAACCTACTTCAACTTGAAATATCCTACAACAACCTACAACCTGAAATAGCCTACAACAGCCTACAGGAGCTAGAAAGTCTTCGATCATATGTACCAAAGCAGTCAAGGGGCTGTGAACCCAAACATGAGCGCAGTCCTCATCTAAGTGCTTGACCACCCTAAAACTGGCCTAACAACTGCATTACACTGTAACCGATTGCAACAAACTGCTACTTTGTTTGTTTGCGCGTTTGTATTCCTCTGCTTGCTTGTTTCTTTGCTTCCTTTTTAAACCTTTGTATCCTTTTTAAACAAATCCCGTCCTCTTCTTGCCGCTTTCAGAAATTGGTTGCATCAAATTTGCATGACCACAAAGGCTCCAACATGCCGACCACCATTGTGTGCCCTCTTGTTTTCTGTTTCTCTGTATCCTTGCTTGTCCCTGTGTTTTCTTTATATCTTTGTTAAACAGGTCGTGTGCCTTTCTTGCCGCTTTCAGAAATTGGTTGCATCAAAGTCTCATGACCACGAAGGCTTCAACATGCTTAACACCATCGTGGAGAGCCTGCCATACGACACCTACCAGCCATACATGAACACCATTTGGACGCTCCTTTTCAGCCGGTAAGCTCACTTCCTCATGCCACTCCACCATTTCCCTCACTAAAGTCACTCACCCGATCGTGCAGCCCCCTGCCCCCCCCCCCCCCCTCCCACCCACCCCCATTGCTACTCAACCACCTCCCTCACCGCACCCTATTATGCAGCACCCTAGGTCCACATCCGCATCCCATGCGTCTCCCCCCCCCCCCCCCCCCCATCTCTCAGCCATAGTTATCCTCATGTTACCTTTGTTTGCAGCCCTAGTCCCATCTCAAAAGATCGGCCCCCTGCACCACCTCCCACCTACACCACAGCTTTTATCCACCTCCCCCCAACCCACACCCAACCAGCCACCATCCAATATCACCCAGCCCACATCCAAGACCCAGCATCACCTAGCACTACACAAATATATCCACTCAGGGCCACCTCCCCCCAACCCACACCCAACCAGCCAACATCCAACATCACCTAGCCCACATCCAAGACCCAGCATCACCTAGCACAACACGAATATATCCACTCAGGGCCACCTCCCCCCAACCCACACCCAACCAGCCAACATCCAACATCACCTAGCCCACACCGAACACCCAGCATCACCTAGCACAACACGAATATATCCACTCAGGGCCACCTCCCCCCAACCCACACCCAACCAGCCAACATCCAACATCACCTAGCCCACACCGAACACCCCAGCATCACCTAGCACAACACGAATATATCCACTCAGGGCCACCTCCCCCCAACCCACACCCAACCAGCCAACATCCAACATCACCTAGCCCACACCGAACACCCAGCATCACCTAGCACAACACGAATATATCCACTCAGGGCCACCTCCCCCCAACCCACACCCAACCAGCCAACATCCAACATCACCTAGCCCACATCCAAGACCCAGCATCACCTAGCACAACACGAATATATCCACTCAGGGCCACCTCCCCCCAACCCACACCCAACCAGCCAACATCCAACATCACCTAGCCCACACCGAACACCCAGCATCACCTAGCACAACACAAATATATCCACTCAGGGCCACCTCCCCCCAACCCACACCCAACCAGCCAACATCCAACATCACCCAGCCTGCATATAACACCCAGCATCACCTAGCACTACACGAATATCTCCTCTCGGTACCACCTCCCATAATCAGAGTTGAAAAGCCACCCCCGTCCTATCCAACAATAACTCCTCAGCCAGGGTTTTCTTCCTTGTACCTTAGTGTTTTGGGGTTGCTTTTAGCCTTATGTACCTTTGTGTTTTGGGGTTGCCTTTCGCCTTGTGTACCTTAGTGTTTTGCAGTTGCCCAAAGCTACTACTCACACGTCAAAACTAGTACCATGGTGCTACATAAAGACACTGGTTCCTTATCTCACAGAAAACTCTGCTCTCAGTGCCACCTCCCCAGACCAAAGCTGCCCCTAACCCCCCAACCCCTGTCTTCTCCCTTCCTCCCCAACCCCTCTCCCACCCTCCCAGCACCCCAACCCCTCTCGCAACCCCCTCCTCCCAACCCACAACCCCCCAACCCTTGTCCCTCCCCCGACCCCCCAACCCTTGTCCCTCCCTCCCTCCCTCCCTACAGGCTCCAAGGCTCGCGCACACACAAGTTTGTCCGCGGCTTCATCGTCTTCATGGCTTTCTTCATCTGCAAACACGGACCCTCGGTAACGGCAGCATCATGCGACACAGTGCAACCTGGTATCCTCGCCATGCTCTTGCAGCAGATGTGGGTCCCCAACATGGCCTTTGTCGGTGATAGCACTGACGAGTTGAAGGCTGTGCTGGTGGCCACCACCAAGCTCTTGTGCGACTACCCCCCTCTGCAACAAAACCAGCCCCTATGGCAGGCACTAAAGGAGGCTGCTGTGAAGTCGATTGAAGGTGAGTCCATGGAGCCTTTTTTATTTTAATTTCTATATTTAATATCCAATTAATGTACAGTGTCTTTGATTTGAGTAATTCAAAGACATATAGCAAGAGAAATTCGAAGACGTATAGCAAGAGTAATTCAAAGACGTATAGCAAGAGTAATTCAAAGACGTATAGCAAGAGTAATTCAAAGACGTATAGCAAGAGTAATTCAAAGACGTATAGCAAGAGTCATTCAAAGACGTATAGCAAGAGTCATTCAAAGACGTATAGCAAGAGTCATTCGAAGACGTATAGCAAGAGTCATTCAAAGACGTATAGCAAGAGTAATTCAAAGACATAATATATGTGCAATATGCTCCTTCAGTAAATTTCACTCAACGAGGCTGCTGTGAAGTCAATTGAAGGTGCGTTCGTGCAATGATAACGCCTGGTGGGGCGTGGTATTAGGGGAGCCTCGCCTTTCAGCGGTAGGGAACGGGCTGCTACTTTACCTTGACAATGCTAACATGGCGGTTGACGGCGACCGCGAACACTAAGGCCCACCCGTAGGCCCACCCTGCATCTTTGTCGTTCAAGAAGCTCTGCCACTGAGCCATTCGTTGAACGGGGATGCGTCCATGTAGCCTATTTAGCTCCTGCTGGATTGTTGGAAGAGCCCCCCCCCCCCTTCTGGGGGGCGGGAGCCCCCAGAGTCGCCCAGTTGTCCGTTTGTTTGTTTGTCTTGTTGCCGGCACGTAACCCTGGCCCTAACTGGCCCCTGGCCCTGTCGTAAACCCTGGTGTCAGTCCGCTGCTCTCGATTCCGGTGCCACCTGTCCCTCCGATAGCCAACACCCTCTGCCAATTTTCAGCAAATTTTGCCTCTGGAATGTATCACACACGCTCACTTACAGCAGCCGACGCTATGAGTTGTCATACACTCTCACCTAAAGCAGCCTATGTTGTGATTTATCATACACACTCACTTCTAGCAGCCTTTGTTATGATAAATCATGCACGCTCACTTCTGGCATCCTGCGTTGTGATTTATTGTACACACTCACTTCATGCAGCCTATGCTGAAGTTTGGAACGGATCGGGATCGGTCTTATAACGATGGTCCTAATAGCAAACTTAAAAAAAGTCCCCTGAGTCAGCACATGATTGAACATATCATAAGTAACATAACATAAGCATATAACATACCTGTAGCATACATTCACTTTCCGGTACCTGCACTTCTTGCCGAACTGTCTATGGCGTCTATCATCCTCCCGGACATAACACAAATACACATCCCGCACCTTGCACATGCCACACTATTGTACACATCCTACACCATGCACCACCCACACCGTACATAAGTACATAACACAAATACACCATCCCACACCATGCACCTCCCACACCGTTTGTAACACAAATACACCATCCCACACCATGCGCTTGACACCCTGCTTGTCTAACATCATTATGTCATGCCATCATACGATATCATGTTATGGCGGTACTCTGACTTGGCTAACGTTACCATTTATATACGATAGCATTTGATGCAATTCGTACAAAATCATATCGTATCATACTCGCCTTTTGTCAACATCATCTGATATGCCGGTCCCTACTTGACATGGCAGGCACCGCCCCCGAGATGGGTGGCTTCGGACAAGACGAGGAGGAAGAGTTGGGCGGTGGAGCAGGAGGCTACTCCGCTGCATACGCCAAGCTAGCCAACGCCAGCAAGCCAGACCGCCCCGTCCTGGTAGAAATCGCCAACCCTAAGCAGTACATGGAAACCTCCTTGGCCCAACTGTACAGCAACAACCCCGCAGCTGCGCGGTAACTTCTACTATGTGGATAACAGCCTGGCTTATGTAGTGCTAGAGATTCTGTATCCTAAGGGCTCTGGAGTGGAGCATAGATAGATCAATAGTAAGCCCTTAGTACATAGATTGGATTGTTACATGAGTTTTCCAATGCCGCCCCCCTGTGCGATACCCACAGAAACCAGGGAGCCAACTAAGTAGATTAGACAGTTGAATGACTCGTTCAGTAATTAGTTCATAGTAGTCGCAATGTAGGCTACGGGTTGAATGCGGTCACTCCGTCTGATTTCGCTAGAGCTCACCACTCACTACTAAGCAGGTTACACAGTTAAAAGACTCGTCTTGTACGAGCTTGCTTGCATGAGTCAGTATTCATGCACAGCACTGCACCGCATAACTACTTTTGTCATGCCCTACCTTGAAGCCTGTATGGCTACCCCCGGAGTATGGTCTTAGTTGTTGTTGCGGTCCTTGGTATCTTGGTGGCTCTAAGCTGAAGAGACCAGCCTGTGAACGCCCAACATACAGGCAGACTGTAATGCTATACTTCAGATACTTGTTATGACCGGTTGTTAGTTTACATTTCATTACCAATCCGGTTCATCATTAGATCATCCTTAGCCTGCGCGGTGTGTGTGTGGGGGGGGTATTATAAGCACTTCTACCCATATCAGGTTTATTCAAGGGTACTAATCTAAAAGTTGAAACCTGGACAGCACGTCGTAAAACTCAGGTAATTCAGAGTGTGATTTGAAGTTCAAAGGACACCCCTCAGCCTTTTGAATGAGGATTTGAAAATGACAGATAAAGGTAGAATTGTTCAAAGACCTCGGAATTGGCGTGACACGCAAGGTCCCCCCCCCATCACACACACCCACAAACAAATATGTACATGAAAACACGTACGTTGCTGTCAAAATGTGCTTGAAACCCTGTCAAAAAGAGGGGGCACATGCACAAATCAGTCAAATTCTATAACGATTTGTCAAGCTTACCCTTACCCTGGGGGCTTCCGCCCATTCAGGGGAGATCCCATCAAAATAATTAAAGCGGGCCTGGGAATATATGTAAATTAACTAATCCGCTTAGTGTGCTACTGTGCTCCCTGTTTTCCATCGGTATCACACGGAGGTACTTGGAATTGGCAGACAGTGAGCAGCAGGGTAGTGCAGGACATGGGGAGGGTCCGTTGCGTCCCGGACGCAGGTTCGGGATGTTGGTTGCGTCGCAGACGCAGGTTCAGGATGTTGGTTGCGTCTCACCCATCAGTTGATTGGCCCACCACCAATCCATTGCCGTGGGCTACGGGTTCTGTTGATAGTATGACGCAGCCTAATTGTCCGAGTGCGTCCCAGGACGCAACCTACCGAATCGGGTTCGTCCCAGCCCAGGAGTCCAGGACGCAACCTACCGAATTAGGGTACCCTGGTGAGCAGCCCAGTGCTGGCTGAAGAACCATGTAACAATTTAGGTTCAGATTCAAAAATGTAACAGTTTTGCCATGGGCAAATCGGATTTACTCTGTTGAGCGCATCTACTAGGTTCGAGCGCTACCTTCATCAAACAAACTGCGGAAGTGGGACACCGTACCCACTGAACACACAGCACCCACTGAGTATTCAGAGAGTAAGGCTGAGAAAGTCCTACAGAGAAGAAGAAACTTCACGTTGTAAATGGGGGGAGCATGGGGCAAGCATGCTTCTGCTGTTGGTATGAAGGGATGTCCTCATGAGTTTCGTGCAGGTAAAGGCCCTGAACGTATATTTCAGGCGATTTCAGGTCTGGACCAGGTCCCCACTTTTTCATCGACCTCGCTCCGGAACCAATTAGGGGGTACCTAGAGCACTACATGTATGTGAACCGAAGCAACAGCTGCACGTCGTTGTTATTGCGCTCGAAAAACTCCTGCACCAGGCATTGCTCTGCTATTGTGCGCCATCACCATAGCAACCTATCAACATGCCGCGTGTTTTGTTACACTTCAGATATTTCGATTTTCCCGGGCAGATACCAACGCCAGATATTGAATGGGCGTCGATGTAGATGCCCTGCTGTCGATGTCCCCATCCGCCTACAATTGCCATTTCAAACGCCCTGCTCCATTGCCATCATCCATCATGTTGCTGCTCAGTGATCTGACCGAGGCGACGCTCCCGGGCGCATGATCCCAATCGCTGCTGCCGTCATGATGGCGCAGCTCTTTATCATGGTGCGAAAATGGATGCATTTGGTCTGCGAAGCACACACATCCTCCACACCAACAAACCCACTACCCCCTAAACCCACCCACCCACACCCATAACAACCCGCCCCATTCACACACTCTCTCTTTCTCTCTCACACACACACACACACACACACACTCACACACACCAACCCCCCCACCCCTACCTCCACACACACAACCACCCACCCCTCAACACACCCACATGCACACCCATAACCACACCCACACCTTCCATAAACCCACCCATACCCACCCACCCATCCATTCCTACCCACCCATATCCACCCACCCATAAACTCCCACCCATAACCACCCAACCACCCAACCACCCATGCACCCATCCATACCACCCATTCACCCACCCATACCCAACCACCCATACCCACCCACATTACCCACGCATTCACCCACCCATACCCACCCCACCACCTCACCCCCACCCCTACCCCCCCCACCCCTGATACACAGAACCCCACCTCTACACATACACCCCACCCCACCCCCACACCTGGGGCCTGTACACCAGACTAACGTCGCGTTACGGAAGGCATATGCATATTCCCAGCTAAACGGAACGCAGGTCGGGAAAAATTCGCTGCTCACGTCGCACACGTCAGGAAGCTCCCGGCGGTCACGAAAAATCGGACACGACAGCTGGTAAATGTAACAGGTGCTAGACATATGGAGGCTGCCTAGCAGGCTTTCTGAATCATCCGCACAAAATACGTGAAAAGACAACTAATAGACACGTCCGGCTCATAGCATGTAGGCAAGACTTCCAGCAGGCGCAACCATGCCTCCTTGAGAGAGAAAAAGCGGGAATAGCAAGAAAAGTGTGTTTACCTTATCTCCTTACCTCATCTCGGAATAATTAGCATCCCGGAGGTTGTGGTTTGGAGCAGAGATGTTTGAGGGTACTTTAAATTCTACGTTTCAACACGTGACGTTTTTCAAAATGTACACTTAATGGGCCAAATCTAGTTCTTATCAGCCACGTCTACGTTTCCAACGTAACAGTCCCTCCAAAAATTGTTTGTCATACGTGGAACGTAACGTTCTGAACAACCATGACCGTACTACCAACTCGAATATATAGGGCAATAACATGGGTGCAGAATTGTAGACGCTGCACAATTCACTTCACAATTCACTTCTAAGACATGCCCATTGTTGGACTTCGGGTGTCACAGCTTCAAGGCTACTCGCCTTTGTTGGTCTTAAAAACTAAAGATATCTGGGATAATGATTCAATTATGTTGTAGAATTAAATTGTCACTGTAGCACGCACTCAGGGCCCCCCGTCAGAAAAATGTTGTTTGGGGTTCAGTTCATCAATGCTTTTTCTTTTTTGCCCTTCCTGTCACAGTTGGGCAAGTCCCTTTAGCCTATTTGGCATACCCCTGGACTGTTACATACATTGCCTTAAATAATGCGGCAGGCGATTGCACATGATCTAGGTACCCGAGGAGGAACCTTGGTTCCATATTGCTTAGCAGACGAGTTCCGAGGTTCCCCCTGCTATTCTCCGGTGATGAATGGTGTTGACCTATTGTTTTGAAGTAGAGATTCTTTGATTTTGGACTTGTTGCACCTCGGACTGCCTTAGAATCGGAAGTCGTATTCATACTCAAAAGGTTTACTTTCTGTTATAGTACACTGTGATGCAGGAATGTACTGCTACTAGAAGTGCTGCTAAGTCTAAAGCATACTAAAATAGACGAGAGAGCGGTAGCAGGAGAATATACCCGCTACCTGTACTGCACTACGGCAGTACACAGTAGTGCATGAATGTTCTGCACCACGAGCAATACAACACGTTCCCTTCATCGTGTGGACCAGCTCGCCGATGTACTGCCAAGTACCATCTCAGAGTCCTGTTTTTTCAGGTACCTGAGCAGCCCTCGACTCAACTGCTCTTTCGGGCAGCCTCGCCGATGTACTGCAGAGTACCGTCTCTTTGTTCATTTCTTTCCCTATAACTATCTTTGCTCTTGTGGATCTCATCATGAGCTTGCACTTTTAACAACTTTTACACGGATTTAGCCTTAAGTCTGCTAGCATATTCGTTAACATTGACATAATATAGCTCGAAGACAATGATAATTTCCCCAAAAGTTTCGCCCCAACTTCAAAAACATTCCCCATGGGAAATCTCGATCATGCCTACAATGTGCAAACATTATTTAAAAACATTGTGCCAGCAGCAGGTTCCCCAAGCTATTTAAGTAAATGGGTTGAATTCACATTTTACATTCTTGACTTCCATTCTACCCTAGAGAGCTTGAAGATGAAGAGGTGAGAGCTTGTAGATGAAGTACAGCATTTCCCCCTGGCAAGGAGCCAGGTCCCTCTAAGCAAAACAGTGTCATTTTTGTATCAAAATAATTTTGACCCTAGGAAGTGGTACCCCGTACACAGGCCAGCTCCCACCGAGGATTGGGAAAGGAAGGCGGAGGAATTCTAACTACGTAGGCACCCATTGGAAGGCGGGACATGCGAAACAACTCATTCAGAGGATATGTGTGCGCTTACTTGCGTCTTACCGTGTGCTCATTTGTTGACAAAAATCTCTCTAGATTTGTGTGTGCGTGCCACGAATTCCAACATGTATGTGCATGGCATTCATTCATCACATGTGTGCATGTGCACATTCATGTGCAACCATCATTTTGTGTAGCTTGGCAATGCCCTGGGGAGGGAAAAGCATATTAGCAGCAGATGGTAGTAGCAGGGAGGTTGCAACAGGCTCCTCTTGACCTCTTCGTGCTCATTGCTTTCCACTTCCGTCCATAATCTGTTTCAAGCGCAGATTAAGACCAAAGACTGCCAACTGCGAAAAACTAAGGGTTTGGTACCTGTTCATGTTTACGCGTACAGGTCCTTGATAGCCCAACTGTCGAATCTCAGCTTCCTCGACCTCAGGGGCCATAGCCTGGTTAGCTTGTGCTATTATTGTTAATGCGGCTACCATGTCCAGATTCTTCATGGCCAGGATCTCTATCACCGCCACTATCTCCAAATAGCTGAGCTTGGGATATTGACTCAGGAACTTCTCCCCAGCTACACGTGCCAGTTCAATCCGCTGACGTAGGGTTATAGACCCTTTCATCATTACCTTTAGCATTTGGGGCTCAATTTCCTGATTGAAGCAAGGGAATCTCGTTAGACAGTTAGACACATACGTTATATGTAGGCTTCAGAGGTTAAGGCTAACGTCGTACAAAATGAGCCCTATTAGGGCTATTTGCTAAATTAACCCTAATAGTAACAACTAATTGAGCAAAACTTAGCCAAAACAACCCAGAAAAAGTGCCACGTGTGTAGGAGAGTGTTGTTATGCATCTTACTGACCTTTGTGGCAATTGTGTATGATCTGACCGTCATGAGTTCATGAATCATGATGAAGTAGCTCATAACTGCGGGAGCGAACGGAGATTGCCGTGTTATTATATCAACACGTTACATTGAAGGGAAATAAGTATATAAGTACAATACAGAATATGGCACAAATCATGGATGAGTCCGTTCAAACTCAATGCCACAAAAAACCATGCCCTGCCCTCTTGGGGTACAGAAACCTTTCTGCCCTGCTTTGCAATGCGTAGGCTACTCCTCAGTTCCACCTTCTCCACCCCCACCAAATCCTCCTCTTCAAAGTCATCATCATCATGCAGCAGCTCATTCAGTGCTGAAGCCGCCTTCTTCTTGTCCTCAGCCAGTATCCTCTTGCAGTAAGATCTGCTGGTCGGGGTAGAATGCGTATTGTAGGATGCCTGGGAGTTCGAAGGGCTGAATATCCGACTGCATTTCGTGCAAGCGACAACGCACTGCTCCTCACCCCCATCCGCGTCCCTCCCATCTTCAGAAGCTTGCATCTCAGGCCGTAAGAGCTTCTTCTAGCCTCCCTTGGCGCTATTCAGTCATCCCAAAAGCAGGATAGGCGTCAGCACCGCACCCATGAATATATATTTTCCACCTATCACGTACCAAGACTTGGGTGGATGGGAAACAGTTACCATTCGCGAATGAGAATTACTGAGCGACGCAATGCACAAATTAGCTTGCGATAATGTCAGAGGCTTCGACCAATTCGCAGAGGACAGAGATATCCTGTACTGCCTGCCTAAGCTCTTGTCTTTCTGTTCCTGCCAGACCTGCTACTAGTACCCTCACCCCTCTGCTACCGTCGTGTTCCGTTTCCAGCCACGACGACGTGCCGCGACGGCGCCCTATTTCTCTTCTTTTCACCTCTAGTTAGCACAAAAAATTCGGGATTTATTTAAGGGCTAATTAGCCCTATTAGGGCTATTAGCCCTAAGGAGCTAAGACCCCCCCTCCTAACCCTAGTTGTATATAGACAGGCAAGCCTTCACGTTCCTATCCTAGTTAATCGGCCCGTAGGCAGCCAGACCTATGCAGCAACACCACATTATGTTGGTCGAAATCGCCAGGTTTTGTCAAAATCGCCGGCCAAAATTTCACCTGTAATGCATAATGCATAACGACCTTATCGAACGAAATTACTCCCAGCTTTACCGGTTAAATCGCGGTAGTCACCAGGTAGATAATTACCAATCCCTGTTCCTTCCGCACACAGCCCCTCAATTCATCGCTCCCCAAATTGTGTGCATGCCAAAGCTACATAAACAAGACAAGCGCATGGCACAACCTCCAGGGTATGTCTTCCATGAAACTGTCTCTTTGATGAACAAATTGTGCAAGCAAATCGGAATGCATATTATATTATATGCTTTATTTCACTCCTTCATTTGTTTATTCAAATGTGGTTGGATTACCCATACCACTCTGCAGGTTGTGGTGTGTTTGGGCTTGCTTGTCTTGGGTTAATCACAAATCCATTGTGTGGCCTTTTAGAACGAGTTAGACTTCTACCTACATACACTTACATTACACTTACCGTACCTTCAGATATTGCTTGTGCACGTTACATTACCCGATTACCGTACCACCATAATACCTTAATATCACATCACCGACAAATTGTGTTAAAAGTCTTTCCGCCCCACCGTCTTCCCCTCTCTTATTCAACAATAAAATGTGCAGATGGCCGACGGTTGTAGTGTTGCAATGAATCCTAAAAATTCAACACTTTGCTGCAAGAGGTCCTATAATCCATCTCCTTTACGGGATTCATAAACGCCTCATATTTTATAGCATCATTACTTTGTGAACATTATGCTTAACTTCATTGCTTCATTGCTTGTACCCAGTGATTTATATTTGAGGATGGTTGGAAGACCCCCCCCCCCCCCCCCCCCTGTTGTGGAGCGGGCTTGCCTTGGGTCAACTATGGCATGTCTGTTAGAATGTCTGATTGATTATCATTATTTGGAATCCTAGTATAGGTTTCGGCGCATGGAGTCAGATATGTACAATCATTTCAATATGTGTGCTAGCTAGGTGTAGGTGCCCTCTCTGTACTCCGCATCCATGAAAAATATCATCTGACAGGTCACTTTTTCCGAAGCACATTTCGTAGGCGCTACTTCTCCTCCGCATAAGCGGAGACTGGAATCGGGATGCGACGACGCTAGGCTTTGCAATGATCATCAATTTGCGCACTTTCCTGATTTGAGATGTCCACTCAAACCAGATTTGCCGAATTCTCTAACCCCCCTCTCCTCCCCAATGATCAATAACAACTGCCGGCGACCAAGCATCCCGATTCCGGGCAAGAAGCACCTTGGAGAAGTCCAAACGCAGATTGCCCGCAGGAGGGAGGTAGGGGAATGCGAAGCCCCCAACACCAGTGCTTGGAACCCTGTCCACACACTCACTCAATACCAAATCTGCGAAAGTGACAGATCACCCCAACATTAAAATATCCTCACCTTTCAATGGACAACCTGGACAACAAGATCCTACAGGCAGCATCCGTGCTGAGAGCAAAAGCTCCAAGGATCTACCTAGGACCCACGCTGAACCAAGTTCTGCCAAACCTAAAAATCATCCCAACCCTAATCAATCAAAAAATATCTTGAACAAACAAGACAGACGAAATCCTCCTACTACGAACTCTGTCATCCACCTTATCATTGCCCTTCTTTTCGTCAACCGTTTGAATATCACCGCCGCTTCAACAGTCTCTCTCCGCACTCCCTTATCTTTCTTCGCACCTAACACTTACCCAGCCACCAGCATGTATTCAATGGGAGCTCAACAAAACAGGGTGCAACAAGGTAAGATCGATAGGAAATCGAACCGCCGCGAGAAACAAGCTGCTAATTCCCGCCTCGCTTTCCCACCTTTTCACCACACCGCCGCATACCTCGTTCCCCTGGCTACCACACCGCACTATCTTATAAACTGCAAACATCTCAACACTACACTCATTGGCCATCTTCGAAACCCCATATTCTCTAAGCCTCTCAAAGCTACTAATACCGCCCCTCGCGGCGTGGGTGCAAGTCCCGATATGCCCCTCGTGGCATTGTCGTCTCTGACGATTAATACAGCCTCCCATGACGTGGGTGCAAGTCCCGATGTGCCCCTCATGGCATTGTCGTCCCCGACAACATTAATCAATGACGAAGTTGCAAGTCCCTATGCTCACAACCAACTTTACAATCAACCCTGGACAACTGTGTCCTACAACTCTTCTCTCATCTTCTGCAAAACTCTTCTGATTGTTCCTCTCCTTCTGGCTACTTGTTGGATCCTAGGGTGTACCAAGCTATTGACAACAGTACATAGTACACCCACTATTGACAAGTCAACCGTGAATAGCTAATTATTCTGCAGGAATTATGCTTGGCAGCACTAAACAGCAAATTTTATCTCGGCTTCCTCCCAGCTGCTCAAGGTTTATCCTCCACTACAACTGTGGATATGGACATGCTACCACCATTAAGCAAATTAATGGTAAGTGGTGGGACATGAACTCTGAACACAACGGCCCTAGTCTTCTCCATTCACAAGATTGGATAAAACTCCAAGGGCACATCTACACTCTTACCAAAACATCACCCTCCTTCCTTTCACACCCTTTTCAACCAGAAATTAACCACACACCAGGCCACCCTATTAGGGAGACTGTTGACATGATCTCCCCTACTAGTAACACCACACCCACTCACAACCATCCTGACTCTCCCCACAGTATGGACCACATAACTTCCCCATGGCCTGCAGAACTCACAGATCACAACTTACCAGATCAGGATAACTCCTCAGATCTAACTTTCTCAGATCTCCTAGACTCCACCTTATCAGATCATGAAGATCCCATAGATTCTCCCTCTTTAAATCAAAAAGACCCCACAGAAACTATTTACTTAGTCTCTGACGATGAGGAACCTCCCAGATCAAAACAAAAAACATCTCCTGCAAAGAAAAATAATTTAAATACAAAACGCTCACACCTCTGCACACACCAAATGCACAACACACCTCTCCCTATACCTAGCAAAGTCGTCCTTCCTGACTTCACTAAGTTTCGCCAATGCAGAATCTTTGGGGCAGAACCTCCTACCAAGAAACCTGCTCCTCCCAGACTCACCACCAAAACCCTTTCTACGAAAAGAATTAAAATTACTCATACTACTTCACATCCTGTTCAACAACAGCAAACTGCACTCTATCTCACTAACATTATCACTTCCAACTGCAGAGGCATCTTCTCATCCTGGGAAACACTCTATGACCATATTCGAACTAATGAGCCAGACATTGCTATTCTCACCGAAACAAAACTCACCTCCAACAATACAGGCATAATTAACATGATCAAACAAGACCTCTCTGACTACCACTTTCATCACAGCAGCAAAACCATTAAGCAAGCTACCAATGCAGACAACATTGTTACCCGCTCAGCTGGAGTCATCACACTTATCAAAAAGACACTTACTGCACACCTAATTAAACATGAAATCCCCACTGACATAGCTGGTCATCTCACTCATCAAACTATTAACAACATCACTCACATTCTAGGTGTCTACATGCCCTGCAATGATCCTGCCAAAAGAGCCCGCATCTATGAACACATCCACTACATCATATCCCAGAACCCCTCTCACCACTATATTGCAGGGGGAGACTGGAATGCAGCTTACTACCTTACTGATAGAAGCAACACAGTCCATCACCTGGAGGACCAGCCTCACTACCAGCATCTTAATAAATATTCAATTCACATCCAACCATCACCACGTCCCCATACTTACTCAGACAACACCTCCTACAGCAGCAGGATAGATGACATGATTCTCATCAACCCCCCACCTGCAACCATGGTGACAGAAACCACACACCAAATGGGAGACACACTTGACCACTTGACCCTGGAACAACAAATTACCTCCTTTCTCTTTCCTCCTCCCAACCTGGACACACCACCTCACAATCCAACACCCCAACTGCAACTCCCTCTCAAGCAACAGGACATGGCCAAAGCCAAAGAGGCAATCTCAAATAAATTTCTCCATCAATTTCAACACAGCCACATCAACATAAATAAAGCCTGGACTATAGCACAAACTTTATTGGGAGAAGATAAAACATCTGCACACATCCAATCTATTAGACAAGAACTCACAGCCACCATGCCAGAAAATCTTAACAGCATGGCAGATCATCTCATGATCACTCTTCACCAAGCTCTTTCCATCATGACTGACATCTGCCCCATTAAGTCTAGCACACCAGGCATTTTTTTGCCCAGACAAACTGCTAAAACCTACAGACGTCTTAACTACCATATTAAACACATTAAAGCACTTCGAACAGCCTCCAATCACCTTGACCAACAACAATACATGGAGCTCAGAAGCACACCTCATACGGCAGGCACTTACTCACCTACCACTAAAATTAAAATACAACAGCACCTACAAAACTTACTCCTCCCTGACTACTGCCTCTTTCTAACTGCTGATATTAAACAAAGTATTACAGAACTACGTCACATGCAGGCTGCACTCAAAGAGGAGAGAGCAACTGCCTCCATCAAGAAATTCAGACGCCGCCTCAGCACACAGGCACGACAAACTCACAGGTATATTTTCTCTCCTGAAAATTACACACACACTCCCACTGCCCTACTGGACGCATCCTCAAACACACTTAGCACCAGTACCCAGGGTCTCCTGGAAGTTTTGACCAAACACATGGGTAAACTTATGTCACCTCCCACACCACCCATCTTAGATGATTATACCCGACATGCCACTCCCCCTCCATGGGAAACACACACAGACAAATACCACCTTGAAACTCCAGCCAACTCCATACAAACCACTGCCTCCCCGTACACCTATCTCTCCTCCTCAACCACCTATGATGACAGCATCAGGAAACTCTCCACTAACAAAGCCACAGGCCCATACCTAATGAACTACTTATGTGCCTCCCACAGGAAATGCACCTCACCATACACAAACTCATGCAGCTAGCATGGATCCTGGGAGAAACACCAGACTGCTGGAAAATCTCCCACACAGTCATGCTCTACAAAAAATCAGATCCTTGCTTACCTCAAAATTACAGGCCAATAGGCCTTAACAATGCTGTAGGCAAACTCTGGACCTCTCTTGTTACCAACACTATTACTACCTACTCTGAAACCAATCACATTCTTAGTGCCTGCCAGGAGGGTTTCAGAAAAGACAAAAGTACCTATAGGCAACTCTTGACCCTACTCCACAACATTGAGGATGCTGCCCTCTTCCACCAGGACCTTTATGCTGCCTACTTTGACTTTAGCTCTGCCTTCAACATGATTGATCACCAAAAACTTCTCTGCATTATGCACAGCTTGGGTTATACCCATTACATTACATTACATTACATTACATGTTAAAGTCTACTTGACACCGCGAGGGTGTATGAGACTCTGTGCTTTAAACAAAAAGAAAAAGCACCCACAAAGCAAAAAACCCCATTACATCAGGGGTGTGTCGAGGACAAACAAACCAAACTCCCAACCACCGTTTTGGTGGCGTAGGTATTAAACCCCTTAGAGCCGGACCCAGATCTCAACCACTTACAGTGGCGGAGGTAAGAAGCTAACAAATGAGAAGTCACAAGAAGAAGAAAAAAAGGGATGATAAATTACGGTGCCACTAAGCAGTCCTGGGCTTCCTGTCTTGCTCTTCTACAAGTAGAAAGATAGTCGGCTAGGTTGCTCCAAAAAGACTTAGTGCCATTTCCATTCATAAAGGTTCTGAATGTGGAATCGCAGAATTCCACATTCCATACGGTTAAGTTGGTATCCTCATGGACATGCCTATAAATATCTGTAAACAGCTTCTGGTAGCGGAGGCGAATATCATTATAAAAAGGGCACTCAAACATATGCATTTCATCCTCAGGTTTTTGGAACCCACACATTTGACAGTGTCTCATTGAGCGAGGGATGTGTGCTCTATCCACCACCCTCATTCTTTCTGTGTTCAGCCAATGGGAACCCATTCTAAACTGTGCTATAGAACGAATCTGATCCTGCTTATGTAAGGCGGATGTAAAGGGAATCAAGCCATGACACTATAGATACAATTAAAGGAATTTACACAAACTCTACTACACATATCCTCCTTAACAATACATCTGGCTCCCCTATCCCCATCACTAGGGGCACTATCCAGGGAGACACTCTCTCCCCCTTACTCTTCATTATTTTTCTAGAACCCCTACACAGATGGCTCCGTTCTGGAGGACGAGGATACAGAGCAGCATCCCTACCCTCCACAACAGCAGATGAAAACCACACTAGCAGCTTGGGGTATGCTGACGACACTGCCGTCCTAACCGGCAGCTCAGAGGACCTTCGCATCCAATGTGGTAAAGTTCAAACTTTTAGTATCTGGTCGGGCATTCCTCTTAACGCCACTAAATGTGTGGTTAGTGGCATACTCCACAAATCACACCCCTCACAACCTACTCACAACAACACTCTCAAACAAAGGCTAGAAAAAATTCCTTCAGGTAATTCCTATGCTACCTACCAGCCGCCAGACCAAGCCTATAAATACCTGGGGGTTCACATCTCACTTACCTTAAATTGGAAAACTCAACTTCACTCTACTATTGAAACCATCCACAACAAAGGCTTGAGTATCCTCACTAAAGCAAAAAATAGGGCAACCCCCACCCAATGTCTACGAATAATCTCACAATGTGTCAGAGCAACTATTAAATACCCCATGATAGTAGCTCCCTTCTCACTAACCGACATTCATGTCATTGACAGAGCAGTATTAAAAACAGTTAAACTCTGCTGCTCCCTTCCTAGATCCTTTCCGACAAGAGCACTCCACCTCCCCAAAACAGAGGCAGGACTAGGGGTGCCCTCTCTACTCACTGAATATACTCAGATTACTGCAACAGCCCTCACCCAGTCCATGAACGACCAAGGTCACCTGGGAATTCTCACCAGGGCTCTTCTTGACAAATCAACCTCCACCATGACCACTCTAGATCCTCTCTCTCTCTCCCGCAAGCAACTTAAATATATGTCCCTAGCCCGCCAGCTGGAAATTATTAAAAAATCTGACATAACAATTTCTTGGAATGACACAGAACTTCTTGACAAACTTAACATACACTCTCTCCCTCTTCCACCACAGGCAATCCCTGTCTCACTCATGACTCCTTTCCACGACCTGGACATCTACTCATACCACGACCTGGTCACCCCCATGGGAACTCATCTTATCAGTACTACAGACCTCTCTCTTATTACTTTACACAAAATTACTAAACACCACAAACGATCCCTGAACCGCCTCACCGCACACCTCTCCTCCCTCCCAACCGTCATTCCTCCAACTCACTCTGACCCACTCCCCCTCTCCCACAGGCAACTTGCGCCTGGCTACGCAATTTCGCAGAACACGACAGACAACGTTAAATTTCCTGCTCCTATCGAATCCTCCACCCCACTCACCCAGCGCTACCAACCTCACGCCACCGTTACTGATGCAGACTACGAGGCGGACCCCACTGGGGACCTGGAAGGAAACCAATGGTGGGCGTGGCCCACGCAGTCACGCGCACCAAGCATGAGGCTGCCCCAACAGTGACGCCACCTGGTCAGCACGCCACTACTTGTGCAAATCTTGGATCCGACACTCCTCCTCCTCCAAATTCTACCGCGCATATAAAATAACCTCCACCTCGCACCCTGACAGGATCCGCGAGGCCATGACATTCCCGACAGCAGCGCACCTGCACCACCGGCGCGCCTGCTTCACCTTACTTACGGATCTCAGTACAGAGCCCTGCACATTACGAGCTGGCGGGGCAAGCGCTCTTACAGCGACGACAAACTTGCCACCACCACCGTTGTCCACGTCCAATGGGCCCCAACCATCATGCACAACGACCATATCAACTCCTACACACGCATGGGATACAGCATCCACCACTGCACACCTCTTACCTCCACTACCTCCACCATACATTGGAAACCTCAATCTCACCATGCGGCTCACCTTGTTGAACTGGTGAGACAACCAGCATATGACCAATTAACCCACACTTTTAAAACCACTCCTCCGATAACCACACACCTCAATCCCAGGAAGGACATCCACCTCACTAACCTCCAGCAACAAGGCCAATGGGCCATCTCCTCAGGATTTAATGCTGACAATCATAATCCGGTTCACAAACTTTTGCACATTGACACACACGACAGGCACCCAGACTGGGACATTCAACCACCCTCAGCCTACATTATACAAACAGGCATCCTAACTACTTTGGATGACCAATCCACACACACACATACCAACGCTTCATATCTTTATAACCCCACAGGTCACTGTCTTGGGCACATTCCCAACGACAGGCTCACCTCTCTTAAACAAAACTATGACCACTTTAAAAATCACCACCCTACCAAATGGAACCAACTGACCCAAGGAGGAACATACCACACTGACTTAGCTGCCCTCTTCACCAGATACAGAGCTGCTCCTGCTGCCACTAACATTCTGTCTCCCTTCCTCTACCAAGCAGCAGCTGCTCTGGGCATTACTCACCATCGTACCTCCAATCCTCTTAGCTACGACCAAAGCCTCACCAGCTTCTCTTCTACCAGCCCTGCTGACCAGCTCTTTGGCTCCAACCAAGACCCCTTTCTTACCATCTGGACTGGGGGCTCACTGGTGGACATTCCCAACTCCACCACACAAGCACACCAAGCTCTAAGGTGGGCTCTAGCCAGTGCTGACCATGCTGAAAATACTCTCAGCCCTACCTGCACCCTGATGCTCCTCCCTGATGACCTTGCTGCCCCTTACAAAACTCTCTTCCATCACTCCTGGATTCACTACATTGACTCTAGACCACAGTCTGAATTTTATACTACCTCTGAAATTTGGCTTGGCAGCAAATCTCACACCCCACCCTCCACTCAAAAATTACACCTCTTTCTTATATGCAACCCTCACAGCCAAGAGACTTGCTTTCCTAAACTCCCAGATTTTATTGACCAATGGACATACTACATGCAAAGCCTCTCCTCATCCTGGGAGCCCTCTACTATCACACCACCTCCCACACTTACTTTCACTGACATTGTCATCACCTACCCTCGGAAACTTAAATCTCTTGCCAAAAATCCCTGGCAACCTCCACTCCACCAACACCCTCCTCCCTCTCCTCTTACCATCACCCACCCTTGTTTTTACCTTGCTACCCCCTCCTCTGGCCTCCAGGTCTACACAGATGGTAGCCTAATAAAAGGTAAACCAGGTCACCCTAGCAAAATAGGTGCTGCAGTATATGTCCCGGCTGCAGGACAAAGCTACACCATAAACCCTGGGGGAATAGGGGCCACCAAAACTAACAACCGGGCAGAACTGGTAGCCATCCACCAAGCCCTTCTCAACATTGATTATGACAAATCTCTTACCCTTCATACAGACAGCCTCTGCTCTCTTCAACTTATAAAAAAAATGATTCATGACCCCACCACAACAACCTGTTCCATTCATACTGAATTACTGCAATCAATTCAAAAACACCTCATTCAACGCATCCTGCATGGCTCACACACCACCCTTTGTAAAGTCCGTTCCCACACAGGTATCCTTGGAAATGACAGAGCAGACTCTCTGGCACGCAAGGCAGCTGAGCACCCTACCTCAACTAATTTTACTGATAACACTGGGGAAATCCCCCGCCACAATGTTTACTGGCCTACAGTTCAACCTCCTCGTACACCCATGGAGATATTCCCCCAAGAATTTTAGCACCTAACCTTACACAAGGTATCACCTCTAACCTACCCACTAGCTGCCACCTTGGTCAACACCCTCTTAAAGGGATTTATGCAACCACCTGGGCTGATAACACCCCCCACCAACTTCCTCAAGCAAGTAACAAATTTTGGACCTCAACCCTTATCCAGCATAAAACTAAATTCCACATCCTTAAAGCCCGCTGGGGTAGACTGTGGAACCGTAAACTTGCATTCCGCTGGAAACTTCCTTATATTACCAGCACTCACCCACCCACGAACTCCCTATGCCCCATCTGCCACACCTGTGAGGACGGAGCGGGCCACATCCTGGCGGGCTGCACACACCGGACTTTCAAGGGGCTGTACATCAAGAGACATGACGCCGCAGTGCGACTCATCCACAAGGCCATTTGCACAGGAGCCCTGGGATCTCGCAGAATGATCATGGACGCTGGCAAGGAAGAGGACCTCCCCAGGGGGGTCCTAGGCAAACGTCTCCCTGACTGGCTACGCCCCTCCACTATTACTGTAGCGGATTGGAAGAGGATGAGACCTGATCTTGCCGTCCTACCTGACATAGACTCTCCTACCTGTATGTCTGATAAAGAACTCTGGGTTCTTGAGCTTGGATACTGCTCTGATACTAACCATGCTACTAAGTTTATTACTAAACATGCCCAGCATGTTAAATTAGTAAATGGCCTACGATCGGCTGGATACCTTGTTCACTATGAAGTTATTACCGTTGGTACAACTGGTACTATTCCTACCTCTTTTTGACTTCTATGACCACTCTTGGACTTCAGAGATCCTAAGCCCTCAAACTGGCGGACACAGTCCATTCTCACACCATTACTAGTTTCCAGAGTATTTTACAGTGCAGACGCTTTATGGAAGCACACCCCGGGTCGATACCCGGGGACTAGCACACAGACCGTCCCCCCTCTCAGGTTTTGTCTTACCAGCTGTATTGTGCCGGTGCTTCCCAACCGGGGTGAAAACCCCCCGTATTAAGCTGCACTGGCATGATGTGGCTACGGTGCCTGCCGGTCAGGCATCGGTGGTAATTCTTTTTACTGAGATGGTCCTACGGTGACTATAGCTAGCTCCGGCTTACGCTATGGTGTCCTTAACTTCACGTCCAGTGAGTAACGGTTTCTACACGGATGTAACAATTTCAATTTCAATTTCATTTAATTGTAAGTTGCCCCGGACTAGCGGCCCCCTCGATGAAACAACTAGGTAATCATTTTGATCGGTGTATACTCTTACCACATTTGAATCTCTTTTTCACTCCGTGGAGACAGGAAGACAGAAGGAGAGAGGACTCAAGCAAAAGCTAACGTACCCCCTAGCATGTCAGAAAGACCGATTGTTCGCAGCAAAGAAGCAACCACCCCGTCATTTCCTTGGTGGGTCCAAAGATCTGATGAGTTAACCCCATTCCGAATAAAGATGGGAGAACATTGGGGGGGGGGGTTCAGCAGAGAGGATAAAGGGTAAGAGGCAGTAGAATCGGGACCAGAAAAGCAATCTAAATAGAGATGAAGTAAAGAAAAAAAGACGAAAACGAAAACGAGGAAAGAGGAGAGCGATTGGAAAAGACGATAGGAGCGCGGGGAACAGGAAGAGAAAAAAGAAGGGAAAGAGACGCAACAAAAAAAGGAGGAACATCCATACCATAAAAATCGAACGGATTAAAACACATGACAAATTCTCATAAACAGTAGGGCGAAAGATTCCCGGGGATTTTGATAGTAGGAGATTTGGGACGCACATTTTGCATAAAAAGAAGATTTTAGAGGCGAGCTGGAAGTCTGAGCTCTGGTAAGCTAGTAAAGGGGCGGCGGAGACCCCGAAGGACGCTAAAAGAGCTGAAGGGGAGAAGCGGAGACCCCTGCACCGGAAAAAGGGTAGAGGACGATGCTTGAGAACCGAGGGAGGAAGTGTTAGTGCTCATGGGAGTCAAGGAGGACCGCATAAAAAAGAAATGAATAGTTCGAATTAGGAGATCTTCTTCTCGTGATATTAACCGACACCACGCAGAGGAACCCGCTAGTAGGAGCCAAGAAGAGAGTCAGGAACCGGAAAAAAGTCCCTTAATCGTAAGTTTACACCGCATCCTAGGCGTTGTTTAATCTTTATAGAATAAACCGAGCATTCAAACAGCGTCGCTTGGACTGAACTTGGGTTGTTAGAGGAAAGAGACTATATTTGATATCCCGGACAACAAAAAAAAACCGGTGAGTGTCAGGATAGTGCGCAATACCGAACAAAGCATTATAATATCCGATCCCGCTAAGATATACAATCCACTAAAAACACAGAAACATGGGCGGCGAGTACACGTGTACTTCTTTATAAGATAATGTACAAAAAAAGGGAAATATCGGAGGTGCGACTCCGTCAAACAGGAAAGCAAAACGGACCGAACGCGTCCCCCATATAAAGCGGACAACCTATGAAGACTCCCCGTTAAAAAAGTAATTTGAATAGCTCTGGCCCCCGAATGGGCAAAAGAATAAAGGAGACGGACAAATTCACAGAAGCAAAGTCGACGCAAGCTGGAAAATACCAACAGCACAAAAAAACCGGACCGAGACAGAAAAGAAGGCGCCTTCGAACTCGAGGCAGAACAAAAAAAACGAACGAACAAAAGAAGACTGGAACGAACACAAATCAAGAAGAACGAACAACAAACAGACGGCTCAAGCGGCAGAGAAGACAAGGAGCAAAGCAGAAAGAACGGAAGACAAGGGCCATACGAGAATAGAACACTACATCCGTGCGGACATCAGCTAAAGGCAGATACAAAGAAACGGGCGAAAAAAGTGACAAATCAGAGCGGCGAGGGGGGTTAAAAGCAAAGAGGAGAAATTACCGGAAAACAGATGCAGGGTGACACGAAAAGCAAAGATTGAGAAACAGTCACGGAATTGACAAAGAAGCATCTGGGGGAAAAACAGGAGAACAATGATGAACTACGGGCTAGAAAAACCAATGACGAGGGATCCTCCTGCACAAGTGGAAAAGCAACATGTACAAAGAGAATCGACCGCAATCCACGGAAAGGCATCGAGGAAATCCGCGCACAAAAACAAAAAAGGGGGGAGCAAGGACCTAACTGAGCCAAAGTCGCGAGAAAACCATTCAAAATCACCCCCCCCCCCCCCCCGAGTATATTATATTATATATATATATTTTTTTTTTTTTAACTATTTATCATTTCTCTTTTATCTCTTTTACTATCTGTCTATATCTTTATCTCTCTATTACTCTTTATATATACTCGGGGGGGGGGGGGGATATATAAAAAATGTAATGTACGTTTCTCTGGTATCTTAACCAACTGTAGTTGAGGATGTTAACACCCACAGACCCCCCGAGTATATATATATATATATACATAGATATATATATATATTATATATATATACATCCCCCCACCCCCACCCCCAGCCCCCCAAACCATCCAGCCCCCCAGCGACCCAGCCAGCCAGCCAACCATCCACTTGCATTGATGGCTTATTTTAGTGTAGGAAAGAAATATCCAGTTGTATTATTCACAAACGTGTGTCGGGTTGCACCGTACCTTACTCTCTTCAGGACTCATCATCTTTGCAGGAATCATAGGTGATGACTTCTGGCTGAGCCTGTTCATTGCCTGCATTTCCCAAGAGATTCATATATAGTTAATAACTTAGTTAGGAACTAGGTGCTGCCTGTTGAAGAGCGTAAGAAACAACACAATGGTTGTGTCTGATGAAGATCCACCCCCAGGAGACCCACCTCCTGGGGTGATATACTAAAAATCCTTTCATACAAATGAAATAAAATGTTACTTCCAAATGGTCATGTCCTAGATGCTTTTTCTTCTTCTTCTCTAAGACAGCTTGGGCACATTTGGAGCCTTACTCCATGCAGGTAATAACAACAAGATGCAACCAACCAAGCAAACTGGCAATCTACATGACTTATCTAAATCTATACCAGTACACTACGTCAAACCGGCAGGTCTACGCCAGCAGGGGGTTGCTTAGAGTTCGATGTGGACGAGGTTGGCTGTATTGCATTGCTCGTATGTACAGAGAATTACGTATCTTGGATTACGATTTTATTTATTTTATTATGTTTGGATTTTGATTGATTAATTAATCTATTTTATAATGCTTGGATTTTTATTTAGATATATTTAATCATTTATTTATTTATTTCGTTATGCTTGGATTTTATGTTCTTGTATATCACTGGTTGGATGTCCTTGGAAAAGTACCACTGGGCAAAGCGCGGGGGAGCGTTAATTTGTGATTGTGTGATCAGGGTGTGATCTCCATAAGTCCCCCTTGACTCCTACAACGCGCGGGCTCATTTGAGCACAGAGGATTCAGTTCGGATGGTGTTGCCACTCCTACAAAAGAGTAGGTGCACACATGTGATGTCAAAAGCAAGATGGGTGGATTGGTTATATATGAGTGAATTAAAAAATTTAGACAAGTTATGGCAGGAATACAGGAGTACGGTAATGGAACAAGCAAAAGCGTTTTACTGTATTTTACAACGGCTGGAAAATGTCATATACGGTATGTACATACGGTAAGGTGCGATATGTTATCATCGTCATTTAAGGCCTATTTGATTAAATATAAGGTGGGGACACAACTGTTCATTGATCGCCATAAATGTATTTTCTGTGTGGAGCATTGTGCGGAGCGACTCGGTTACAAATTTATCTGAGGAATGAACATGCTTCTTTGTCTGGGAGGAATGCGAAAGGTCCGAGGTAAGCAACTTACCCACGTACTCAATTGATTATATTGTAAAAAAAATAGCAGGTAAAAGCAAAACGGGCATTTGCTCATACGAATTGCACTCGACGCATATTGAGTGCACGCTTTTATACGAATTGTACACGAATATGTTCGGACAGAGACGAAAGTGCCTATGTCGGTTACAGTGCTCAATCCTGAAGCATGCCAACAACTAATCTGGACCACCATAGTAATATCGTGCATGCTTAATCACTTAAACCGGTTGATCAGGACGAGCCCTATGCTCCAGCCAAGAGGTAATCATGGATTCTATCTGATTCGATGGATTAATATTAAATCATCATGCAAAACTCAGTAGGAGTACTCAGGTGCAAGCAAGCAACAAAATGGGTATCTCCCGCAAGCAAGCACGCAGTCGTACAGCCACAACTACCCACTGTGCGGTTCCCTCGTCAAAGCGAGATCTCTTGGATGGTCCTTCTTGGTAGATTCGATAAGCTACCTAACAAACGTTTGCTATTTTCAGGCGAGAGACAGGCCAAGGAGGCAAGGAGGTCAGTGTTGGTGGAGAGCAGGACGGTTGGTAAATTGGTAATTCGGGAGTAGAGTTTATACCTTTATTTGCTCTGTCGGTCTGTCGGTCTGTTTGTCCGGGGGTGTCAACTTCAACTGCCTGTTTTTTTAATCTCGGAACATTATCCATTCCGAAGGTTGTGGTTTGGGCCAGGGTTGTTCAAGGGTAATTCATTTTTTTACACGTATCTGTTGTCAAACTCGCCGTTTCATAAACCCAAACCTACGTCTCGTGAGCCAAATCTTTACTCCCTCCAAAATCTTCGTTAAGTCATGAGACCTAACGTTTTGGACGGACCTGTGGGGTTGTCCAAGGGCAGCAACTAACTGGAAAATTGACTGCCTACGACAAATGTCATGTTGAAGGACCTACGGGGAATATTCTCAACCAATCGATCTGCCAAGTATGACAGGTATCAGATAAGCGAAATGACATGGGGAATCACGGATCAGAATTTCACGCTTACCGTAGCCTAAACTCGAAACAATAAGTCCTCTCCTCTATTATGATGGGAGCGGCCATGGTCATATTTAACCTTTTATGGAATATTGTTTGTTAGCATCTATCGGGAGGGACCTGGAATTGGAAGACAGTGAGGATCGAGCAGTCCATAGAAGAAGGGGGAAAAGTTGGCTGAAACGGCGAAACAACAAATTAACTGCCGAAGACGGCAAAAAGTAAAAATGCTAGCCACGTAAACAAGTTCAAGTTTCAGTCGTCTGAAAACCCATGTAACGATGAAATCCAAGCTATGGAAGACGTAAAAAAGCATGCGGCTCTGGGCATGGGTCATGTTAGCCTACCAGAGTGCAGAGTACCAGTAGTTGGCTACCTGTGGATTGTAAAAATACATACAGGTATGAGGAAAGCATGCTGTTCTTGTTATGGTGCTTGCCAGGCATACTGATAAGAGAATCTAGAGTTGCAGGTAGCAGTGTTAGCTATAGTATACCGATCGATGACATTTGAGTACATTGGCAGTTTGGCACAGTAAAGCTAACAAGCAGGCCACAGCAAACATGTTTGTGCCGTTATGCATGTATTTTTACTGTCCACGGGTTGCCAAATAGGCTAAATGGACTTCCTCAACCTTAAAAGCAGGAAAAGCAGTTTAAAAACAAGCACTGGCGAGCCCCAGCAAATGTTAAACGACATGGGGTGGAGTTCGTGCTACGGTATGCAAATAATATAACTTCACGTTTCTTGTCACATTCATTAAGAAATATAACAAGATGTTTCCATCCTCTGAATGGGTTTAGGGTTTAGGTTTTAGATTCATTAACCTTGGATTAGAGTCATCGACTTCAAAATAATGTTCGATTCCTAATTTCTCAAAAAAGCTGAAGTCCTGAATCCTCGGAGGCTCTTGTTTATTTCCGAAATCTGAGTCTTCACCAATTTCAGATATTTACTCTGATATTTAAGATTTAAGCTACGAGGAAACACCTTAACAAACCATATATATTGGACCCTTATTACCAAGTTTAAGTTCAATTTAAATTCGATCTTCAAATGTATACCGGTAAATATATGGATAAATGAAATTGGTGCTGACAGAAGGGGTCCACAGAATTTCGCCAGACTTAGCGGGATCAATTCGTGTTATTAACAAACAAAAACACAAAAACAAAAACAAAAAAAAGATAAAAAAAAAAACAAAAAACTAAAAAAACCAAAACATACAGAAAACAAAAACAAAAAAAAAAACACAACCAACAAAAAAACAACAAATAAAAAAAAAAAAAAAAAAAAAGAAAAAAAAAGAGAAAAACACCAATAAAACAAAAAAAAACTCAAAATCAAAAAAAAAAACAAAAAAAAAAAAAACAAAAAAAAAGAGATAAAAGAAAAAACCAAAAACAAAAAGAAAAAAAAAAAAACAGAAAACAAAAAAAGAAAAAAAAAAAAAAAAAACAAGAAAAAAAAAACAAAAAAAACAAAACAAAAAAAAAAAAAAAAAAAAAAAAAAAAAAAAATAAAAAAAAACAAAAAAAACAAAACAAAGAAAAAAAAAAAAAAAAAAAAAAAAAAATTACAATAAAAAACGAAAAAACTACAACAAAGCTAAAAAACAAAAAAAAACAAAAATAAGGAAAATCAGAGAAAAAAAAAAAGGCACAAAAAAACACCACGCAAAAAACAAAAAAAAAAAAACAAAAAAGAAAAAAAAAAAAAAAACAAAATAACTAAAACAAAAAAAAAAAAAAAAAAAACAGAAAAAAAAAGCAAAAGAAAAAAAAAAAACAAACAAAAAAAGGAAAAAAAAACAAAAAAAAGAAAAAAAAAAAAACAATAAAAATAAAAAACAAAAAAAAAAAACAAAAAAAAAAAAAAAAAAAAAGAAAAAAAAAAAAAACAAAAAAAAACAAAAGAAAACAACAAAAAAAACATAACAAAAAAAAAAATAAAAAAAAAAAAACAAAAAAAAAAAAAAAAAGAAAAAAAAATTTATAAAGAAAAAAAAAAAAAAGAAAAAAAAAAAAAAAAAAAAAAAAACAAATACAAAAAAATAGAGAAAAGAAGAAAAAAAAAGGCAAAAAAAGAAACATAAAAAAAAATAATACAAACAAAAAACACACGAACAAAAGAAAAAAAAAAAAAAACACCCCCCCCCCCCCCCCCCCCCCTTCAGACCCTTTTCAAACTGTTTGTTGCTGGCTTTTCTAACTTTTAAATAGAATCGTTTCACTTCGGACGTCGACAGGTCGAAGAATATCGGCGAGGAGAGTCTATTGGCACTGTCGCGGTCGTCATGCATTCTTTACAGTGGAGATCGAGACCAGGGGGCGACTAAGTCCTAAGTACGCACGTAAAAACCGTGCGGCGCAAAAACAGTGGGAGGCAAAAACCCTGGGAGGCAAAAACCGTACGGTACAGCCCTCATCGTTATAAGGGGGCCCTCTGCGAACGCGCCTGCCAGTCTCCCTATTGTGAACATCGAGGCCGGGTATGTATATTCTGTGCAGGTCAACCTGTAAGAGGCCAGCAGCTTCTCGCTTGAACTTGGGCTTGGACTCGGACGGTGAACCACGTGCGCGTTCGTTCGAAAAATAGTTTAGTTCTGCCCGACATTTCCCCCTCAGGGCCTGCTAACTTCCCCCCTCTCGCGAACTTCCCGCGAACTTCCCGCTAACGCCCCGCTTACTTCCCGCTAACTTCCTGCTTGCTTCCCCCCTCCCGCTCCCGGGGTCCCTCGACCAGATGAGGGGGCGTCTGACTGAGTCCGTACGCCCAGTCACGGACTCAGTCCGGTGACTGTAGTACGGACGGGTGCATACGGGGCGCCTCTTCGTTTACTCCCGTCTAACGAAGAGGCGCCCTGTACGCACCCGCACGCACCCGCACGCACCTAAAACCCGTACGGCACGAACCGGCACAACCCTGGCCGACTTCTCGTTATGCGTGGACCGCCTGCAAACGCGACTGCCCTTCTCCCACTTCGAGGGCGGATACGTATATTCTCTGCAGGATAGAGACTTATATTCCAATCTATCTGGCCAATAGGAGCAGCTCAGTCGACGGACTTCGCACTTGCCATCATGCCTAAGCTTTCGTTGATGGGGGATAACAAAATCAGTGCTCTCCTCACGTGGAGTAACCTCAAGCTTTCGCTCACAACGACTGAGGTGCGCATCAGTGAAGCTTTGAAGTATGCTCACACATACACATGTGTATTTGACACTCGCAGCCATCATTGTTACTATGAATAGTTTAATACTACCTGTCGCTGCGACCAAAATGAATATGTGTACCGTTGGTACAGCAAACCGCTGTGCTCCCTGTCTATCCTGCGCGAGGGGCATAGCCTCATGCTAGGTTCGGTAGATAGAAGCAGTGTAGAGTTTGCAGACTTGCTGCCATTGTGTACAATTGGAGGCGTCTTCTCTGCCTTATAATAACATCTAGTGAAGTCTAGTGCGTAGGTTTTCCCCCGCTCCCCGAATCCCCGGTCGGGGAGGAGCCACAACTCAACGATCCTTGATCCAGTCACCACCGGCTGTCCGTATCACCAGCTGACGGACAAGCCAGTTATATGCTTCTTGCGCATTACCAGCTGCCAGCTCAGTCGTGCGAGAGGATTGCTTGAAACCGCAGAATGTATCACGTCCTAACATATTCGGGCGTGATGGAAATTCGATGCCTATCCCTTCGTCTGCTGCTGTAGACCCTGTGGGCAGCGTGTGGGCAAGCGGCTTCGATTCGTACACGCCAAACGCTTAGCCAGTTGCCCAGTTTGGACGTTCCGAAGCTCGCAGCCATGACCGCCATCGATCTCGCATTCCTTCCCATACGCAATTTGGGGGTCGGGACAGATTCCAGGGAGATTGGCGGGTGGGGTGAGGAAGTGGGATCGTGGTGTACAGTTGGGAGGGAGATAATATGGTAGTGCAGAAAATCATAATTCCAACCATCCACTTTATGGCCTGCGGCCTGCCTACTCACCAACCCAACATTAAAGGCACCCAACCAATAGTGTAACAGGATACAAAAGAAACAGAGCAGTACGAAGCTAACCCTTATCTCTATTTTCTGTGCAGTTGAAGGAGCGAAGCGATGAATGCTCATTTAGAGAAGCTGCTGCTGAGCGGAATTTGCAGCGCTCCCAAACCTGTACGGGGGGAACAGTAAATAACAGCCAGACACCTGGATCGTCTTGGGAACTCCGATCTCTATTTTAACTTCCCTCCCCAAGAAACCTGTTTCGCCGCAACGCGAAAGGTGAGTTTGACTAAAGCCATCAAAATGTTATGCTTGCATTCGTACCATCAACATGTGAAATTGTTTCAAACACCGCAACGCGAAAGGTGAGTTTGACTATAGCCATCACAATGTTATGCCTGAATTCGTACCAATAACGTGTGAAATTGTTTCAAACACCGCAACGCGACAGGTGAGTTTGACTAAAGCCATCACGGTGCTGTGCTTGCATTTGTACCATCAACTCGTGAAATTGATTCAAACACCACAACGCGACAGGTACGTTCGACGTAAGCCATCACGGCGCTGTGCCTGAATTTGTACCATCAATTCGTGAAATTGATTCAAACATATGCCTATCTGGTCCCAACTTCATAAGTCAACTTATTCTTAAGTTCCTTGCCTCAAGGGTGTGTGTGGTTAAGCTTCTTTACGTGTTTGAGGAGCAAGATATTAGGGCACTTCATGTATTTTTTGTTTTCAGCTGTTCCCAGGGATATATTCTTGAATGGGTATCAATTCGTAAAGTTCCTAGGGTGCGAATGTCCTAGAATATATTTATTGAATGGGTATCAATTCGTAAAGTTCCTAGGGTGCGAATGTCCTAGAATCTTTGCCTGAGACCTTTGGTGACTTTGCTGGTGTACAAGAGACTGGATTTTTGAGGGTGCATGAAGAGTTATACCTCCCTTGGCCCCACTTGTCATCACACACATGTGGGTGTCTCGTAGCTATTCAGCTACTAAGCTAATTCCCAAGTGCGCAGGCACCGACTTAAAGTGCTAATTTATATTCCTCATGCTTCCCATCCTCTTAGTAGATCCCCTTCTCCTCTCACCCCCCACCCCTCTCACCCCTCTCACCCCCACCCCCTCCAGATACTGGCATGGCTGTGGTATCCACCCCATCCGTGTCTCCGGGCTTCTCAACATCGCTGTGCTCGCTTTTAACCTATAACCCCTCTCACCCCCCTCACCCCTCTCAACCCCCCCCCTCAACCGACCGATAGTGCTATCTTATATTCCTCATGCATACCATCCTCTAGTAAGTAGGGACCGGCATAATGGCATATCATTTGATTTTGACCAAAGGCGAGTATGATATCCTATGATATCATACAAACTGCATCGTATGATATTGTATATAAATGGTAACTTTAGCCTAGCCAGACTGCCGGCATCATATGATATCATATTTTGACATGATATCATATGATATTATATTGCTGTTCCCTACTTGTGGATCCCCTTCCCCTTCATGCTCCAAAACTATGTCATTGGTTAAGGGGCCTTCGCTGTCATCATCTACTATTGCCGGCTAGGTTCCTCAGTACTCACAATTTTTTATGCCTGTGCCCAATGCAGGTGACAGGGCCCGCCAAAATGCTGATACCAGTGATACCAGTGCCAGCTCCTCTGATCAGGCACTGCCAAATGATGAGAGGGCCTTCACACATTGGGTTACTGACCCAGTGTTGGAAAGCTCTGTCTCTCCAGATTTAGCTTGCACTTGGTCTGACGCCATCCATAGTCATCTCATTAGCATGGCCCCGTTAGATGATGACTGCACTCCCGATGATACTGACGAAAGCTGTGGCCACACTGGACCAAGCATGGCTGAACTGATGAAAGAAGCATTCTACCAGCAGCATCATCCTGATAGGTGAGCATTTTTCAAGTTTCATCAATGAATGAGCTCATCTGGTCTGTTGCTCTGGCTGGATATTTTCTAGCCCACAGGGCCGATTCTCGGAACTATGGGTTTCATCGCTGGGCCGATTCCCAAAACGATGGGTTTTATCGTAACATGTGGCCATACTGGACCAAGCATGGCTGAACTGATGAAAGAAGCTTTCTACCAGCAGCAGCATCCTGCTGGTGAGCATTTTTCATAGGTGAGCATTTTCGGCGTAGCCCCCTCATCAAGTTGGCGGGAGCCCCCATGTTTCCCCATTTGTCCTTCTGACCGTCTGACCATCTGACCGCGCTTAAG
The DNA here is from genome assembly GCA_013435795.1 of Chlamydomonas sp. ICE-L. Classification (NCBI taxonomy): domain Eukaryota; kingdom Viridiplantae; phylum Chlorophyta; class Chlorophyceae; order Chlamydomonadales; family Chlamydomonadaceae; genus Chlamydomonas; species Chlamydomonas sp. ICE-L. Next base: position 14,941,850 of record JACBWV010000552.1, read on the forward strand.
CCTGACACGTCAGCCAACAGTCTCGTAACTAACTCGCTTCCAATGCCACCTGTCGCTCCCTCGCGATCACTTTCCGCCATTTTTTAGCGTCGCAGGCGACGCTGCATAGAACTTGTGCGTCAGTGAAGAGCTCATCTGTTCTAGTGCACTGCAATTTAACTGCATGTGATCCATCAAGCTGGACCTACTAAACCTTAAGCCCTTCTCCTGCCTGCTCACTTCATGCTACACACAATACAATACAGTACAGCTGTCTAGCAGATTGCCATGCCTTGCCATGAACCACACAAGGAGAAAATGGCACATGATTGTTCCCCACATTGTACATACCACGACACTCAAAAATCCCTACCGTGATTCGCCATCTACCAAACGCTAATAAATAAATAAACAAATAGCCATAAATAAAATGTTATTTAGCTATATAAATAAATAAATATTATATAAATTTATGTATTTATTTATGTATGAGTTTTTATCTCATATCTACTTATTTACTTATTCATTTGTTTGTTTATTTATTTGTTTGCCTATTTATTTATTTATTTATGTATTTATTTATTTATTTATTTATTTATTTATTTATTTATTTATTTATTTATTTATTTATTTATTTATTTATTTATTTATTTATTTATTTATTTATTTATTTATTTATTTATTTATTTATTTATTTATTTATGTATTTATTTATGTATTTATTTATTTATTTATTTATTTATTTATTTATTTATTTATTTATTTATTTATTTATTTATTTATTTATTTGTGTATGTATTTATTTATTTATTTATTTAGACACAGGAAATAAACATATTTGTTTATTTATTTATTTATTTGTATAAATGAATAAAAAAATTAATATCTGCCAAGTGCTAAATCGGTGTTTGTTTTGATGTTATGCAGCTTCTTGGAGTCTGACTTCCCTGCGCATGACTTTCACAAGATGGTGAGCTATCTTCCCAATGCGAGCAATCGATCTTCATCACCAGCGATCGAGAGTGATCATTCACTGGCCTTCCTTCTCCGAAACATGTAATGAATGGGAGGAGCCCTGAAAAACAATGGCAGGCATAGTTGTCCAAGTTCATATGGACTGCAACTTGGCCTTTGACTAGAATGCACTGGAGAAGCCCTGACAACTAATGGCAGGCACGGTTGTCCAAGTTCATATGGAATACAACTTGGCCTTTGATATCACAGCACTGGAGAAGCCCTGACAACTAATGGCAGGCACGGTTGTCCAAGTTCGTATGGAATACAACTTGGCCTTTGACTAGACTGCACTGGAGAAGCCCTGACAACTAATGGCAGGCACGGTTGTCCAAGTTCATATGGAATACAACTTGGCCTTTGATATCACAGCACTGGAGAAGCCCTGACAACTAATGGCAGGCACGGTTGTCCAAGTTCATATGGAATACACCTTGGCCTTTGATATCACAGCACTGGAGAAGCCCTGACAACTAATGGCAGGCATGGTTGTCTGAGTTCATATGGACAGCAACTTGGCCTCTCACTTGACAGCACTGGAGAAGCCCTGACAACTGATGGCAAGCATGGTTGTCTGAGTTCATACAGGCTGCAACTTGGACTTTAACTTGACAGCACTGGAGAAGCCCTCACAAACAATGGCAGGCATGGTTGTCTATGTCCATATGGACTGCAACTTGGCTACAGATTTGATAGCACTGGAGAAGCCCTCGCAACTAATAATGGCAGGCAGGGTCGTCCAAGTTCATACAGGCAGCAACTTGGCCTTTGACTTGAATGCACTGGAAAAGCCCTGACAACTAATGGCAGGCACAGTTATCCAAGTTCATATGGACTGCAACTTTGCCTTTGGCTTGACGGCACTAGAAAAGCCCTGACAACTAATGGCAGGCACGGTTGTCTGATTTCATATGGACTGCAACTTGGCCTTTCACTTGACAGCACTGGAGAAGCCCTGACAACTAATGGCAGGCACGGTTGTCTGATTTCATATGGACTGCAACTTGGCCTTTCACTTGACAGCACTGGAGAAGCCCTGACAACTAATGGCTGACACGTTTGTCTGAGTTCATACAGGCTGCAACTTGGACTTTGACTTGACAGCACTGGAGAAGACCTCACAACTAATAGCAGGCACGGTTGTCTGAGTTCATACAGGTAGCAACTTGGACTTTCACTTGACAGCACTGGAGAAGCCCTGACAACTAATGGCAGGCAAAGTTGTCCGAGTTCATATGTATTGCAACTTGGACTTTCACTTGACAGCACTGGAGAAGCCCTCACAACTAATAATGGCAGGCACAGTCGTCCAAATTTATACAGACTGCAACTTGGCCTTTGACATGACAGCACCGCGAAAGATGGTAACAAAACTTCCCTGATCATGAACTGAGTTTGCTCTGTTTTGATGTTTTGGGTAACTACTGCGTCTGTACAGCATGCAAGTACCCACCAGAGTTATATTATAGGCTAGGTCGGCATGCAAATACCCACCAGAGTTATATTATAGGCCAGGTCGGCATGCAAATTCCCACCAGAGTTATATTCTAAGCCAGGTTGGCATACCAATACCCACCAGAGTTATATTATAGGCCAGGTTGGCATGCCAATACCCACCAGAGTTATATTCTAGGCCAGGTCGGCATGCCGATACCGACCAGATTTATATTCTAAGCCAGGTTGGCATACCAATACCGACCAGAGTTATATTCTATGCCAGGTTGGCATGCCAATGCCCACGAGACTTATATTATAGACCAGGTTGGCATACCAATACCCACCAGAGTTATATTATAGGCCAGGTTGGCATGCCAATACCCACCAGACTTATATAATAGGCCAGGTTGGCATGCCAATACCCACCAGAGTTATATGCTAGGCCAGGTTGGCATGCCAATACCCACCAGAGTTATATGCTAGGCCAGGTTGGCATGCCAATACCCACCAGAGTTATATGCTAGGCCAGGTTGGCATGCCAATACCCACCAGAGTTATATGCTAGGCCAGGTTGGCATGCCAATACCCACCAGAGTTATATGCTAGGCCAGGTTGGCATGCCAATACCCACCAGAGTTATATGCTAGGCCAGGTTGGCAAGCAAACACCCACCAGAGTAATATTCTAGGCCAGGTTGGCATGTCAAGGGATTGCTTATGGCCAGTTGGTGCAATTGTTTATGGAAGTACGTATATTATAATACCTGGGCTTTAGGCTAGTCATCGAGAGAACATCAGAGGTCGCACCAAGATAGATAGATACTTATATCCAAGACTTATACAAAATCGCAAAGGTAATCTCGCGTCCTGGAGCATCATTTAGAAAATTATGACTGAGTTCAGGAACCTATACCTTTACCCGCGTGTAGTGTGCGACCGCCCGTTACCCGTCCATTACCCCCGTTACTTGTACCTGCACCCGCCCATCCGTAACCCGCTTGTTACCTGTTCCTTGAACCGCCCGTAGAGTAGTAGGCTGTGCTGAGTCTGAGTGAGTTGTATGGCGTGTGCGCTATGATGAGATGTCCAAATAGGAGGTGTGCTTAGACGCACTTGGTGCTCGTCCGTGCTGAGTCTGAGTGAGTTGTATGGAGTGTGCACTATGATGAGATGTCCGAATATGAGGTGTGCTTAGACGCACTTGGTACTCGTCCGTTCTGAGTCTGAGTGAGTTGTATGGAGTGTGCACTATGATGAGATGTCCGAATATGAGGTGTGCTTAGACGCACTTGGTGCTCGGCTGTGCTGAGTCTGAGTGAGTTGGATGGAGTGTGTGTTATGATGAGTTACCCGAAAATGAGACTTGCTAAGTAACACTTGGTACTCAGCTGTGCTGAGTATGAGCGAGTGAGTTGTCTGGAGTGTGTGTTATGATGAGCTTCCCGAATATGAGGTGTGCTTAGACGCACTTGGTACTCGGCTGTGCTGAGTCTGAGTGACTTGTATGGAGTGTGCGCTATGATGAGATGTCCGAATATGCGACGTGCTAAGTAACACTTGGTACTCAGCTGTGCTGAGCCTGAGTGAGTTGTATGGAGTGTGTGTTATAATTAGTTTCCCGAATATGAGGTGTGCTTAGACGCACTTGGTACTCGGCTGTGCTGAGTCTGAGTGAGTTGTATGGAGTGTGCGCTATGATGAGATGTCCGAATATGAGACGTGTTAAGTAACACTTGGTGCTCAGCTGTGCTGAGTCTGAGTGAGTTGTAAGGAGTGTGTGTTATGATGAGATGTCTGAATATGAGGTGTGCTTAGATGCACTTGGTACTCGGCTGTGCTGAGTCTGAGTGAGTTGTAAGGAGTGTGTGTTATGATGAGTTGTCCGAATAGGAGGTGTGCTTAGACGCACTTGGTACTCGGCTGTGCTGAGTCTGAGTGAGTTGTATGGAGTGTGTGTTATGATGAGTTTCCCGAATATGAGGTGTGCTTAGACGCACTTGGTACTCGGCTGTGCTGAGTCTGAGTGAGTTGTCTGGAGTGTGTGTTATGATGAGTTTCCCAAATATGAGACACGCTAAGTAACACTTGGTGCTCAGCTGTGCTGAGTCTGAGTGAGTTGTATGGAGTGTGTGTTATGATGAGATGTCCAAATATGAGGTGTGCTTAGACGCACTTGGTACTTGGCTGTGCTGAGTCTGAGTGAGTTGTATGGAGTGTGCACTATGATGAGATGTCCGGATATGAGGTGTGCTTAGACGCACCTGGTACTCGGCTGTGCTGAGTCTGAGTGAGTTGTTAGGAGTTTGTGTTATGATGAGATGTCCGAATATGAGACATGCTAAAAACACTTGGTGCTCAGCTGTGCCGAGTATGAGCGAGTGAGTTGTTTGGAGTGTGTGTTATGATGAGTTGCACGAAAATGTGATGTGCTTAGACACAATTGGTACTCAGCTGTGCTGAGTCTGAGTGAGTTGTATGGAGTGTGTGTTATGATGAGTTGCACGAATATGTGATGTGCTTAGACACACTTGGTACTCAGCTGTGCTGAGTCTGAGTGAGTTGTATGGAGTGTGTGTTATGATGAGTTGCACGAATATGTGATGTGCTTAGACACACTTGGTACTCAGCTGTGCTGAGTCGGAGTGAGTTGTATGGAGTGTGTGTTATGATGAGTTACCCAAGTATGAGATGAGCTAAGATAACGAGTTTTTTTTTTTAGTTGTGAAAGGTATTTCACCCCAGGAGGTGGGTCTTCTTACACAAACCAGCGGCAACGAGGATTCAGTTTGAATGGCGTTGTGTTATTTTCAGTGTACCTATAACTTATTACCTTGACCTGCACGCAGTGTGCGCACTGGGTCCAGGTCTTACCACGGCCCACGTTGTACCTTGACCTGCACGCAGTGTGCGCACTCGGTCCAGGTCTTACCACGGCCCACATTGTACCTTGACCTGCACACAGTGTGCGCACACAGCCCAGGTCTTACCACGGCCCACATTGTACCTTGACCTGCACGCATTGTGCGCATTTGGTCCAGGTCTTCCCCAGACCCACGTAGTACCTTGACCTGCACGTAGTGTGCGCACACGGCCCAGGTATTCCCCAGGACCACATTGTACCTTGACCTGCGCGCAGTGTGCGCACTCGGTCCAGGTCTTACCACGGCCCACATTGTACCTTGACCTGCACGGAGTGTGCGCACTCGGTCCAGGTCTTACCACGGCCCACGTTGTACCTTGACCTGCACGCAGTGTGCGCACTTTGCTCAGGTCTTACCCAGGACCACATTGCACCTTGACCTGCTCATAGTGTGCGCACTCGGTCCAGGTCTTACCACGGCCCACATTGTACCTTGATATAATGATCTTACAACAGTCCAGGTTGTTTCTTGATTTAAAATGAGAACGCCTGGTGGGGCGTGGTATTAAGGGAACCCATCGTACGCGGGCAGAGAATAGTCTACCACCTCAACTGGACAAGCTACCATCGCGGTCGACTGCGACCTGCCCCGCCTAAGGGCGACCGTAGGGGGAATCGAACCCCCAACCCTTCTTTGTACAAGCAATTTGGTGTACTACTAGATCAATGCATATCACTGAAACGGGCTGTAACTTGATCTAATGATCTGACTAGGCCCACAATGCACCATGATCTAATGATCTTCAATTCATTCTGCATTGTTATATCCTCCAATTGTTAGGCTTACCTAAATGCTTGACTTACCCTCAAACCCTTGAACTTTGAGCAAAGATACTAATGGACTGATCCCTGAGGCTTTGATATATTTTGCAGTTTATATGCTGGTTATAATCATGTTTTGAGTAGGGAACTGCAATATGATATCATATGATGCCAGCAGTCTGAATAGGCTAAAGATTTCATCAACCTTTTAGCATTTGCACTGACGGACTGATCCTTTCAGCATCAAGGTACTTCAGATTATTTGCAGGTTATTTGCAGGTTAAGATACGGTATTAAGCATATATTAAGCAGTTTGTTTTTAAGTTGTGTAAGTTATTTTTGGTTGTGAAAGGTTGTATGCAGGTTAAATGCAATTTATATGCAGCTGATTAACTCTGTTAAATGGCTCTGGACTTAAGGCAGGAATATTTATGTGGAGGATTAGAGCCCCCCCTGCACTTGTTGTTTTGTGTGTTGTCAATTTGTCAATTTGTCTGTCTACAAGGCTGGAAGGGTTTTTGTATGCTATGAAACCAATAATAAGATAAGTCCGATAAGGACCATGTAATCCGGCCGTGTAATGGTACAGATCGGCACATCTACTAGGGAATCATTACTGACATCCTGCAGACATCTATATAACTCCTTTGGCGAATGTCGCAATGGCTTAGTAACGGTCCATGTCGTTACAGCCCGCTCCGTGTGGCCTTTTTCAGAACCCATCTTCGGCTTTCTCCACCACCAGGGCTGCCAGTATCAACTAAATTAACAGATTATGGACTCATCACGCTAACCGCTGCGCCTTTTTCAGCAACCACCTTCAGCTTTCTCCACCACCAGGGCTGCCAGTATCAACTAAATTAATAGGTTATGGGCTCATCACGCTAACCGCTGCGCCTTTTTCAGCAACCACCTTCGGCTTTCTCCACCACCAGGGCTGCCAGTATCAACTAAATTAACAGGTTATGGGCTAATCACGCTAACCGCTGCGCCTTTTTCAGCAACCACTTTCGGCTTTCTCCACCAATATGATTGCGCCTGTTGCGCTTAATAGCATCTTCTCCGCTATCGAATATATGCCGTTGTAAACAACTTACATTAAAACATGTGGCCTTCTTCAGCAACCACCTTTGGCTTTCTCCACCAGGGTACTACTTCTTGCCAAATTGGTCAGCGCTCAAAGCGCACAAACGTCAAATTGGTCAGCGCTTTTTAGTGCAAAAAGCGAAAAAATGCTCGCTGCGCCCACCGGGAGTAGAAAAAACTGCGCGAAACGCGCAGAGGGGCTCAAAAAGGCAGCGCGGCACCGCGCTGCCACGCGCGCTTAGTAGTACCCTGTTCTACACCACCACGGCTGCCAGTATCTACTAAATTAACAGATTATGGGCTCATCACGCTAACCGCTGCGCCTTGTCAGGCTTGTATGTTGTGGACTGGAAAATGTGAGGACAGAATCCTACACTTGCTCTCTTCTTTGTCGCATTACTTTATTGATAGCTTTAACCCTGTGATTTTGAGGATGTTTGGATGTTGAGGAGCGGTCTTGTCTTGGGACATCCATGGCCTGTCTATGACAATTTAATGTAGAATCAGTTGACGCAATCGATAGTTCCATAGGAAAATGTATTTTCCATCTGCCAGTTTTTGCCAAGTAGATGGAAGAAGTTATGAACCCGACAGGAGGACATAGTCAGCCAATGTGGCCAGATCTATCCATTTTACTGAACACTTTGTGAGGCAGGTCTTAGAAGAGATAAGACGATAACTAGAGCTATAATGTAATGATAACGCCTGGTGGGGCGTGGTGTCTAGGGAGGCCGTCGTACGCGGGTGGGGAGCGTTCTTCTACCTCAACTGGACAAGCTACCATCGCGGTTGAGGCCGACCTGCAACGCCAAAAGCGACCGAAGGGGGAGTCGAACCCCCGACTCTTCATCCTCAAGCGATTTGGCCTACCAATGGACCAATGAATATCACACAAAGGGGCTCAACTAGAGCTCTACCGTAGTCGGTATTTCTTGCGTCTCTACTCTTTTGGCGTTTTTTTTGTGGTCGGCACCAACCACTAAAAAGTGCGCCTACTCTTTTGTCTGAGTGGCAACGCCATTCAAAGTCAATCCTCGTTGTCGCTGGTTTGTGTAAGGAGGCGCTACTTATATGCTGCCACAGGTCGCCCGTGGAGCTCATTACAAGATTTCATAATATCCTTTCAATATATTTGTAACAGTCCAGGGATAGCCAAAGAGGCTGAAGGGACTTGCCCAACCGTGATATAAGGTAGGACTGTAGGAGGGGCTAAAACGAAATATACTGACGAACTGAACTCCATACAATCGTTTTTTAAAGACGGGGTTTTCACCTGATTTCATGCTGTAATGATAAATGTGTTTCGTGATCCAAACAAAAAAGTGTTCAGAGAGACCTGGTGCGATTAAACCCAATCTTTGCTTCATTCTTACTCCAGGATGTGGTGTACGTATGTTCCAGTCCAGGGGTAGGCCTAGTAGGCTACAGGGAGTTGCCCAACCGTGATAGGAAGGGCTGAAAAATAAAAAAGCACTGATGAACTGAACCCCAAACAATCGTTTTACCAACGGGGGCCCTGAGTTTGTGCTACAGTGATCAATGAATTCTACAATATAATTAAATCATCATCTCATCTAGAATGTGGTTTAGGGCGGTGGGTCAAAAAAGTAGCCTTGCTGTTCATACTCCTCTGGGTGGGAGAAAGTTAGACTCAACTTAAGTCAGCCTCCACAAGCCTCCATAAGTCAAGGGGATTTTAGGTTTTAGTGGTTAAGGTTTAGATTCAAAGGTTTAGGGTTTATGGAGGTTTAGGTTTTAGGGCTCAGGACCTAGCTGGGTTTGTGGTTTTCCTAAGCGGAGGCTTTAGTTGAGGCTCACTTCCCCATATCCCTCCTCCAACCAGTCGGCAGCTCTCTTCCCACCTCCTGCTTCCCACCACCTACTAACCACAGTGGTGTAGGGCAGTGGTCCTAAAAGTAGCCGTGCTGTTCATCCTCCTTCAAGCCAAGCCAACCAGTCACGAGCTCTCTTCCCACAGTGGTGCAGGGCAGTGGGACTACAAGTAGTCTTGCTATATATCCTCCACTTAGCCGAAGCCAACCAGTTGGGAGCTCTCTTCCCACCACCTACTAACCACTGGTGTAGGGCAGTGGTCCTAAAAGTAGCCTTGCTGTTCATCCTCTGCTGAGCCGAAGCCAACCAGTCGAGAACTCTCTTCCCACCACCTACTACCCACAGTGGTGTAGGGCAGTGTGACTACAAGTAGCTCTGCTGTCCATCCTCCTCTGAGCTGAAGCCAACCAGTCGGTAGCTGTCTTCCCACCACCAGCTTCCCACCGCCTACTAACCACAGTGTCATAGGGCAGTGGGACTAAAATTAGCCTTGCTGTTCATCCTCCTCCCAGACGTAGCAGTGAAGCCAACCAGTCGATAGCTCTCTTCCCACCACCTGCTTCCCACAATGATGACGTGGTGTAGGGCAGTGGGACTATAAGTAGCTCTGCTGTTCATCCTCCTCTGAGATGAAGCCAACCTTTCATGAGCTCTCTTCCCACCACCTGCTTCCCACAATGATGACGTGGTGTAGGGCAGTGGGACTAAAAGTAGCTCTGCTGTTCATCCTCCTCTGAGATGAAGTCAACCTTTCATGAGCTCTCTTGCCACCATGGTGTAGGGCAGTGAGGCTACAATTAGCTCTGCTGGTAATCCTCTGCTGAGCCGAAGCCAACCAGACGAGAGCTCTCTTCCCACCACCTACTAACCACAGTAGTGTAGGGCAGTGGGACTAAAAGTAGCCTTGCTGTTCATCCTCTGCTGAGCTGAAGCCAACCAGTCTGGAGCTCTCTTCCCACCACCTGCTTCCCACCACCTAGTAACCACAGTGGTATAGGGCAGTAGGACTAAAAGTAGCCTTGCTGTTCATCCTCCTCCGAGCCGAAGCCAATCTGTCGGGAGCTCTCTTCCCACCACCTGCTTTCCACAGTGGTGTATAGCAGTGGGACTATAAGTAGCCGTGCTTTTCATCCTCCTCCAAGCTGAAGCCAACCAGTCGGTAGTTCTCTTGCCACCATGGTGTAGGGCAGTGCGACTACAATTAGCTCTGCTGGTAATCCTCTGCTGAGCCAAAGCCAATCAGTCGGGAGCTCTCTTCCCACCACCTGCTTTCCACAGTGGTGTAGAGCAGTGGTACTAAAAGTAGCCTTGCTGTTCATCCTCTGCTGAGCCGAAGCCAACCAGTCGGGAGCTCTCTTCCCATAGCCTAGATGATAGTTCCTTGTCTTGTGCCTTGGCCTGTTGTGGGAAGATACATGTTCAGATAAATGTGTATGCATGCCAGGCACCACCATCACCAGAGCTAGACCCCACCCACCCACTACCCCACCCACCCACTAACCCCACCCACCCATTACCCCAACCACCATATACATTACACGCACCCGAGCGCCCCCCACTCACCCATCACCACCACCATCTTAAACACCATCACCCCCACCCACCCACCCACCTTCACCACCACCACTACCACCACCACCACCACCATAGCCTCACTTACTGGTGCCTCAATACAAACTAGAGCACCCCCACTCAAAAATACTCCCCCCCCCCCCCCCCCCCCCACACACACAAAAACGCCACCACTACCGCAACCACCACCACTAAGGCCACACATACTGGTGGCTCAACAGGTTTGCTGCCAGTGATAAACAGCACACTACGTCCCTCTAAGACCACCACTGCCACTACCACCACCACCACCAAGGCCCCACTTACTGGTGGCTCAACAGATTAACCGCCAGTGATGAACAGCACACTACGTCCCTCTTTCACCACCACCACTACCACCACTATCACCACCACCACTACCACCACCAAGGCCCCACTTACTGGTGGCTCAACAGATTAACCGCCAGTGATGAACAGCACACTACGTCTCTCTACCACCACCACCACTATCACCACCACCACTAAAACCACCACCACTTCCATCACCACCACCACCACCACTACAACCACCACCACCAAGGCCCCACTTACTGGTGTCTCAACAGATTAACCGCCAGTGATGAACAGCACACTACGTCCCTCTTTCACCACCACCACTATCACCACCACTACCACCACCAAGGCCTCACTCACTAGTGGCTCAACAGCTTTGCTGCCAGTGATGAACAGCACACTACGTCCCTCTTTCACCACCACCACTATCACCACCACTACCACCACCACCAAGGCCCCACTTCCTGGTGGCTCAACAGCTTTTCTGCCAGTGATGAACAGCACACTACGTCCCTCGAACGATGGAGAAGTAGCTGCAAACATTGAAGAATCCGCGCCTTGTGCGGGGCTCTTGAACAATGGGAGTAAGAAGACCTTCAGCCATTGCATCCACCACCACCACCCACCCACCACCACGACCACCACCACCACGAAGGCCCCACTTCCTGGTGGCTCAACAGCTTTGCTGCCAGTGATGAACAGCACACTACGTCCCTCGAACGATGGAGAAGTAGCTGCAAACATTGAAGAATCCGCGCCTTGTGCGGGGCTCTTGAACAATGGGAGTAAGAAAACCTTCAGCCATTGCATCCACCACCACCCACCACCACCACCACTACCACCACCACCACTACCACCATCATCACCACCAAGGCCTCACTCACTAGTGGCTCAACAGCTTTGCTGCCAGTGATGAACAGCACACTAGGTCCCTCTAGCGATGGAGATGTAGCTGCAAACATTGAAGATTCCGCACCCTGTGCCGGGCTCTTGAACAAAGGGAGTAAGAAAACCTTCAGCCATTGCATCCACCACCACCCACCACCACCACCATCCACCACCATCCACCACCATCATCACCACCACCAAGGCCCCACTTACTGGTGTCTCAACAGATTAAACGCCAGTGATGAACAGCACACTACGTCCCTCTTTCACCACCACCACTACCACCACCAAGGCCTCACTCACTGGCGGCTCAACAGCTTTGCTGCCAGTGATGAACAGTACACTACGTCCCTCTAGTGATGGAGAAGTAGCTGCAAACATTGAAGACTCCGCGCCTTGTGCCGGGCTCTTGAACAGAGGGAGTAAGAGGACCTTCAGCCATTGCATCCACCATGGGAAGTAGCGGAACAGGGAGGTGGACACAGGCCCAGGGCACACTGCGTACACACAAATGCCTGGCTGGCAGCTAGACGATGCGTCGTCTGTAGCCGCAGGCAGTCTCCGTCTGAGCTCTGCTGTCATGAGCACGTTGCACAACTTGGAGCGAGCGTAGGCTGGCCACCACCACGAGGGCGTGCCCTGGGTATGGGACAGGGGGAAGGTAGCACCCACTCAAGTTAGCCCCGACTTAATTTTAGGGAGGTTGGGGGGTTTAGGGTTTGGTGGTTGAGGTTTTGAATCAAAGGTTCTAGGGTTTTGGTGTTTACTTGGAGCGAGCGTAGGCTGGCCACCACCACGAGGGCGTGCCCTGGATATGGCACCGGTTGGTACAGTTGATTGATCAACTTCCTACCTGCACCCAGCTCAACTGTGCTGGCAGGGAGTCCAAGGCCCCAGCTCTGGGCCATTCCAGCATTAAAAGTATACATTGAGTTGATATGGGGTGGGGGGAAGGCAGCCCCCACTCAAGTTAGCCCCCACTTAAGTTTAGGGTTTTTGAGGGGTTTAGGGTTTAGGTTTTGACTCTAAGGTTATAGGGTTTTGGTGTTCTTAGGGTTTAGGGTCTAGGTGGGTTTAGGGTTCAGGTAAGTGGGGGGTTAACTGAAGTGCTGCTGCTGCTGATGCTGACGATGATGAGCGGGGGATGATTATGATGATTATGATGATGATGATGATGATGATGGTGATGATGATGATGATGATGATGATGATGATAATGATGATCAGATGATGATGATGATGATGGTGATGATGATAATGATGATCAGATGATGATGATGATGATGATGATGGTGATGATGATGATGATAAGTGGGGGCTACCTTCCCCCTACCTGGATATGTCCGCCCTTGTCAAACGCAATGCTACCTTGGAAGGAGTACCCCATGTTCAGTGTGGTCAACACCTGTTCAACACCTACATATTTAACCAATGATGTACATAAACAGGTGTTTAACACCCTGAACACCTGTTTAACAACCTGAGCAGGGTGCAGGCTACCGTAGGACCTACCTGGATATGGCCGTCCTTGTCAAACACAATGCTACCTTGGAAGGAGGCCCTGCTGGACACGTTCACAATTCTGGAAGCTGGGGCCATGGCGGGAATCACGAGGCGAGTGAGGAGGAAGGGCCCCAAGTGGTTTGCTCTCAAGTGGTGGTCCTCTCCATCTGCACCCATAGCCACTCCCATCACACCTGCACAGTCACAGTGTTACAGAGATGATTAGGAGTGAACAAGATGCAATCAGTGGTCCTCTCCATCTGCACCCATAGCCACTCCCATCACACCTGCACAGGCGCAGTGTTATAGTGATGCTTAGGAGTGAACGAGATGCAATCAGTGATCCTATCCATCTACGTCCATATCCGCTCCCATTACACCTGTACAGTCGCAGTGTCACAGTGGTGCTTAGGAGCAAAGAGTGGCCAAGTGGTGGTACTCTCCATCTGCACCCATATCCACTCTCATCACACCTGCACAGGCGCAGTGTTATAGTGATGCTTAGGAGTGAACAAGATGCAATCGGTTGTACTATGAGCACGAGCACAAGCACAGGCATGAGCACATTCTCTGGTTAATCTAAAATGTTCTTGATTGTTCTTCGAGGTCGGGCAAGTGAATATAGCCCAGTAGGATACCCCTGGATTGCAACATGCATTTAAATAGGCAGAACAATACATGGCGAGCAGTGCAAGTGAGCCTAGCAAAGATGCATAACATACACTGTAAAGGACATTTAAATAGGCAGAACAATACATGGCGAGCAGTGCAACTTGAGACTAACAAAGATGCGTAACAAACACTGTAACACTGTAACAAAATTTTGAATTGGCAGAACAATACATGGTGAGCAGTGCAACGTGAGACTAACAAAGATGCGTAACATACACTGTAACACTGTAACAAAATTTTGAATTGGCAGAACAAGACATGGTGAGCAGTGCAACGTGAGCCTAACAAAGATGCGTAACATACACTGTAACAAACATTTGAATAGGCAGAACAATACATGGCGAGCAGTGCAACTTGAGACTAACAAAGATGCGTAACATACACTGTAACACTGTAACAAAATTTTGAATTGGCAGAACAATACATGGCAAGCAGTGCAACGTGAGCCCAACAAAGATGCTTAATACATACTATAACATACATTTTAATAGGAAGAACAATACATGGCGAGCAGTGCAACGTGAGCCTAACAAAGATGCATAACATACACTGGAACATGCATTTTAATAGGAATAAAAATACATGGTGAGCAGTGCAACGCGAGCCTAACAAAGATGAGTGGTTGTCACATACCTTTAAATAACAGAAAAAACAACAGGAAGACAGAGGTGAATATTATAGCACGTTCAGATGGTTCAGTTCATCAGTGTTGTTTTGGCGGAGCCCCCCTTTCTGGGGGGCGGGAGCCCCCAGGGCCACTGCGTTGAGAACATACATAATAATTTCATGGTTCATTGTTTCATACAAAATACTACAGTAAATATTAACGAATCGTGTCGAAATTTTTGAAACACGTAACTTTTCGAGTGTGATTTTTATTACTTACTACATGCATACCTGCATGAGATGATGACATCTGCTTGTCATCATCTGATGCATACCTGCATGACCTACATGCATACCTGCATGACCTACATGCATACCTGCATTGATGACAAGCAGATTCAGTACCCCGGCTCTACCTCTGCCCTCAGCTTGCGAGTAAACTCTTGTACAGAGTCAAATTCATGCAACCCAAGAGGTGCCAACATACATGCCTGCATTGTTGACCAACAGCTTCAGTCCCTCAGCTACCAACTCTGACTACAGCTTGCTTATATTATATATATGTAAATATATATAATATAAGCAATATAAGCATATATATATATATATATATATATATATATTATATATATATGCTTATATATTGCTTATATATAATATAAGCAATATATAATATATATATATATATATATATATATATAAGCAAATATGTATATATATATATATATATATATATATATATATATAAAGAAATCATGGTCGTGGTGGTCGCGGTGGTCGTGGTGGTCGTGGTGGTGTCATCATCGCGTGCCCACGTGCGAAGTGTAACCGACTTGCAACCGACTTTTCGTTCACCCAACTAGCAACTCCCCGCCTAGCGGAACTTTCAAACACCAAAACTGCAGATTCGCTAAGCTCAGCGCGCGCGCTCATAGCAAGTCCACAATTGCCTCCGATAATATGACGGCAAGACATTTAGAATCAGAAGATCCTCTCCTCGGAGGTCACCAGCCGACCCTCATATGGCTTGGCATGGCGCTTGGAATAATAGCTTTCAGTTCTTCACGGATAATGCGACCACGATGCATGGCAACGGTCATAATGGACAGGAGGGCCCGCGAAAACGCCAGCCAGCGCTCAAAGCGAGCTTGCCAGAGCAAGGAAGACAGGGAAATAGCCAACAAGCGTCGACGTGATGCCCGCGCTGCCCGATCCGAGGAGCTACGTCATGCTGGTAATCTCGCAAGGAGTCAGGAACGAGCTACCGTGCCTGAGGAGGAACACGAAGCTGGTAACCAATCCAGGCGCTAAGACGATGCTGCCCAGCCTGAGGAATTATGCCAGGATCATAATCAAGCCCGACCTTCATATCGTGATGCTTTTTTCTCCATCTGCGAGCGTTGCCACCATTCATCTCACGCATGCGCAATTTTGCCATGCCATCGCATCACATTCGTAGTGATTGGCATCCAGTTGCGATTAATTACCTTTGTTCAGATCGCCATGGCCATTCCGTCCCCCTGGACACTCTCGCGCTTGCCACGATCATCCCATCTTTGCAAGCTCTTTTCGTTGTATAGAATATGAAGTACGTTGCTGCGATTTTTGCTGTTCTGAGTTGATCGAGTCTCGACTGGGGCACTGTACGAGAAGACGAAGCTGCAGGTTTGTAGCCATGCAATTGCACCGGTCCGGTGTTCTCGGGGCGATCGGAATCAGAGCGACTGAGCGCTCGCAATGTTGGTAGGTTCGAAGCACAGCGGTTCCCTCTTTCTGCACGATTGAATCCCACAGGGTGAAGTGAAGGGTACGAGGTAGGGAGAAGAAGATTGTGTGTGCGTGTTGGTGGTTGGGGGAAGGGAGGGTGGTGGGGGGTAAGGTGAGAGAAAGAGAGTGCGTGTGGATGGGGTGGGTGAGGGGTAGGGAGAGGTCAGAATGGGGGGGAGGGGGGGATGGTATGTGTGTATGACAGGGTGGGAGGCCACACCTGAAGCAGAAGGGGAATGGGTAGGGAGAAGAAGTGTGTGTGTGTGTGTGTGTGGGGGGGGGGGGGGGGAAGAGGCAGGGGAGCGTCGAGCAAGGGCTGAGATGGCTGATTTCTTGACTGTGTGTAAGGGAGGAGGGGGGGGGGGGGGGGGGGGGGGCATAATACAAGGGCGTTACCCGTTATGTAACCCAAACCAGACTAAGACCCATGGCCTGGGTGGGGGGGTGGGGGGTGGCCACCGGCCACACGGGCTACTGTACTAGTATATATATATATATATATATATATATATATATATATATATATATATATGGGGCGGCAAATATATCTATGTTGCCCTAACATATAGATCTATATAGATCTATATATAGAATATATATATATATATATATATATATATATATATTGTATATCTACAACACATGCATTTACATCAGATAGCCACCGTAAAATCCAGTCGAAGCGAAATGATATAGTGCCCTATGCCATAATTGTAAAAACAGATTTTGATTTTCGTAAGGTGCCCTAAGCCGATTTTCAAAAATCCAGCTTCGCCTATATAGATCTATATAGATATATGGATATGTCTCTATATGGATCTATGCCTCTCCCTATATATATACATTTATATCCACGATATCGTACGTGACAACCTATAAATGGTACATAAGGACTGTGTTATGGTACATAAGGACTGTGTTATGGTACATAAGGACTGGGATATGGTACATAAGGACTGGGTTATGGTACATAAGTAAACCTATAAATGGTACATAAGGACTGGGTTATGGTACATAAGTAAACCTATAAATGGTACATAAGGACTGGGTTATGGTACATAAGGACTGTGTTATGGTACATAAGGACTGGGATATGGTACATAAGGACTGGTTTATGGTACATAAGTAAACCTATAAATGGTACATAAGGACTGTGTTATGGTGCATAAGTTAACCTATAAATGGTACGTAAGGACTGGGTTATGGTACATAAGGACAAACCTATAAATGGCACATAAGGACTGCGCTCCTGCATTGTTGACCAACAGCTTAACGCCTCGGGATGATGGTGCCTCCTTTCTTCTGGTATTCTCTTCACAAAAATAAAGAATTCACCCTTCCCCAATTTGCTCAGGCTTGGGGCCAATGAACTGACCACCCAACATTCCTTGGGGCCAATGAAGTGACCCCCCCAATTTTAGGGGGGCCGACGAATTTTTGACTGCGCACCTGCATTGTTGACCAACAACTTCAGTCCCCCAGCTCCCACCTCTGCCCTCAGCTTGCGAGCAAACTCTCGTACGGAGTCAAAGTCCATAAGGTCCAGTCGAGCAACCCGGCAACTTCCTGGGAGCTTCAGGCCTTCAAGCTTCTTACACGCTTCCTTCGCCAGCCTGGAGGGGGGGGGGGGGGGGGGGGGGGGCAGATGGGGGGGTCAGGATCGTATTGATTCAACAGCGCCACACCACACCCTCACAGGCTGGGTGGGGGGGGGGGGGGGGGGGGGGGGGGGGCAGTTTTCAGATTGTATGAGTCAACGCACACCCCACACCCTCACAGGCTGGGGGGGGGGGGGGGGGGGGGTCAGATATAGTATTGAGTCAACAGCGCCCACACCCAAACCTCCAGGCTGGGGGGGGGGGGGGGGGGGTCGCTAGTGGGGGGTCAGATAGTATATGAGAAACAGCGCCCACACCCCCACCCTCACAGGCGGGGGGGGGGGGGGGTCAATATAGTGAGGTCAACAGCGCCCACACCCAACCATCACAGGCTGGGGGGGGGGGGGGGGGGTCAGATAGTATTGAGTCAACAGCGCCCACACCCACACCCTCACAGGCTGGGGGGGGGGGGGGGGGAGGGGTCAGATAGTATGAGTTCACAGCGTCCACACCCCACCCTCCAGGCTGGGGGGGGGGGGGGGGGTTCAGATAGTATTGAGTCAACAGCGCCCACCCCCCCCACACTCACAGGATGGGGGGGGGGGGGGGGGGGGTCAGGATTGGGGGTGTTCAGATAGTATTGAGTAAACAGCGCCCCCACCCCACCCTCACAGGCTGGGGGGGGGGGCGGGGGGGTCAGATGGGGGGGGGGTCAAGATAGTGGGGAGTAGATAGTATAGTCAGATAGTATTGAGTCACAGGCGCCCCAACACCCCCACCCTCAAGGCTGGGGGGGGGGGGGGGGGGGGGGGTTCAGATAGTATTGAGTCAAACAGCGCCCACACGTCCACCTCACAGGCTGGCGGGGGGGGGGGGGGGGGGGGGGGGGGGGGGGTGGGCGGGGTGGGGTCAGATAGTATTGGTCAACACGCCACACACCCACCACCCCACAGGCTGGGGGGGGGGCGGTGTCAGCTAGTATTGAGTCAAACAGCGCCCCACAACCCACACAATCAAAGGCTGGGGGTGGGGGGGGGGGTCAGATAGTATTGAGGTCAACAGCGCCCACACCACACCCTCAAGGATGGGGGGGGGGGGGGGGGGGGTCAGATGTATTGAGTCAACAGCGGTCCACACACACACCCTCACAGGCCTCTGGGGGGGGGGGGGGGGGGGTAAGATAGTATTGAGTCAAACAGCGCCCACACCCACAACCCTCACAGCTGGGGGGGGGGGGGGGGGGGGGGGTCAGATAGTCTTGGTCAACAGCGGCCCACCACACACATCTCAAAGGCGGGGGGAGGGGGGGGTCAGATAGTATTGAGTCAACACGCCCACACCCAAACCCCTCCCAGGCTGGGGGCGGGGGGGGGGGGGCGTCAGTAGATTGAGTTCAACAGCGCCCCACACCACACCCTCACAGGTGGGGGGGGCGGGGGGGGGTAAGATAGTATTGGGGGGGGGGGTCAGATAGTATTGAGTCACCAGAGCCCACCCCACACCCTCACAGCTGGGGGGGGGGGCGGGGGGGGGTCAGATAGTTGAGTCAAACAGCGCCCACACCCACACCCTCACAGGCTGGGGGGGGGGGGGGGGGGTCAGATAGTATTGAGTCAACAGCGACCACACCCACAACCTCCAGGCGGGGGGGGGGGGGGCGTCCGTGGGGGGAGGGGGTTCCGATAGTATTGAGTAAACAGCGCCACACCCACACCCTCACAGGCGGGGGGGGGGGGGGGGAGGCAGATAGTATTGAGTCCAACAGCGCCCACAACCCACACACTAACAGGCTGGGGGGGGGGGGGGGGGGTAAGATAGTTATTGATTGTCAACAGCGCCCACACCCACACCCTCAACAGGCTGGGGGGGGGGGGGGGGGGTCAGATAGATTGAGTCAACAGCGCGCCAACAAACACCCACACAAGGCTGGGGGGGGGGGGGGGGCTCAGAAGTATGAGTCGAACAGCGCCCCACACCCCCACCCCAACAGGCTGGGGGGGGGGGGGGCAGATAGTATGCGTCACAGCGTCCACACCCACACCCTCACAGGCTGGGGGGGGGGGGGGGTCAGATAGTATATGAGTCACAGCGCCCACAACCACACCCTAAAAGGCTGGGCCGGGGGGGGGGGGGGGGGGGGGGGGGAAGATTAGTAATATTGAGTCAACAGGCCCACACCCCACACCCTCCAAAGGAATGGGGGGGGGGGGGGGGGGGGTCAGATAGTAGTCAGATAGATTGAGTCACAGCGCCCCACACCCCCCACCAATCACAGGACGGGGGGGGGGGGGGGGGGGGTCAGATCGGTCAGATAGATTGCTGTAACAGCGCCCAAAACACACACCCTCACAGGCGGGGGGGGGGGGGGGGGGGGGGGGGGGGGGGGGGGGGGGTTCAGATAGTATTGAGCAACAGCGGCCCCACACCACACACACACAGGCTGGGGGGGGGGGGGGGGTCAGATGAGTATGAGTCCACAGCGGCCCACACCACCCTCACAGGCTGGTGGGGGGGGGGGGGGGGGGGGGTAAGATAGATTGAGTCAACAGCGGCCCACACACCCCACCCTAACAGCTGGGGGGGGGGGGGGGGGGGGTGGGGGGGGGGGGTCAGATAGTATTGAAGTCAAAGCGCCCACAACCAACCCTCACAGGCTGGGGGGGGGGGGGGGGGGGGGGGGGTCAGATAGTATTGAGTCAACAGCGCCCACACCCACACCCTCACAGGCTGGGGGGGGGGGGGGGGGGGGGTCAGATAGTATTGAGTCAACAGCGCCCACACCCCACACCCTCACAGGCTGGGGGGGGGGGGGGGGTCAGATAGTATTGGTCAACCGGGCTCACAACCAAAAAAAGAAAGGAGGGGGGGGGGGGGGCGGGGAGGAAGAGAGGAGGGAGGAAAAAGAGAAAACAAAAAAAAACAGAAAAGGACGGGTGGGGGGGGGTGGGGATGGGGGGGGGGGGGTCATGAAGTAGTTGAGTCAAAACAGCGCCCACACCCACAAAATCACAGGGGGGGGGGGGGGGGGGGGGGTCAGCGATAGTATTGAGTCAACGCGCCCCACAAACCACACCCTCACAGGACTGGGGGGGGGGGGGGGGGGGGGGGGGGGGGGGGGGGGCGGTCAGATAGTATGAGGTCAACAGCGCCCACACCCCCACCCTCAAGGCTGGGGGGGGCGGGGGGGGGTCAGTAGCCGGGGGGGGTCAGATAGTATTGAGTCAACAAGCGCCCAACAACCCACACCTCCAACAGGGCTGGGGGGGGGGGGGGGGGGGGGGGGGGGGGGGGGGGGTGGGTCAGATAGTATTGAAGACACACAGCGCCCCACCCCACACCTCACAGGCTGGCTCATAGTGCGTAGTCACTCACGTCAAGATGTCGACATGCCATCACCCTCGCCAGCCTGGGGGGGTGATCATATAGTTTGAGTCAATAACGCCCCGAAAAACAATCAAACATGCCCAAACAAACGCATCACACCATACTCGCATCTACCCCCTCACCCCCCACCCCACACACCCCACCCCCACCCAAGTACACAGCCCTGATAGCACTCAGCCTTTCTTGTTCTCCCTCATAGCTTGTAGCCACTTCAACACACAACATGCGACATCAGGAAAGAAAACAAATAACACAAAAGAAAAAAAAAGAGAAAAAAAAACGGAACCAAAAAACGAACAAACAGATGAGGACACGACGCTTAAACCCGATCACCCAAGTAACCACCAAAAAAACAAACTTACACCCAAAAACAGCCAAACAAAAAACACCAGTACACAGCCCCGATAGCACCCAGCCACTCATGTTCTCCCTCCTAGCTCGAATCCAGTCAAATCAACATGCCGACATGCCATCACCCACACACCCACATACACATATCTACACCCACACCTGCAACCACGCACAAGTACACAGCCCTTATAGCACTCAGCCTTTCTTGTTCTCCCTCATAGCTTATAGCCACTCACATCAACACGCCACACGATGCCATTCACCCACCAACCACATCCGCACCACCCACAAAGTCACAGCCCCAAAACAGACACCAGGGGCCACTCTTGTTCTCCCTCATAGTGCGTAGTCACTCACATTAACACGCCAACATGCCATCACCCACATCCACCCTAGACAAGCACGCATACACACCCACACCACACAGTCACCCACATACAACACTACACGCACAAACCCACACTCACGCAGATGTTTACAACAGCAGACCACAGCCCTGATAGCACCCAGCCACTCTTGTTCTCCCTCCTAGCTCGAAGCCACTCACATCAATACACCGACATGCCATCACCCACATCCACATAGACACCCGCATACACACACACACACGTACACCCGCATACACCCACACCCACATACACACATCTACACCCACACCCGCACCCACACAGAAGTACACAGCCCTTATAGCACCCAGCCACTCTTGTTCTCCCTCCTAGCTCAAAGCCACTCACATCAACACGCCGACATGCCATCACCCACATCCACATAGACACCCACATACACACACACACACGCACACCCGCATACACCCACACCCACATACACACATCTACACCCACACCCGCACCCACACAGAAGTACACAGCCCTTATAGCACCCAGCCTTTCATGTTCTCCCTCCTAGCTCGAAGCCACTCACACAACACGCCGAAGGAAGAAAAACAAAAAACATACACACCCAAACCCGCACCAACACACAAGTACACCCGCATACACCCAGACCCACATAGTCACATACACACATACTCCTACAACCATACCCGCACCCACACCCAAGTACACAGCCCTTATAGCACCCAGCCTTTCATGTTCTCCCTCCTAGCACGAAGCCACTCACATCAACACACCGACATGTCATCACCCACACCCACATACACGCCGACATACACACATCTACACCTACTACCACACCCACACCCGCACGCACAAGAACACATCCCCCATAGCACCCAGCCACTCTTGTTCTCCCTCTTAGTGCATAGTCACTCATATCAACACGCTGACATGCCATCACCCACACCCACATACACACATCTACACCTACTATCACACCCACACCCACACACAAGTACACAGCCCTGATAGCACCTAGCCTGTCTTGATCTCCCTCCTAGCTCGTAGCCACTAACATCAACATGCCGACATGCCATCACCCACACTCACAAACAAGTACACCCACATACACACACCTAGACCCCCACCCCCACCCCCACACAAGTACACTCGCATACACCCTCACCCACATACACACATCTACACACACACACAAGTTCACAGCCCCGATAGCACCCAGCCTTTCTTGTTCTCCCTCCTAGCTCAAAGTCACTCACATCAACACGCCGACATTCCATTACCCACACCCACATACACACCCACATACACACACCTACACACAAACATGCACCCACACACAAGTACACCCTCATACACCCACACCCACATACACACACCTACACACACACATGCACCAACACACAAGTACACCCTCACACACCCACACCCACATACACACATCTACACCTATACCCACGCCCGCACCCACGCACAAGTACACCCGCATACACCCACACACACCTACACACATCTACACCTACACACACACACACACACACGTCCACTGCCCCAATATCACCCAGCCACTCTTGTTCTCCCTCCGAGTGCGTAGTCACTCACGTCAAGATGTCAACATGCCATCACCCCCACCCTCACCTACCCACACACCCGTACCCCCATATCTCCTCCACCCCCACCCCACCCCCCACCCAAGTACACGGCCCTTACCTCGAGGTCGCTCAAATCTACACACTGGCATGCCATCACCCACACCCACACCTACCCACACACTCACACCCTCTACTACAGCCCCGCCCAAGGACACAGCTGGATGTCACTCACATCAACGCGTCGACATGCCATCACCACGTGGTAGCCTTGCTGCATCAGGGCTTTGGTAATCTCAAACCCTATATCCATGTGTGTGTATGAGTGTGTGAGTATGAGTGTGTGAGGGAGGAGGAGGGGGGGTGCTGGAATGAGGGGGCTGGTAGGGGCCTACTTGTGTGTGTATGGGTGTGTGTGTATGGGTGTGTATGGGTGTGTGCATGAGTGTCCGTGTGCGAGTGTGTGTGTTTTTGTGTGCATGTTTGTGTATTGCGTGTGTATGTGGTAGCCTTGCTGCTTCAGGGCTTTGGTTATCTCAAAACCTATATCCATGTGTGTGTGAGTTTGTGTGTGTGTGCTTGAATGTGTTTCCTTTTGTGTGTGTGTCTGCGAGAGTGTGTGTGCGTGTGTGTATGAATGTGTGTGTGTGTGTGTGTGTGTGTGTGTTTGATTGAACGTAGGGTTTGGCTTACATCTAGTGTTGAGGGCAGTTTAGGGTTTGGCTTTCATCTAGTGTTGAGGGCAGTTTAGGGTTTGGCTTTCATCTAGTGTTAAGGGCAGTTTAGGGTTTGGCTTACATCTAGTGTTGAGGGCAGTTTAGGGTTTGGCTTACATCTAGTGTTGAGGGCAGTTTTGTGCTGAGGACTACACAACGTCCCAAAACCTATATGCATGGGATTGTATGTATGATAGGGCGTCAGGATAACATAACAAAAGGGTGGACTAAAAAACATCTCAAAACCTACATCCATGGAGGGTTTATGTCGATAATCTATTTTTTTTTTTCCATGAAATCAGGATAACAACAGGGTGGACTAAAAAACATCTCAAAACCTACATCCATGAGGGTGTACGTATAATCTATTAATACGGCATCAGGATAACAACAGGGTGGACTAAAAAACATCTCAAAACCTACATCCATGAGGGTGTACGTATAATCTATTCATACGACATCAGGATAACAACAGGGTGGACAAAAACAACATCCAAACCTACACATGAGGGTTCTGTACGTATAATCTATTCATACGACATCAGGATAACAACAGGGTGGACTAAAAAACATCTCAAAACCTACATCCATGAGGGTGTACGTATAATCTATTAATACGACATCAGGATAACAACAGGGTGGACTAAAAAACATCTCAAAACCTACATCCATGAGGGTGTACGCATAATCTATTCATACGACATCAGGATAACATAACAACAGGGTGGACTAAAAAACATCTCAAAACCTACATCCATGAGGGTGTACATATAATCTATTAATACGACATCAGGATTGTAGAACAGGGTGACTCTAACAAATACATCTCAAAAACCTACATCCATGAGGGTTGTCTGTACGTATAATCATCTTAATACGACATCAGAGAGCACAGGGTGTGGACTAAAAATACATCTCAAACATACATCCATGAGGGTGTACGTATAACTTCTTCCTCCGCCATCAGGACCACAGGGGGATAACCAACATCTCTAAACCTAATCCTGAGGGTGTCCGTCTCTTATTCATACGCCCTCAGGCTCCCCCCCCGGGTGGGCCTCACCCACATCTCCCCACCCCCTACTTCCTGCGGGTTTTCCGTCTCTCGATTCCCGACCTCGGATAATCACAACAGGGTGGACTCAAAACCCTTCTCCAAACCCTCCTCATGAGGGGTACCCTCTCCTTTTCTCCGCCCCTTCCGGATACCCTCACCACCGGGTGGCCTCCCCCCCCTCTCCCACCCTCCTCCTGAGGGTTGTCCTCTCTTCTTTCCCCGACCTCCGGATCACCGCCCAGGGTGGGCTCCCCCACCATCTCCCCCCCCTCCCCCTGCGGGTGTCCGTCTCCTTCTTCCTCCGCCCCTCCGTCTCCCCCCGGGTGGTGGCCCCCCGCCTTTCCCCCCCCCCTCTGCGGTGTTGTCGGTCTCCTCCTTCCCGCCTCCCGGCTCCCCGGGTGGTCCCCCCCTTCCCCTCCCCTGCGGGTGTGTCTCTTCTCCGTCCGGCTCCCCCGGGTGCTCCCCCCCCTTCCCCCTCTCTGGGGTCTGAATGTCCTACTTCAACCGCCTATCGGACAAATCTAAACCGGGCTGGAGATCACCCACCCACCGCCAACCCAGCCCTATGACGCTAGACCCTCCGTTCACACACCCCGCCCTCGGTCCCCTTCCCCCAACCACATCCCCCCCCCTCTCCCCCCCCCCCTCCTACAAACCTGCGGGATTGATGTACTCTCTTATACGAATCAGGATAAACAAACAGGGTGCCTAAAAAAAAAAACATCTCACAACCCTAACCTGCGCGGGGTACGTTAATTATTCATAGATCAGGATAAACACCAGGGTGGACTAAAAAACATTCAAACTCCATCCATGAGGGTGTACGTATATTATAATACGACATCAGGATAATAGAACACGGGTGGACTAAAAACAATCGCAAACTACATTCATGAGGGTTGTACGGAAATCTATAATACGGACAATCAGGATACATAACACCAGGTGACTAAACAACATTCAAACCTACATGCCATGAGGGGTGTGTCCGGTATCTCTTTCATACGAAATAAGATAACAACAGGGTGGACTAAAAAACATCTCAAAACCTACATCCATGAGGGTGTACGTATAACTATCATACGGACATCGGATGATAACATCAACCAGGGTGACACCACACATCTCCCACCTCTAATCCATGAGGGTGTACGTATAATCTATTCATACGACATCAGGATAACAACAGGGTGGACTAAAAAACATCTCAAAACCTACATCCATGAGGGTGTACGTATAATCTATTCATACGACATCAGGATAACATAACAAAAGGGTGGACTAAAAAACATCTCAAAACTACATCATGAGGGTGTATCGTATAATCGTATTATACGGACATCAGGAAACAACAGGAGTGGACTAAAAATACATCTCAAAAACACTAATCATGAGGGTTTGTACGTACAGCTATGAATAGACCATCAGGATAACAACAGGGTGGACTAAAAAACATCTCAAAACCTACATCCATGAGGGTGTACGTATAATCTATTCATACGACATCAGGATAACAACAGGGTGGACTAAAAAACATCTCAAAACCTACATCCATGAGGGTGTACGTATAATCTATTCATACGACATCAGGATAACAACAGGGTGGACTAAAAAACATCTCAAAACCTACATCCATGAGGGTGTACGTATAATCTATTAATACAACATCAGGATAACATACAAACAGTGGTGGACTAAAAACATCTCAAACCTACCTCCATGAGGGTGACGTATAATCTATTCACTACGAGCATCAGGATAAACCATAACAAACAGGGTGGACTAAAAAACTCTCAAAACCTACATCCATGAGGGGTAAATATAATCTATTCTACGACATAGGGGGGGGAAAATAACAACAGGGTGGACTAAAAACATCTCAAAACTAATCATGAGGGGTAAGGCTAATCGATTAATAAACCATCCGGATAACCTCTATGGGTGGACTTCCAAAAATCTCCTAGAAAACTATCTCCATGGGATTCTATTCATGGTAGGGCATCAGGATAACATTCAATAGGGTGGAATACATAACATCTCAAAATCTGCATCCATGGAAGTGTATGTAAAATATGACACCAGGATGACATGCAAAAAGTTGGTAAGCATATCACAGCGTGCAGACTGAGGCGTGCATTGGATAGGGACGGCAGGAAGAGAACAGGATGGAACTGGCGACTACACCAAATCGCAACACGTCCCGAGGGCGTCCGACACAAAGCGATGCGGAAAATGGCGGAAAGTGTGTGGGCTATCGGGAGACGACGGGTTGGCAAGGGAATGGAACAGACTAGAGAGCGATAGACGGTTTGGCGGACGTTGTTCAAGGCGGATCTCCGGAATCGGGTCGGACGGAACCAGAGTGGAACAGCAGGGTGAATCTCGGGGGCTCCTGCCCCCCAGCAGGGGGGAATCCACAGCATGCCAAATACTTACTGCATCCACAAAGCATGCCAACATCACTAAACTATACTGCATCCAAAACAGCAATGCCCCCAAAACTGCAAAAATCCCAGCATACATAACCAAAATACTGCACTTGCCTCCCACAGCATTGGCCAATACTGGCATCACAGCAGCCAAAATACTCTATACTGGCAATCCACAGCATGTCAATACTTGCATCCACAGCAGCCAATTAACTTGCATCCCACAAGCATGCCAAAAAACTAAAACTGGCAAACCACCAGCATGCCAGAATACTATACTGCAAATCCACAGCATGCCAAATAACTACCTCTGCATCCCACAGCATGCCAAAAAAACCTGCATCCACAGCATGCAAATACTTACTGCAAAATCCACCAACAGCATGCCAAAATAAAAAACTGCAATATCCACAGCTGCCAAATAAATACCATACCACTACCGCATCCACAAGCATGCCAAATACTTACTACTCTGCCATCCATATCACCAGCATGCCAAAATACTGCTCCACAGCATGCCAAAAACTGCAATCCACAGCATTGCCAAATACCTGCCATCCACAAGCAATGGCCAATACTACTCTACACTGCATCCACAGCTGCCAAATACTTGCAATCCCAACAGCATGTCAATACTGCATCCACAGCCAATGCCAATACTTGCATCCACAGCATGCAATGCCAAATACCTGCTGCATCCAATCCACAGCATGCCAAAAACTGCATCCACAGCATGCCAAATACTGCATCCACAGCATGCCAAATACTGCATCCACAGCATGCCAAATACTGCATCCACAGCATGCCAAATACTGCATCCACAGCATGCCAAATACTGCATCCACAGCATGCCAAAAACTGCATCCAAAAACTGCATCCGCATCCACAGGTGTGTTGGATCTGGTGGCAGAATTACATACAGTTGATTGCAAATACTAGAATGGCTGATCTGACATATGACCGATATAATGTATGACACATGATCTGGCATATAAATGATATAATCTATTATGATAGACAATCTGAAATATAACTGATATAAAGAAATACAAAGATAGACGATCTGACATAGAACTGATACTATATATGAAATACGATCTGACATATAATTTCTATACGAAATACTAGGATGGAAGACCTGACATATTACTGATATCATATATGATGATGGAGGATCTGAAATATACGTTATAAGTAGGGCCTGTTTCCAATATCGCACGTGTTATTTTTCATTACCCGTACGATACAATCGTGAATATAAATATCGTACGGTAAATCGTGATAAATCGATACGCTCCTGTTAAAACGGACATTTTTAATAACCCCTTTTTGGGGGAAAAAAACAGTAGAAGAAGACCAAGGGGATATAACAGGAAATACCGTTACAGAACGTCCATACACTTTAAAATCAAGTCAATAAACAATTACTTGAGGGAGATAGAAACCGGTAATATTGGTTGTCTATTACCGTACGATATATCGTGATATATCGTACGGTAATAAGGCGATATACTGGATTCCCTGGCCCAGAGACCCATTGCCAAGAAATCCCAGGCAAATCTGCTAATCATAACCACTAGAAAGAACACACTCAAAACTTCAAATTCACCTCCACTTTGAAAGCCCCAAACTAATACACTTCCACCTTAATAGCACCCACCCCTATTAGCACCAGACGTGCCTTGAAAATCAATCAAATCAACGCTATCACCCTCACCTTCTCATTTGCTGCTGAGTAGGCCATGGTGAGTGTGCCCTGGGCCTCCGAGAGCAATCTGCGAGCGAGCAAAAATGTGCGCGCAGAGAGGTGTGTCTGCCTGCTAGGATTGAACCCACGACCCCCCCAAAAGCGTAGCTGTCTAAGCCGATATGAAATCACGTGCTATTCCACTCAACACGATATATATCGTACGATACTAAACACGGTAAAACTCTACACCTGTACGATATATCCCGGTAAACACGATATATCGTACGGTAATCCCGAAAATATCGTACGGTACAAGATTAATATCGTACGATATATCGTACGGTACACGGTAAAATAAATATCGTACGATATAAAGCTTGACAGCCCTAGTTATAAGTTTGTAACTGATATGATGATTCATCAACATGTCATGTAGCAAGGCCTTGGCAACAGATGTAAATAGTGGGGCGGGTGGGGTGGGAGGGAGGGAGTGTTTTTGTGTGTGCACGTGTGTGTGTGTGTGGGGGGGGGGGGGGTTAAAGCGTCTCTACAGATTTTGCAAAACATGGCTTCCTAGTGTGACAGGCAATCTTGTATTTACCCCCACCAAGTGGAACGAAGAAAAACCCACCCCACCCCACCTCCTACACCTAGACCAACACCACCCCAATTTAAAACATGGCTTCCCAGTATGACAGGCAATGTTGTATTTACCCCCACCAAGTGGGACGAAGCTGCACTTACATGGCTTCCTACCTAGTATGATAACCAAGTTATGAGAATGCCTGGTGGGGCGCGGTATTAAGGGAGCCATGTCTTCCGGCAGTAGATAACAGGCTGCTACTTAACCTGGAAAAAGCTACCATGGCGGTTGACAACAACCACGAAAAATAAAGCTTCCCTGTAGGGACTCGAACTCAGCACCTTCTTCAGTCCAGCGAAATGATCAACCATTGAACCATTCGCCGAACCGGGATATGGCTTCCTACCTAGTATGATACCTCATCACCCATAGCATGATGAACCAGTGATGAGTGAGAGGGTCATGACCACCACCACCCATAACCACCACAACCACCACCAGCGAATGATCAACCATTGAACCATTCGCCCAACTGGGATATGGATTCTTACCTAGTATGATGATAACAACCTCATCACCCATAGCATGAAGACCAGTGATAAGTGAGAGGGCCAGGACCACCACTACCCATAACCACCTCGACCGCCACCACCACCGGTATGATAACCAATGTTACTCACCGATTCCCGAGTTAGCCCATGCAAGCAAACCACCACAACCGCCACCACCACCAGTATGATAACCCGTGTTACTCACCGATTCCGGAGTTAGCCCCTGCAAGCAAATGACCACGACCACCACCACGACTGCCACCACCACCAATATGATAACCAATGTTACTCACCGATTCCGGAGTTAGCCCCTGCAAGCAAGAATGTGTGAGTTGGTAAGTCAGCTAAACTGTCAACATCTGGAAACATTTGGAACAACTGGAAACATTGGAAACAAGTGAGAGATGTGCAGCCAGCTGCAATCGAAACGTCTGGAAACAGATAGAAACACTGGAGAAATTGGAAAATGTGGAAACAAGTGAGAGATGTTAAGTCAGCTGTATTGCGAGCATTTGGAAACATGTGAACAATAAAGAAATTGGAAACATTGGAAACACGTTTGAGATGCAAAGTCAGCTGTATTGGAAGCATTTGGAAACATTGTAAGCATTTTTAATCACTGGATAAATTAGAAACATTGGAAACATGTGCGAGATGCAAAGTCAGCTGTATTGGAAACATTTGATGAAGATGCTGCCCTGCCAAGGGCATTGTGAGTTTTTTGTTACTTCCATGATAACAGTTGAAAGCGTCTCATTTTTACCGCTTGATCTTCAAAACAGCTAAAAGAACATAGGATCAGTAGATTTATTTTGCTATTTTTGGGTGGTTGGCCCCAGTGCAAGAAAACAGGCTGGCCCCTCAACCTCACACCTCGTATTAAGGTGTCATATTTATTTATTTATGTATTGGTCGTTTGCTACAGACTGGGTTGTGGTTAGGTGAATCATTTCTGTAATCAGTGTCCCCGTGCTGTGTGTCCATGGCTGTGTGCACCCATTTGTGCATGTTAGTATTACAGCTAGTGCTTGTATGAAGGCGGCTGTTATTATATCTACATACGAATGCATGCAAGTGTGTGTATGGCTGTATGCATGCATTTGTGTATGTTAGTTTTGCAGTTAGTGCATGTATGGAGGTGGCTGTTATTATGTCTACGTATGCATGCATGCAAGTGTGTGTATAGGTGCATGCATGTGTGTTAGTTAGTATCAAGGTATTACAGTTAGTGCATGTATGGAAGGTGGCTTTGTTTATTATGTCCTACGTTATGCATGGACCATGCAAGTGGGTGTTTTAGGGTGCATGCGGGTGTGGTTAGTTTAGTGATTAACGGTATTACAGTAAGTGCATGTATGGAGGTGGCTGTTATTATGTCTACGTACGCATGCATGCAAGTGCGTGTATGGCTGTTATTATGTTTACGTATGCATGCATGCAACTGTGTGTACGGCTGGCTGTTCAAATGTTTGTATGTATGTCAGTGCAAAGATGAGGGTGGCTTCGAGTATGTCTGTGTCTGCATGCATGCAAGTCTATGTATCTCTGACTGTACGCATGCTTGTTTGTGTGTTAGTGCACGGATTAAGGTGAATGTGATTAATTATGTGTATGCATGCACGCATGCAGGCTATGTATTGCTGACTGTAAGCATGCTTGTATGTGTGTTAGTGCAAGGATAAAGGTGACAGTGATTATGTCTAGGCATGCATGAAAGTCTATGCATGGCTGAATGTATGTATGTTAGCATTTTTGTTAGTGTAAGGATGAGGGTAACTGTGATTATGTGTATGTGTGCATGAAAGTGTAAGTATGGCTGAATGTATGTATGTTAGTATGTGTGTTAGTGCAAGGATGAGGGTGACTTTGATTATGAATATGTGTGCGTGCAAGTGTGCGGAAGGCTGAATGTAGGTATGTTAGTATGTGTGGAAGGGGAAGGATAAAAGTGACTGTGATTATGTCTATGTGTGCATGGGAGTCTATGTAAGGCTGGCTGGATGTATGTATGTTAGTATATGTCTTAGTGCATGGATAAAGGTGCTGTGGTTATGTATATGTATATAATATATCCATGCAAGTGTATTTATGGCTGCATGTATGTATGTTAGTACCGGTATGTGTCTTCGTGCATGGAGAAAGGCGCTGTGATTATTCATCACAGTCCAGTTGTGTATCACTGACCTGTTACCACAGCCCGCGGCGACTTCGAAGCATCCACCATCGTTATTTCTCGTTGGGTCGGTGTAAAGGCACGGATTGGACGTAACGCGGGACGAAATGGAGTCGGGGCAGCGGTCGATCACAACCAAGGGATGAATTGGAGCAGTCTGGTGATAATGGGAATAGACGCTGTAGAAGAGAAGACTGTTGAGGTGTAATTAATGTAATGAGAAGCGGGTGCGAAGTCGCATAGGTGTGACGTGCCTTCTATCGCGCGATCAGATACTTCGGTTCCTGCTGTCTAATGTTACGAGCATCAAACTGTGTTGGAAAGCTGTGTGCATCTGCGTGAAACTGCGCTCATCTTTGCCCATCCGCATCCGTAGCGATATTCGTACTGGCCTGGTCCTGTCAAGTTAGATAACTATGAGTGATAACTACGAGATTACACTTAGGGTACTGGCGCCACGCTGGCAAGCACCATTCATCCCTTGCCCTTGGTTGCAATACATGCCAGGCTGGTTGCTTTTCCGTCGACGACTTCACTATTGACTACATGACTACACGATACACTGGAACGACTGGAACGTCAATACTCAGAAACCTGAAGCGATCGCTTTCTTCCTAGTCCCCAACGTCAAGTATCGTTTACTCAGCTTATACCAAGATCTGCTGCGAGAATTCTGGTCATATCGCTTGAAACGCACACAGTCTTCAAGACAAGGGATTGTCAGCAAGGCAGTTCCCTTCTCATATACCCTGGTGGAGTGTAGAGTGAAGCACAGGGGATGAAGATGGTGGAGGCAACACAAGGACCAAGAGCTGTGGTGACAGGTTAGCACTGCTCTAGAGGTCTTTAGGAGGGGTCTGCTGCTAGAGGGGGCCATAAATCCCTACGGCAGCCCGCACACTGTTCAGGTTGTTGAATACCTGTTTATGTACATCACTGGTTAAACATGTAGTTGTTGAACATGTGTTTAACAACCTGAACAGGTGCAGGCTACGGTAGGGGATGGGAGTACCCCTGTGGTGACAAGTTAGTACTGCTCTAGAGGTTTGCAAGAATAGTGCCCAAACATACAAGCATACAGGCATAGGGTGCAAGCTTGCATTCAGACAATCGCAGGGCACAAGCAAAGAGCACAAACTGAAATCCATATAGCCATGGGGCCCAAACTGACATGCATACAGGCATATGGTGGAAACTTGCATTCACAAAACCGCAGCGAGCAAACATACATGTATATAGGCATAGGGTACAAACTTGCATTCATACAACTGCATAGCGCAAAGTGAGGGTGCAAGCTTCAATGCTTGGAGATTTGGGTACTGTAGGGCACCAGGAAAACAACCATCAACATCAGCAGCAGCAGCAGCACCATCCTCATCCTCATCCTCATCCTCATCACCATCACCATCGTCCTCGTCCTTGTTCTCCTCACCCTCACCCTCACCCTTACCCTCATCCTCACCTGAATCATCACCATCCTCACCCTCACCATCATCATCACCATCATCATCATCATCATCATCATCACCACCACCACCACCACCACCACCATCGTCACTCTCACCATCACCCTCACCATCATCATCACAAAAGGGTTCAAACGTACATCCATGCATGCAACCACACGTTGCAAACTTATATTTATTCAAGTGCAGGTTGCGAACATAGGGCTTAAGAGTTACACGCAAATAGCCATAGGGCGCAAACGTGCATCCATACGCCCATACATCCATACAGCCGTACTCAGCCTTGTGCAAATACACAGCCACATACATGGACAACACCAACACCAAACAACCAACACTGAACAACCAACACCAAACAACTTGTGCGAACACAAAGGCTCGCATGCTGGACAACACCAACACCAACCAACACCAACCAACCTTCCTCATACAACTTGTGCAAACACAAAGCCCCACATGAATGGGAAGTATGACACATGAATCTTCTGATCCACACAGTTTATTTTGGGGGGGGCTACTGGTAGCAGCTTCTAGGCTGCTCCCTTTCCCTGTCCTTCGTGTCTTATGTGTATGCATGCATGCAGCCATACATGGGCTTGCAGACATACAGCCTCACATGCGCATTAGATGATGATGCATACATTCACATATCCATACAATGACTCGCACGCATGCAGCCATACCTTCGCTTGCAGACATGCAACCTCGCATTCGCACAAATCAGGTTGCATGCGTCTACAATAACTCACACGCATGCAACCACACATAGGCTCGCAGACATGCAACCTTGCATGCGCACAGCCGAAGACGCATGCATCCTCACATCCATGCAACAACTCACATGCATGCAGCCATACCGTCGCTTGCAGACATATAACCTAGCATTCGCACAGCTTAAAAAGCATAGATACTATCATACATGCAACAACTCGCATGCATGCAGCCATACCTTTGCTTGGATATTATAAACAAGTCTCGCATCTATACACAGCCTTTAAAAATGCACACATCCCCTCACATCTAAGCCACTAATTTTTAATTGTGCCACCCGCGATGCCATTTATTTTTTCCACCACTCCGCTGCATTGGCAACGGATGGCCTTAGGCTAAAACGTATTTTTCCTTTGGGTGCAACGCAAATGCCATTTTCCTTGCTGCATGCATGGCCAACGGATGGCCTAAGGCTTAAAACTATTTCTGTGCAACAACGATGCCATTTCAGCCGGCATGCATGGCAACGGATGGCTTAGGCTAAACTATTTCGTTCTTGGTGCAACGCGATGGCCCATTCCACCAATCCGCTGCAATGGCACGGAGGGCCTTAGCCCTAATCTCTAGTCAGAAATTAAATGCCCCCATCAATCAAACGCCCCCCTGGGCGTCCTGCGCTCCGCGGATTGGGGGGCCAGCGCCGGCGCAACTGAGGTGCACGTTTGTTGCTCAATTTTGGCTCGGGTCCGCACTAAGACCGCTAAAATCCCTTTTTAAAAAACAAGATTAGTAGATCCTAATACAGATTTAAAAACTAATCCTTGTACAGATCAGATCCTAATACAGATCAGATCCTAGTACAGATCAGATCCTAATACAGATTATCATGTGATCAGACATACATGTGCATACCTACAGCCTAGCTTGACCAAGTGGATTGTTTATTTTTTTTTTTTTTTTGTTTTCTTTTTTTTTTTTTTTTTTTTTTTTTTTTTTTTTTTTTTTTTTTTTTTTTCTTTTTTCTAATTTCCGCTGCCCACCAGCCCTCCCTTTTTGCTGTTAATATTGGGTTAACCACACGTTCCCCTTGTCCCTCATCAGCCGCCTTGGAGGTTTTTTTTGAGTCCTGGGGGCTCATTTAGCCATGCCGTGCACATGCGTGCGCCTCAAATGTGTTCTTTTGGGGGCTACGTGTAGCAGCTTCTAGACAGCTCCCTTTCCCCATCATTGGGTCAAACTTAAAGCTAGCTAGTGCATCTGAAAGCATGACAGGCATTCCAAAGCAGCCATGATCTTGGGGCTTGACTCAGTCGCTGGCTAATACATTCACATAATCACATCTACACACAGACTAGCATACGTTAACAGACTCACATTAGCACAGACACATGTGTAGGGAACAGCAATATGATCTCATGTCATCATATGATGCCGGCAGTCTGGCTAGGCTAACATTAACAGTTATATACAGTATCATATTATGCAATTTGTATGATATCATATGAGATCATACTCGTCTTTGTTCAACATCATATGACATACCGGTCCCTTACTATGTGTCCAATACCGTTGACTCAGCATCTCCCACCTTATACTGAATTGCAGGGGCTAACTCCGGAATCGGTGAGTACAGGTGCAGAGGTACATCATAAGGTGCATAGGTACATCATAAGGTACAGAGGTGCATCATAAGGTGGAGACGAGAAGTACCTTAGAGAGATGAGCTGCACTTCATGATATATCTGGGAGATGATGTACTGCCACTTTATGATGTACTGTTGACACCTTTAGTTCATACAGCGCGCTATCTATTGGATGCTAGTATGCATTTAGTGTGTACTGTACATCATCATTGGACACAATGGACTTGTAGTTTGTATGGTGTGTTGTCTATTGGATGCTAATATGCATTTAGTTTGTACTGTACATCATCATTGGACACAATGGACTTGTAGTTTGTATGGTGTGTTGTCTATTGGATGCTAATATGCATTTAGTGTGTACTGTACATCATCATTGGACACAATGGACTTGTAGTTTGTATGGTGTGTTGTCTATTGGATGCTAATATGCATTTAGTGTGTACTGTACATCATCATTGGACACAATGGACTTGTAGTTTGTATGGTGTGTTGTCTATTGGATGCTAATATGCATTTAGTTTGTACTGTACATCATCATTGGACACAATGGACTTGTAGTTTGTATGGTGTGTTGTCTATCGGATGCTAATATGCATTTAGTTTGTACTGTACATCATCATTGAACACAATGGACTTGTAGTTTGTATGGTGTGTTGTCTATTGGATGCTAATATGCATTTAGTTTGTACTGTACATCATCATTGGACACAATGGACTTGTAGTTTGTATGGTGTGTTTTCTATTGGATGCTAATATGCATTTAGTTTGTACTGTACATCATCATTGGCTAAAATATACTTTTAGTTTGTATGGTGTGTTGTCTATTTGATCCTAGGATACTACTTGTAGTTCATACAATTCAGTGTATATTGGATAATAAGATGCTCTAGTTTGTAAAGTGCGTTATCTATCGGATTCAAAGATGCTTTTAGTTTGTACCTTGGGTCATCATTGCATTCGAAGATGCTTTAAATTTGTACTTCACGTCATTATTGAATACTAAGATGCTTTTATTTTGTATGGCAGTGATCTGCCACCTAACCTTACCTGGGCGTTTCATGTTGGGAGGGTTTCCCACCCTGTACTCGTCATCGGAAGTGCAGCAGCAGCATACATAAATAAATAGTACGCTCTATTATGAGGCGTGAGGTTGAGGGGGGCAGCCCGTTTGCTTGCACTGGGGCAAACCACTACGAAGCAGGGAAAATAAATAAACAGTCACCTTATTACGAGGTGTGAGGTTGTGAGGGTGCCAGCCCATTTGCTTGCACTGGGGCCAACCTCCAAGAGGCAGGGATAATAAATAAATAGTAGCTCTAATAAATGGTGTGAGGTTGAGGGGGCCAGACTGTTTGCTTGCACTGGGGGCAACATCCAATAATAAGCAGGGATGAGCAGCATCCTCCAGCATCCTGGCGTTATCGATTGGATGCCAAAATCCGTTTAGTTTGTATGGTAGTGGCCTGCCTTTCATCCTTACCTGTGCATTGCGTGTTGGGAGGGTTTCCCACCCTGTAATTTTTGACATAAGTGCAGCAGCAGTAATAATACATTAATAGTACACCTTATTACGAGGTGTGAGGTTGAGGGGGCCAGCCCGTTGGCTTGCACTGGGGCCAACCACCAAGAAGAAGCATCCTCCAGCACCCTGGCGTTATCATTGGATTAAAAGACCCTGTTAGTTTGTATGGTAGTGGCTGCTACTCATCCTTACCTGGGTGTTGCTTGTTGGGAGGGTTTCTCACCCTGTACGCGTCGACGGAAGTGCAGCAGCATAAATAAATATGTACATAGTATTCCTTATTATGAGGCGTGAGGTTGAGGGGGCCAGCCCGTTTGCTTGCACTGGGGCCAACCACCAATAATAAGCAGGATAATAAATACATAGTACGCCTTATTACGAGGTGTGAGGTTGAGGGGGGGTAGCCCGTTTGCTTGCACTGGGGCCAACCACCAAGAAGAAGCAGGGGTAAGTAGCATCCTCCAGCACCCTGGCGTTATCGATTGGATGCCAAGGTCCTTTTAGCTTGCATGGTAGGGACTGCTACTCATCCAGTCATCCTTACTTGGGCATTGCATATTGAGAGGGTTTCCCACCCTGTACTCGTCAACGTATGCGGCAGCATCCTCCAGCACCCTGGTGTTATCGATTGGATGCCAAGGTCCTTTTAGCTACTCAAGCCTGATTTCAGGAAAGTTGCATAGCCACTGCACCGTCTATTTTTGTTTTGTGCGACACGTTGCAATTCCGTTGCTGCATGGCGACGCATGGGTCCAGCTTAAAAGGTCAGAAGTGCCCCCGGACCCCCCCTGGCTGTGCGCTCTGCTGGGATCACGGGGCAGCGCGTCACACTGGGGTCGCACTGAGTCGCTCAATTTGCGGCGCGTTGCACGAAAAACAAAAAAAGCCATCGTATATTGAAGTGCAAAGTGTGGCACGTAGCTCAGTGGGCGACAGAATGCAAATTCTGACTAGTCCAGGCAAACCCATGTGTCGCCTTGCAGCCACGGAATAGCAATGCAGTGGTAAACCCTATGCCCTAAAACCTAAAACCTTGGACCTATTTCATGCTTATAATTTACCCAAATGTCCACTTTTATAATCTTAAAATGTACAACCTACATGACGCGTCCTCGTAAAAAAAAACTGTCCTCAGCACAAGATGTAACCCAAACCCTACGTCCAACCAAAACCAACAAACGCGCCACACACACCCCACACCAGCACAACACACACACATTCATATACACACATGCCAACACAAACCGCCACACAAAAAACACAACACACACTCCACTACACAAAAAACACTCATAACACACAAACTACGAACCAATGACTCACTCATATACACACACTCACACACACACTCATACATACACATACACACACATGGATATAGGGTTTTGAGTATAAAACCCAAAGGGGGCCACCTGAATGCAAGCAAGGCTAAAGCCCACGTGGGGTTGATGGCAATGTCCATACACGGTCACATTCCCATAACACCAAACACACACATCACTCATAACACACACATCATTACACATACATCAGCACACTCACGCACTGCACCTCACACACCATACAACAAACACATGGATATAGGGTTTTGAAATTTACCAAGGGCCTGAATGCAAGCAAGGCTACCCCACGTGTGGAGCAGGTCGAACGGCGTTGACCGCTAGTAACCTCCAGCTAAGGGCCTGTGTACGTGGGTTGGGTGGGGGGTCCCTTCCAGGTATATGTGTGTATGTGGGTTGGGTGTCGGGTGGTAATGGTGGTGGTAATGAAGGTGTGGTGTCCGGTGGTGGATGGGGTGTGTGTGTGGTTGGGGGGGAGGGGGGGAATGGGTTCATCGATGCGTTAATGTGAGTCACCTCCCAGCCAGTTGCTGGTATACTTGGGTGGGGTGTCTGGGTAGTCCGTATTTGGGTTTGGGGGGTTGTGTGGTGTGGGTAGATGTGTGTAATGTAATGTGGGGGGGTCGGTGTGATGTGTGTGTGTGGTGGGGGGGGGGGTGATGGTATCTCGACGCGTTAATGTGAGTCACCTCCAGCTCAGTGCTGTATAACTTGGGTTGGCGGGGTGGTCTGTTTAAGTTAACGGGTAAAATGTGGGTGGGGGGTTGTCGGGTAGATTGTGTTGTATGTGGGGTGTTGGGTGTCGGTTGATGGGCATGTCGACGTATTGATGTGAGTGACCTCTAGCTGTGTTCTTGGGTGGAGCTGTAGGAGAGGTTATGAGTGTGTTGGTAGGTGTGGGTGTGGGGGGTAGCATGTCGGCAGGTAGATTTGAGTGACCTTAAGCAAAGGGCTGTGTACTTGGGTGAGGATGGGGGTGGGGCTGTAGGAGAGGGTGTGGGTATTGGTGTGTGGGTGATGACATGTCGACGCGTTGATGTGAGTGACCTCCAGCTAAGAGCTGTGTACATGTGTGGGGGTGGGGGTGTAGGAGAGGGTGTGGGTATGGGTGTGTTGGTGATGGCATGCTGACGCGTTGTTGTGAGTGGGGCTACGATCTAGGAGGGAGAACAAAAGTGGCTGGGTGCTATCGAGGCTGTGTACGTGGGTGTGGGTGTGGGAGAGGGTGTTAATGTGTGTATGTCGGTGTGGGTGTGGAAATGTCGGACCCTCTCTTCCCCCCCCCCTCCCTCCCCCCGCCCACACACACACACACACACACCCCTCATCCTACTCTCTTTCCCCGCCCTTCCCGTGCATGTGAGATACGGTGCTAGGGATTGACAAGATGAATGACCACAATGCTCAATGCTTTGTATTTGTATGATGACCAAACGCTCAATGTTGAAACCCTCCCCCCCCCTCCTCAACCCCTAAAAAACCCTTCACCCCACCCCAACCCAAACCCTCTCCCCCCACCCCCAACCCCCCAACCCCCCCCCCTCCCACCCTTCCCCCTGCCAAAAAAACCCTCCCACCACCAAGCTCTCCCTCCCCCCACCACCAGACCCCCACCCCCCCACCCACACCACTTAGCCCCCACTCACCCCCCCTCCCCCTCCCCCCCCCCCCCTGCCCCCCCCAACCCCCCCCTTCTCCCTCCCATGCCCTTTTGCAAGGCCTGTTGAGATGCTGAAGTAAAAGCTTTGATGGCATGGATCACTTCAAACACACAATTGCACCCCCCCACCCATCCACCCCACCCCACAAACTCAACCCCAAAACCCAACCAACCCAACCCAACCCAACCCAACCCCAACCCACCCCAACCGACCCCCCAAAAAACCCCCCCTCTCCTCACCCCCCCCCAACCCCCAACCCCTCTTCCTTCCCCTCCCTTTGAAGCATATGCGAGAAATGCCCGTGTTAAAAGAGCTTGATGGCATGAATCACTTCAACACATAATGCACCTACCCTTCGCCACCCCACCACCACAACTCTCAATCAACCACCCAACCCAACCCAACCCCAATCCAACCCAACCCAACCCAAACCCCAACCCACCCCAACCCCCCCCCACGCCCTCTCCCCCCCACCCAAAACCAAACCCCTCTTCCTCCCCCCTCCCTTTGAGGCATGCAGATAGCGTGTAAAAAGCTTGATGGCATGAATCACCCGTCAACACAAACAATTCCAACAGCCCACGCCCACCCCACCCACCACAAACTCAACCCAACTCCACCTAAACACGAACACAATCCAAACACAACAAACACAACACCGCAACACCAATCCAACCCACCCCAAACCCATCCCCAACCCACACCCACCCAACCCCAAACCCAGCCCCCGCAACCCAACCAACCCAACCCCCCCTCCTCCCCCCCTACCATTCTCCATCTCCCCTCCCCCCCCCCCCCCCGCCCCCCCCCCCCCCCCTTAAGAAAGGAACTCCCCCTGAACAACCCTCTCCCTCCTCCGCCCCCCCCATCCCTTGAAAGGCTTGTTGAGACAAGCGCGGAAAGAGCTCGATGGCATGAATGTCCCACCCCCCCCCGCCCCCAGGCCCCAAGAACCCCCCCCCTCAACCCACCCCCCACCTCCCCCCCTAACCTCCCCCTCCCCTCGCCTCCCCTCCTCTCCATACCGCTCCGCTCGCCCCCCCCCCCCCCCCACCCCCCCCCCCCTCCTCATACAACACTAACACACCACAGCACACGCACACACCACTTCCTCTCTCCTCCCCCTCCCTTTCAAGCCTGTGAGATAGCGCGTAAAGAGCTTGATGGCATGAATCTTCCCGGTAGCAGTGAGTGTGCGCGACTGGACCTGATGGACTTCAGCTCTGTACGTGAGTTTGCACGAAAGCAAAAGTCAGAGTTGAGCGCTTTGGAAAAGAACTCAGATCCTAAGGAGGTATTGGCATCCCGAGGGGTGAAGTTGCTAGTCAACAATGCAGGTGCGCAGTCAATCACTCATTGGCCCTAAGGATTTGTGGGGGTTCAGTTCATTGGCCCCAAGCCTGAGCAAATTGGGAAAGGGTTAATTTGTGATTTTTTTGAAAATAGTTCAGATCCCAAGGAGGCATTGGCATCCCGAGGGGTGAAGTTGCTTGTCAACAATGCAGGTGCGCAGTCAATCACTCATTGGTCCCAAGGAATTTTGGGCGGTCAGTTAATTGGCCCCAAGTAACTTTGTATGCTATATTGTCTGATATTGTATGATATATCATGCAATTTCGTATGATATATTGTCTGATATCGTATGATATATCATGTAATATCGTATGATATATCGTGCAATATTGTATGATATACTGTCTGATATCGTATGATATATTGTGTCTAATATTTTCACTATATTATTGTCTGATATCCGTATAAATACATTGCAAATCGCAACGGTACTTCTGTCTGGTTCGTATAGTATTATCATGCAACTATTGGTTAGATATCTGGGCTGATCTCGATGAGGTATCGCAAATAAATCGTGGAACAAGGACCCATGTTAGCAATCCAACCATAAGTTCGTTAACAGCTCACTGCAGATTATGTTATATTTACCTGCCTGATCGCGGGCTACTCCTTTTGACGATTTGACGATTGTTGATCTTCTCCTTCTCCTTCTCCTTCTCCTTCTCCTTCTCCTTCTCCTTCTCCTTCTCCTTCTCCTTCTCCTTCTCCTTCTCCTTCTCCTTCTCCTTCTCCTTCGCCTTGCTCCGTCTCCTTCTCCTTCTCCTTCTCCTTTCTTCTCCTTCTTCTCCTTCTCCTCTCCTTCTCTTCGCTCCTTCTGCTCCTTCTTCTCCTTCTCCTTCTTCTCCTTCTCCTTCTTCTTCTTCTCTTCTTCTTTCTCTTCTTCTTCTTCTCTTCTTCTTGTCCTTCTTCTCTTCTTTCAATTCATACTCCTTCCAGTCCGATCACTATGGTCTGTACGTGGTTTATCTGCCTCGAGATATTTTTGCAGTTCAGTCAGGCTTCAGTTAAGGTTTTTCTTCTCATCTTCCGCGTTTCGCCGATGGTGGCTCAATGATTGAGTTCGTCGCTTGACACTCTGCAGAAGGTGCGGGTTTCTAATCCCCTACCGGGTGCGTCCTTAGTGTTCGCGGTCGCCTGTAAGGCCATCGGTAGTCAGCTTTCAGTAAGTCAGCAAGCCCGTTCTCTACCTGTAAGAACATGGCTTCCTTAATCCCCATTATCCCACGCCCCCCCATGC
The DNA here is from genome assembly GCA_013435795.1 of Chlamydomonas sp. ICE-L. Lineage (NCBI taxonomy): Eukaryota > Viridiplantae > Chlorophyta > Chlorophyceae > Chlamydomonadales > Chlamydomonadaceae > Chlamydomonas > Chlamydomonas sp. ICE-L. Next base: position 14,985,607 of record JACBWV010000552.1, read on the forward strand.
GTTCATCATTACCTTCAAGCGGTTGTCTGGTAGCTTTCTCTAGGCGTTAGTCTCCACCATGGACACAGCATCTGTGGTAGCTTATTCGCGGTAACGTTTTTTATTTTTTCCAGGGGTACCTCTAGAAACAATTGCCATTTTGTACGGTGATGACGTTTTTGTAACACGTTTGTACCCTTGGTCTGCCTTGCAAAGCTTGCCTAGCCTCTATTAGAGTACGAGCTGTCACGTGTAATCGGCGTGAAAACAGTCACTGCTGGACGAGTGTCTCCTGCCCGCACGTTCAAAACAACCTGAAGACCGCTGTTTGTTTGTTAGAGCCCCCGGGTAGCGCAATAACGGCTAATGGGGCTTGCCCAACCATGATGTCAGGAGGGGCTAAAATGAAAAACAAACTTATGAACTGAACCCCAAACAATATTTACCAATGGAGGCCCTAAGTCCGTACTTTAGTGATCATTTAATTTTGCGATTCTCGTCGCAATTTAAATAAATTGTATAAGCTTTCTCGATCCTTCAAAGAATTCAGGTTTTGTGACCATCCTCCTGCTGAAGTCTTTATCAACCAACTCAGATTCAGTTCTCAATTTCTCAAAAAGCAATTTCCTATCCTCAGAGTATAAAAGACATCTGAACATTACATGCATTTCATCTTATACATACCACTCTTCTACCATCAACCACCATTCAACGGCACTTTAAAGTTCTACTAAAACGAATAATAAATAATAAATAAATAAAAATACAATCACATTTCACTACGTATTATATTACTCTGCATTATATTACATTGCATTACATGTCATTTCGCTGCATTACTTCACATTACATCACATTACATCATATTACATCACATAATATTGCATAACAACTCAGGCCCTAACTGTGACTGTGCAGGTGTAATGGGAGTGGCTATGGGTGCAGATGGATAGTACCACCACTTGGCCACTCTTTGCTCCTAAGCATCACTGTGACACTGCGACTGTACAGGTGTAATGGACCGGATATGGACGCAGTTGGAAAGGACTACCGATTGCATCTTGTTCACTCCTAATCATTTCTGTAACACTGTGACTGTGCAATTGTGATGGGAGTGGCTATGGGTGCAGATGGAGAGGACCACTGATTGCATCTTGTTCACTCCTAATCATCTCTGTAACACTGTGACTGTGCAGGTGTGATGGGAGTGGCTATGGGTGCAGATGGAGAGGACCACCACTTGAGAGCCAACCACTTGGGGCCCTTCCTCCTCACTCGCCTCATGATCCCCGCCATGGCCCCCGCGTCTAGAATTGTGAACGTGTCGAGTCGAGCGCACTTCAAGGGTTCCATCGCTTTTGACCAAGATGGCCATATCCAGGTAGGCCCTTCGGCAGCCTGCAGCCTGCTCAGGTTGTTAAACAGGTGTTCAGGGTGTTCAACACCTGTTTATGTACATCATGTAGGTGTTGAACAGGTGTTGACCACACTGAACATGGGGTACTCCTTCCAAGGTAGCATTGCGTTTGGCAAGGACGGCCATATCCAGGAAGGCCCTACGGTAGCCTGCACCCTGTTCAGGTTGTTAAACAGGTGTTCAGGTTGTTCAACAGGTGCTCAGTTTGTTAAACAGGTGCTCAGGTTCTTAAACAGGTGCTCAGGTTGTTAAACAGGTGCTCAGGTTGTTAAACAGGTGCTCAGGTTGTTAAACAGGTGCTCAGGTTGTTAAACAGGTGTTCAGGTTGTTCAACCCCTGTTTATGTACATCATTAGTTACACATGTAGGTGCTGAGCTGGTGTTGATCACACTGAACATGGGGTACTCCTTCCAAGGTAGCATTGCGTTTGACAAGGGCGGCAATATCCAGGAAGGCCCTACAGCAGCCTGCACCCTGCTCAGGTTGTTGAACAGGTGTTCGGGGTGTTAAACACCTGTTTATGTACATTATCGGTTAAACATGTAGGTGTTGAACAGGAGTTTATCACGCTGAACATGGGGTACTCCTTCCAAGGTAGCATTGCGTTTGACAAGGGCGGCCATATCCAGGAAGGCCCAACAGCTGCCTGCACCCTGCTCAGGTTGTTAAACAGGTGGTCGGGGTGTTAAACACCTGTTTATGTATATCATCGGTTAAACATGTAGGTGTTGAACAGGTGTTGATCACGCTGAACACCTGTTTAACAGACTGAACTCGGTGCAGGCTGCCATAGGGTGGGGGAATGTAGCCGCCACTTAAGTTAGTACCCACTTACCTGAACCCTAAACCCACCTAGACCCTAAACCCTAAAAACACCTAAACCCTACACCTTGAAATCAAACCCTTAACCCCATATACACCATGAACCCCATAAACTGAAGTGGGGGCTAACTTAAGTTGGGACTGCCTTCCCTCGTCCAATATCCAGGGCACGCCCTCGTGGTGGTGGCCAGCCTACGCTCGCTCCAAGTTGTGCAACGTGCTCATGACAGCAGAGCTCAGGCGTAGGCTGCCTGTGTTGAAAGAAGACGCATCGTCCAAGTGTCAGCCAGGCATTTGTGTGTATGGAGTGAGCCCCGGGCCTGTGGCCACCTCCCTGTTCCGTTACTTCCCATGGTGGATGCAATGGCTGTTGCAACCGCTGCTGCCCTTGTTCAGGTAGAGTATAGAGCGAGGGGGGGGGGCAAGAATAAAGTTGGCAGGCCGCATGTTAGTAAGTTGTTATTTTCACCCCCTGACCTCCCCCCTACCCCCCCTTGAGGCTTCATATCTGGACACCCAGACAGTATTACATAGTGAAAGGCCATTGCTACCCTCATTCAGGTCTAATAAAGCGTTTATAACTTTTGTTTTGCTATGTCTTGCTTGCAAGTGCTCACCTTTACATGACGCTTCGTCTAAGTGTCAGCCAGGCATTTGTGTGTATAGAGTGAGCCCCGGGCCTGTGGCCACCTCCCTGTTCTGTTACTTCCCATGGTGGATGCAATGGCTGTTGCAACTGCTGCTGCCTTATTCACTATCACACACTCCACTCACACTCCCCCACCACACACACCACACACACACACACACACTACACACCCACACACGAACCATACACACAACACACCACCACATACCACACACATACCACATATACCCATATACCCACACACGACACCCACAAAAAAACACCCGTCCCCACCCCCCCGTCCCCACCCAACCGCGTACCCCCCCCCCCCCTCCCTCCCCCCCCACACCCCCCCTCCCCCCAGCCAAGAAAGAAGACCGCCACCCCCAAGCCCCACCCCCCCCCAACCCTCCCCCCACACCCCCGCCACGACACCCACACCCTTACTCCCTTGGTGATGCAATGGCTGTTGCAACCGCTGCTGCCCTTGTTCAGGTATAGGTATAGTATAGGTAGTGGTAGGTGTGTGTGTGTGTGAATGTGTGGGTTGGTTGGGGGGAGGGGGGGTGGGGGGGGGAGAAGCGGTCGCCAGCTCTAGTGTCATGCATGCGGTGCTGCCCTTGTTCAGGTATGTATAGTTTTTAATGTTTTTAAAAACATTTACTCATTTTTTGCTATTTCGGCACTTCAAAACAAATCCCTCTTGGGGCGCCCTGTTGCCCTTGTTCAGGTATAGTAAAGTGTTTAACCTTTTATGCTATTTCGGCATTTTCAAACAAATCCCTTGCGGTGCGCCCTGGTGCCCTTATTCAGGTATAGTATAGTGTTTAATCTTTTATGCTATTTTGGCATCTTTGAACAAATCCCTTGCGGTGCGCCCTGGTGCCCTTATTCAGGTATAGTATAGTGTTTAATCTTTTATGCTATTTTGGCATCTTTAAACAAATCCCTTGCGGTGCGCCCTGTTGCCCTTATTCAGGTATAGTATAGTGTTCAACCTTTTATGCTATTTTGGCATCTTCAAACAAATCCCTGTCGGGGCGCCCTGTTTCTCCCTGCTTCCGTTGCCACCTGTCGCGTTGTTGCGAACACTCTCTGCCAATGTTTAGCTTCCCTTGCGACGCTGCATATAACGTGTTCAAACAAATCTCTGGCGGGCGCTCTGTTTCTCTTGTTCAGGTATAGTATTATGTTTAACATTTGTATGCTATGCATTGCTTACGCGTTAGCATACTTTGACCTACACATGCATTATTCCTTGGGCATTTTTCAATTCCCTCATGGGTTTAGGGCTTAGTTTTGGGGCGCGCTTAGTTAGGGTTTAGGGTTTAGTTTTGGGGCGCGCTTTCTGTCGTTTACCCTCGTCATCTTGCCTGTTGCCCTTGTTCAGGTATAGTATAGTGATCAATATTTGTATGCAATTGTTTTTGTTGCATAGAACTTGTTCAAACAAATCCCTGGCGGGCGCATGTTGCCCTTGTTCAGGACCCCTACCCAAGGCGCTGAGTCTTCGATGTTCGCGGCTACCTCGCAAACACTTGAAGGACGTAGCGTGTTGTTCATCCATGACAACAAGCATGTGGAGGCTTCTGTAAGTGTGGCTTTGGTGGGGGTGAAGGTGTTAATGATGGTGGTGGTTCTGGGTGGGTGGAGGTGCTCTGGTGGTGGCAGTGGGGGTGGTGATGGCTGGGTGGGGTTAGTCTGGATGGAGCTGAATCTTCAATGTTTGCGGCTACCTCCCCTACGCTGGAAGGACGTAGTGTGTTGTTCATTTATAACAACAAGCATCTTGAAGCTTCTGTAAGTGCGGCTTTGGTGGGGGGGAAGATGTTTGTGATGGTGGTGATTATGGTTGTGTGATGGTGCTCTCGTGGCGGGGGTGAAGGTGGTTATGATGGTTGTGGTTATGGGTGTGTGGAGGTGTGGAGGTGCTCTGGTGGTGGTGGTGATGGCTGGGTGGGGTTAGTCTGGCTGGCACTGAGTCTTCAATGATAGCGGCTACCTCTCCAACGCTTGAAGGACGTAGCGTGCTGTTTATCCATGCTGTGTAGCGTGATGTGTAGAGTGTGTACCATGATGTGTAGTGTGATGTGTACAGTGCTGTTCATCCATGCTGTGTAGCGTGATGTGTAGAGTGTGTACCATGATGTGTAGTGTGATGTGTACAGTGCTGTTCATCCATGATGTGTAGCGTCATGTGTAGAGTGTGTACCATGATGTGTAGTGTGATGTGTACAGTGCTGTTCATCCATGATGTGTAGCGTGATGTGTAGAGTGTGTACCATGATGTGAAGTGTGATGTGTACAGTGCTGTTCATCCATGATGTGTAGCGTCATGTGTAGAGTGTGTACCATGATGTGTAGCGTGATGTGTAGAGTGTGTACCATGATGTGTAGCGTGATGTGTAGAGTGTGTACCATGCTGTGTAGCGTGATGTGTAGAGTGTGTACCATGATGTGTAGCGTGATGTGTAGAGTGTGTACCATGATGTGTAGTGTGATGTGTACAGTGCTGTTCATCTATGATGTGTAGCGTGATGTGTAGTGTGATGTGTACCATGATGTGTAGTGTGATGTGTACAGTGCTGTTCATCCATGCTGTGTAGCCTGATGTGTAGAGTGTGTACAATGATGTGTAGTGTGATGTGTACAGTGCTGTTCATCCATGCTGTGTAGCGTGATGTGTAGAGTGTGTACCATGATGTGTAGTGTGATGTGTACAGTGCTGTTCATCCATGCTGTTTAGCGTGATGTGTAGAATGTGTACCATGATGTGTAGTGTGATGTGTACAGTGCTGTTCATTTATGCTGTGTAGCGTGATGTGTAGAGTGTGTACCATGATGTGTAGTGTGATGTGTACAGTGCTGTTTATCCATGATGTGTAGCGTGATGTGTAGAGTGTGTACCATGATGTGTAGTGTGATGTGTACAGTGCTGTTCATCCATGATGTGTAGCGTGATGTGTAGAGTGTGTACCATGATGTGTAGTGTGATGTGTACAGTGCTGTTCATCCATGCTGTGTAGCGTGATGTGTAGAGTGTGTACCATGATGTGTAGTGTGATGTGTACAGTGCTGTTCATCCATGATGTGTAGCGTGATGTGTAGAGTGTGTACCATGATGTGTAGCGCGATGTGTAGAGTGTGTACCATGCTGTGTAGCGCGATATGTAGAGTGTGTACCATGATGTGTAGCGTGATGTGTAGAGTGTGTACCATGATGTGTAGTGTGATGTGTACAGTGCTGTTCATCCATGATGTGTAGCGTGATGTTTAGAGTGTGTACCATGATGTGTAGTGTGATGTGTACAGTGCTGTTCATCCATGATGTGTAGCGTGATGTGTAGAGTGTGTACCATGGTGTTTAGTGTGATGTGTAACAGTGCTGTTATCCATGCTGTTGTAGCGTTATGTGTAGAGTGTGTACATGATGTGTAGTGTGATGTGTGACAGTGCTGTTCATCCATATGTGTAGCGTGATGTGTTTAGCTGTGTAGAGTGTGTACCATGATGTCGTAGGGGATGTGTAGAGTGTGATCCCATGCTGTGTTGGCGGTAGAGCGATTGTGTGGAGTGTGTAACATGAGGTGTAGCGTCAGTGTAGAGTGCTGTACCATGATGTGAGTGTGATGTGGTACAGTGCTGTTCATCCATGATGTGTGCGTGATGTTTAGAGTGGTACCATGAGTGTAGTGTAATGGTACAGCGTGTTCATCCATGCTGTGTAGAGTGGATGTGTAGAGTGTGTAACATGATGTGTGGTGATGTGACAGTGCTGTTCATCCATGCTGGTAGCGTGGATGCTGTCTAGAGTGTGTTACCAGATGTGTGTTGATTGTGTAGAGTGTTGTACCATGCCTGTGTAGCGTGATGTGTGTAGAGTGTTACCATGAATGTGTAGTGTAATGGTAGAGTGTGTACCAGCTGCGTGTAGCGTGATGTGTAGGTGTGTACCATGATGTGTAGCGTGATGTGTAGAGTGTGAATCCATGATGTTGTAGAGTGATGTGTTACCAGTTTGCTGGTCATCCATGATGGTAGCGTGATGTTGTTAGAGTGTGGGTACCATGATGTGTTAGTGTGAATGTGTTACAGTGTGTTATCCATGTGGTGCAGCGTGATTGTGTAGAGTGGTACAATGATGTGTTAGTGTGATGTGTACAGTGCTTGTTCATCCATGCTTTGGTGTAGCGTGGAGTGATGGTAGAGTGTGTAACATGATGTGTAGTGTAGGTTGTCCATGGGGCTGTTTATCCATGATGTTGTAGCGTGATGGGAGATGTGTACAATTGATGTGTAGTGTGATGTGCAACAGTGCTGGTATCCCATGCTGTTGTAGCGTGATGTGATAGAGTGTTGTCCCATGATGTGTAGTGTGATGTGACAGTGCTGTCATCCATGATGTTGTAGCTGATGTGTAGATTGTTGTACCATGATGTGTGCGTGTGATGTGTACAGGTTGCTGTTCATTATGATGTTGATGAAGCGTGAGGTGTTAGAGTGTGTTACCAGGATGTGTAGTGTGATGTGTACAGGTTGTTCATCCATGCTGTGTACGTGATGTGTAGAGTGTGTACCATGATGGTAGGTGAGTGTGGACATCTGTCATCAATGATGGGTAGCGTTGATGGGAGAGTGCGTGTACCATGATGTGTAGTGTGATGTGTACAGTGCTGTTCATCCATGCTGTGTAGCGCGATGTGTAGAGTGTGTACCATGATGTGTAGTGTGATGTGTACAGTGCTGTTCATCCATGATGTGTAGCGTGATGTGTAGAGTGTGTACCATGATGTGTAGCGTGATGTGTAGAGTGTGTACCATGATGTGTAGCGTGATGTTGTAGAGGTGTTTGTACCATGATGTGTAGCGTGATGGGTAGAGAGGTACCATGATGTGTAGTGTGATTGTGTACAGTGCGGTTTCATCATGATGTGGTAGCGTGAGTTTAGAGTCGTTGTACCATGATGTGTAGCGTGATGTGCACAGTGCTGTTCATCCATGCTGTGTAGCGTCATGTGTAGTGTGATGTGTACCATGATGTGTAGTGTGATGTGTACAGTGCTGTTCATCCATGCTGTGTAGCGTGATGTGTAGAGTGTGTACCATGATGTGTAGTGTGATGTGTACACTGCTGTTCATCCATGATGTGTAGCGTGATGTGTAGAGTGTGTACCATGATGTGTAGCGTGATGTGTACAGTGCTGTTCATTTATGATGTGTAGCGTGATGTTTAGAGTGTGTACCATGATGTGTAGTGTGATGTGTACAGTGCTGTCATCCAAGATGTGTAGCGTGATGTGTTAGAGTGCGTACCATGATGTGTAGTGTGATGTGTACGTGCTTGTTCATAATGAGTGTAGCGTGAGTGTAGAGGTTTTTGTTTTTTTTTTGTTTTTTTTTTTTTTTTTTTTTTTTTTTACCATGAGGTGTAGTGTGATGTGTACAGTGCTGTTCATCAATGCTGTGTAGCCGATGTGTAGAGTGTGTGATCAATGAGTGTGTGTGTGTGTGTTACAGGGCTGTTCAATCCATGAGGTGTAAGCGTGATGAGGTAGAGTGTTTTGTTACCATGATGTGTAGCGTGATGGTACAGTGGGTACCATGCTGGTAGCGTGATGTGGTAGAGTGGTACCAGCTGTGTTTTTTTTTTTTTTTCGCGTGATGTGTCGTAGAGTGTGTACCATGAGGTAGCGTGATGTGCTAGAGGGTGTACCATGATGTGTAGCGTGATGTGTACAGTGCTGTTCATCCATGATGTGTAGCGTGATGTGTAGAGTGTGTACCATGATGTGTAGTGTGAGGGTACAGTGCTGTTCATCATGAGGTGTAGCGTGATGTGTAGGAGTTGGTAGAGTGTGTACCATAGGTGTAGTGTTTGATGGTACAGTGCTGTTCACCTGAGTTTGTAGCGTGATGTGTAGAGTGTGTACACAATGATGTCGTAGTGGGATGTGTACAGTTTGCTGTTCATACATGATGTTGTAGAGTGAGTGGAGAGTGTGTACCATGATGTGTAGTGTGATGTATACAGTGCTCTTTCATCCATGCTGTGTAGCGTGATGTGTAGAGTGTGTACCATGATGCGTAGTGTGATTGTGTACAGTGCTGTTATCTATGATGTGTGCGGATGTGTGAGTGTGTAAATGAGTGTAGTGTGATTGTGTACAGTGCTGTTAATGTCATGATGTGTAGCGTGATGTGTAGAGTGTGTACCATGATGTGTAGTGTGATGTGTACAGTGCTGTTCATCCATGATGTGTAGCGTGATGTGTAGAGTGTGTACCATGATGTGTAGTGTGATGTGTACAGTGCTGTTCATCCATGATGTGTAGCGTGATGTGTAGAGTGTTTGCTTTGTACATGATGGTAGGTGAGTGTACAGTGCTGTTCATCCATTGCGTGTGTAGCGCGATGTGTAGAGTGTGTACCATGATGTGTAGTGTGATGTGTACATGCTGTCATCCATGATGTGTAGCGTGAATGTGTAGAGTGTGTACCATGATGTGTAGTGTGATGTTTAACAGTGCTGTTCATCCATGATGTGTAGCGTGAGGTGTAGAGTGTGTACCATGATGTGTAGTGTGATGTGTACAGTGCTGTTCATCCATGCTGTGTAGCGCGATGTGTAGAGTGTGTACCATGATGTGTAGTGTGATGTGTACAGTGCTGTTCATCCATGATGTGTAGCGTGATGTGTAGAGTGTGTACCATGATGTGTAGCGTGATGTGTAGAGTGTGTACCATGCTGTGTAGCGCGATGTGTAGAGTGTGTACCATGATGAGTAGTCTGATGTGTACAGTGCTGTTACATCCATGATGTGTAGCGTGATGTGTAGAGTGTGTACCATGATGTGGAGCGTGATGGTAGAGTGTGTACCATGATGTGTAGAGTTGAGTGTTACAGTGCTGTTCCTCCATTGTGATGTTAGCGTGGATGTGATAGAGTGTGTACCATGATTGTAGTGTGATGTGTGTACAGTGCTGTTCATCCAATTGAGTGTTAGCGTGATGGTGTAGCGTGTGTACCATGATGTGTAGGGTGATGTGTACAGTCTGTTCATCCATGCTGTGTAGGTCATGTGTAGAGTGCGTACCATGATGTGGACCAGTGCGGTTCAGCCATGATGTTGTAGCGTGATGTGAGAGGTGTACCATGATGTGATAGCGTGATGGTAGAAGTGTGTACCTGATGGGTAGCGTGATGGGTAGAGTGTGTACCAGATGTGTAGCGTGACGTGTTAGAGTGGTTACATGATGGTTAGATGATGTGTACAGTGTTGTTCATCCAGATGTGTAGCGGTGAGTGTTAGAGTGTGTTACCATGCTGTGTAGATGATGTGTAGAGTGTGTACCATGAGTGTAGAGTGTGTACCATGATGTGTATCGTGATGTGTACATGTGTCTGTTCATCCATGATGTGTAGCGTGATGTGTAGAGTTTGTACCATGATGTGTAGTGTGATATGTACAGTGCTGTTCATCCCGGATGTGTAGCGTGATGTGTAGAGTGTGTACCATGATGTGCAGTGTGATGTGTACAGTGCTGTTCATCCATGATGTGTAGCGTGATGTGTAGAATGTGTACCATGATGTGTAGTGTGATGTGTACAGTGCTGTTCATCCATGATGTGTAGCGTGATGTGTAGAGTGTGACCATGATGTGTAGTGTGATGTGTAGAGTGTGTACCATGATGTGTAGCGTGATGTGTAGAGTGTGTACCATGATGTGTAGTGTGATGTGTACAGTGCTGTTCATCCATGATGTGTAGCTTGATGTGTAGAGTGTGTACAATGATGTGTAGTGTGATGTGTAAACTGCTGTTCATCCATGCTGTGTAGCGTCATGTGTAGAGTGTGTACCATGATGTGTAGTGTGATGTGTTTATCCATTGCGTGTAGCGGGATTGTGGGAGTGGTCCCATGATGTTGTAGTGTGAGGTGGTACAGTGCTGTTCATCCATGCTGTGTAGCGTGATGTGATAGAGTGTTGTAACCATTGATGTGTAGTGTATGATGTGTACAGTGTTGTTCATCCTGAATGTTAGTGAGTGTAGAGTGATGGTACCAGATGTGTAGTGGTGATGTGTAAGTGATGTCATGCATGATGTGTAGCGTGAGGTGTAGAGTGTGAATCATGATGTGTAGGGTGATTGGTGTACAGTTGCTGTTCATCCCATGATGGTAGCGTGATGTGTTAGAGTGTGTACCATGATGTATAGTGTATGTGTACAGTGTGTCAGCCATGATGTGTTGTAGCATGATGTGTGAAGTGTGTACCATGAAGTGCTTGTTAGTTGTAGTGTGATGTGTAACAGTGCGTTGACATCCAGATGGTAGCTGTGTGTGTAGGATGTGTTACATGATTTGTAGTGTGATGTGTACAGTGCTGTTCATCCATGATTGGTAGCGTGATGTGTTAGAGGTGTGTACCATGAGGTGTAGTGGTGACGTGTACAGTGCTGTTCATCCAGTGCTGTGTAGCGCGATGTGTAGAGTGTGTACCATGATGTGTAGTGTGATGTGTACAGTGCTGTTCATCCATGATGTGTAGTGTGATGTGTAGAGTGTGTACCATGATGTGTAGCGTGATGTGTAGAGTGTGTACCATGATGTGTAGCGTGATGTGTAGAGTGTTTACCATGATGTGTAGTGTGATGTGTACAGTGCCGTTCATCCATGATGTGTAGCGTGATGTTTAGAGTGTGTACCATGATGTGTAGTGTGATGTGTACAGTGCTGTTCATCCATGCTGGTGTAGCGTCATTGGTAGGAGTGTGTACATGATGTGTAGTGTGATGTGTACAGTGCTGTTCATCCATGCTGTGTAGCGTGATGTGTATAGTGTGTACCATGATGTGTAGCGTGATGTGTAGAGTGTGTGCCATGCTGTGTAGCGTCATGTGTAGAGTGTGTACCATGATGTGTAGCGTGATGTGTAGAGTGTGTACCATGATGTGTAGCGTGATGTGTACAGTGCTGTTCATCCATGATGTGTAGCGTGATGTGTAGAGTGTGTACCATGATGTGTAGTGTGATGTGTACAGTGCTGTTCATCCATGATGTGTAGCGTGATGTTTAGAGTGTGTACCATGATGTGTAGTGTGATGTGTACAGTGCTGTTCATCCATGATGTGTAGCGTGATGTGTAGAGTGTGTACCATGATGTGTAGTGTGATGTGTACAGTGCTGTTCATCCATGATGTGTAGCGTGATGTGTAGAGTGTGTACCATGATGTGTAGAGTGTGTACCATGATGTGTAGCGTGATGTGTACAGTGCTGTTCACCCATGATGTGTAGCGTGATGTGTAGAGTGTGTACCATGATGTGTAGTGTGATGTGTACAGTGCTGTTCATCCATGATGTGTAGCGTGATGTGTAGAGTGTGTACCATGATGTGTAGAGTGTGTACCATGATGTGTAGCGTGATGTGTAGAGTGTGTACCATGATGTGTAGCGTGATGTGTAGAGTGCGTACCATGATGTGTAGTGTGGTGTGTACAGTGCTGTTCATCCATGATGTGTAGCGTGATGTGTAGAGTGTGTACCATGATGTGTAGCGTGATGTGTAGAGTGTGTACCATGATGTGTAGCGTGATGTGTAGAGTGTGTACCATGATGTGTAGCGTGATGTGTAGAGTGTGTACCATGCTGTGTAGTGTGATGTGTACAGTGCTGTTCATCCATGAAAACAAGCATCTTGAGGCTTCTGTAAGTGAGGCTTTGGTGGGGGTGATAGGTGGGTGGGGTAAGTTTGGATGGCGCGGAGTCTTCAATGTTCGTGTGGGTAGTGTTGAGTCAATTCAGTGTGCGCAGCGTGGCGCGTAGTGTACTGTTCATCCATGACAACAGGCAGTTAGAGGCTTCTGCAAGTGAGGCCTCTGTCATGGTTTTTGTGTTGGTGGTGGGTGGTGGGTGGATGGGTATGGGGGGAGCACATAGAGCACAACACCATTCGAACTGAATCCTCGGTGTCGCTAATTTGTGCCGGGAGACCCACCTCCTGGGGTGAAAGTCCTTGCACAACTTCAAAAACATTGGTCTGGACGTACTCGACAGACATGCCAAGCATTTCCTTGGTGTCGTCTTGAAGCCTGTTGAAGCCTTTTCAAGCCGGTTGCGTCTCATGATGCAGATGTGGGGTCCCCCAGAACAGGGATTTTTCCGCTATACAGAGCGATCGCTAGTTTCGACCCCGTTTTAGCGATATTATCGCTGTAAAAAAGTACACAAAAAGTTTTGTTTTTTGCCCTAAATGGCCCTAAAAAGCTACAAAAAAAGCTATTCAAAGCACTAAAACGCTGTCCCTGGAGGCCTAAAACCACAAAGCTAGGAAAAACCCACTTTCAGATTTGAAAAAAAATCACTGCCCCAGGGCAACCCTTGTGGGGAGTATCAAGCAGGGTATTACTAAGCGCGCGCGGCAGCGCTGTGCCGCGCTGCCTTTTTGAGCCCCTCTGCGCGTTTCGTGCAGTTTTTTCAACCCCCTGTGGGCGCAGCGCGCAGGTTTTGCGCTTTTTGCACTAAAAGCGCTGAGCAATTTGACAATTGTGCGCTCTAAGCTCTGACCAATTTGGCAAGAAGTAGTACCCTGGTATCAAGGAAGTGGCAATGGTGGCTGAGGTTCTTTGAGGTTGTGCTGTTGTTGGCCGTGGTGGTGGTGGTGGTGGTGGTCGAGCTATTGTTTGCGCCGGTGGTGATGCTGGTGGTGGAGACTGGTGTCGATGTTGGTGGTGATGTTGGCGGAGACTGGTGGGTTGGTGCTGCGAGCTCCATCATGGGCATTGGAATGCACGGCACTGTTTACATACGTATATAAATAATTGTTCAGCCTTATGACGAGGAAATAAGGGGGCATGAGGCAAGCCCGTTCACTTGATCTGGGGCCAACCACGGCACTGTTTGCATATTTCCGTAATCGAGCTTCACCTTTCAAGAGATAACTTTGTTACATCAAGAGCCTGGGCTGGGGGCTCGATCATGTAGTACAGCAGAACTAGGTTAGTTTATACTGTCGGCTGCCAGTAGGGTAGGTCATAGCGGCAGCTAGCTGGCGTGTGCACTTACGTGCACACGTGCATACTATGCTATGAAGATAGTCATCGCATAACAACACTTTTGTAGGGTACTCTCACCCAAAGAGGTGTGTTTTCTCACTAATGTGCTTTTCTATTATATTTCATTCATTTGAACATGAACATAAATTCCTAGTCAGTTGATGAATTTACCTGTTTGAACCCATATAAATAAATACATAAATAGTCTGCCTTATTATGAGGCGTGAGGTTGAGGGGGCCAGCCCGTTTGCTTGCACTGGGGCCAACCACCAACCCATTTGAAAATTGAATTTGAATTTGAACCCACATCTTCTCTGCACTACAGGCTCAGGGGCGGGACACGGAGCTGGCGACAAAGCTTTGGGCAGAGACCTCCCGACTTGTTGGCTTAGGTTCGGAGGAGGACAAACAACAAGGCTACTTCTAGGTCGTGACTTTTTGACTTTTGACTTTTGACCCCAGGAAGTGGGATCCCTTACGCAAACTAGGGCCACCGAGGATTCAGAAATAAAGGCGGAGAAATTCCTTCATATGTAGGAATTTCACGTTGGAAAGGCGGGGCATGCCAGACCACTGCCAATCGTGACCTTCACCGTGATTGTGAAATTCTGTATTCAGGAGTTTGGTGTCGTATTGCTTATATAGCAGGGTTCCCGGGTCCCCCTAATGGTCGGCCCTCGTGCGTGCATGGTGGGACTTCAGGGGTGCTGGGACGCGCGCATGAGTCTTCAATGTTTTTCTGTTAGAGGCCTTACGTCGCTCAGAACCATGAAACAATTGTAACGGAAGCTTGTCTTGGGTCAACACAGGCCTGCCTGTAACATCTTGGGTCAACACAGGCCTGCCTGTAACACTTATAGAGATGCTGTGGAATTGTTAATATTCTAACTAACTAAGTTAACAAGCGAGGGTAAAGTATGTATCCTCTTTTTCCCTGGACGGGATGCAGACTTGTAGTGCCGTATTTTGCCAAGAAAATGACGGAAGGGTTCCCTCATTTAAATTAGGTAATCGCAGATAGCCCCTTGAGTCCAGCACCCCCAAGTATTTCGCAGCCACAAAGTGTAAAAAACTTGGAGTTGGTGACATGGCTCCAGCCAGCAATAGCACAACCCTGCGCCTACTTTGCATATTGTAGGAGTGGCACCACCATTCGAACAGAATCCTCCGTGTCGCTGGTTTGTGTCGGGAGACCCACCTCCTGTGGTGAAAGTCCTTTCACAACTTTAAAAAAAAATGTACGTCAACGCCCGTCTACACCCGTGTTGTGGCCGAACATCTGCCTAGGGTCGCCAAGTTTTTTTTTTTTAAGTTGTGAAAGGACTTTCACCCCAGGAGGTGGGCCTCCCGACACAAACCAGCGACACAGAGGATTCTGTTCGAATGGTGGTGCCACTCCTACAATATGCAAAGTAGGCGCACTTAGAGATACCAACCCACGACCAAACGAACATTCACCACTACATTGCATTACATTACATTA
Source organism: Chlamydomonas sp. ICE-L (assembly GCA_013435795.1). Lineage (NCBI taxonomy): Eukaryota > Viridiplantae > Chlorophyta > Chlorophyceae > Chlamydomonadales > Chlamydomonadaceae > Chlamydomonas > Chlamydomonas sp. ICE-L. The sequence goes on from JACBWV010000552.1 coordinate 15,000,991, forward strand.
CATTACATTACATTACATGTTAAAGTCTACTTGACACCGCGAGGGTCTATGAGAGTCTGTGCTTTAAACAAAAAGAAAAAAGCACCCACAAAGCAAAAAAAACATTACATCAGGGGTGACGTGACACCGCCTAGCTTCGGAAAACGAGTTACTACCAAAAGGAGCAAGGACGCAAGGACAGTCTCTTTAAAACTTCTGGTGTATGTGTTGTTAGAATAAAGCACAACAAAAATCTACGACTGGACAGTTTGACTAAAATGTATAGATAGTATGTATGTTACAGTCCATGGGTAGGCCAAATAGGCATATAGGACTTGCCCAACCGTGACAGGAAGGGCTAATAAGAAAAAAACATTGATGAATTGAACCCCAAACAATCGTTTTACTGACGGGGGCCTGAGTTTGTATTAAAGTGATCATATAAATACAATATCATATGATGCAATTTGTATGATATCATATGATATCATACTCACCTTTGGCCAAACTCATATGATATGCCAATCCCCAGATATGAGCCAGTCTATTACTAACATCACAGAGGAGAGTCAGTCTAGCACGAAAGTTAAACTCCAACACCTAGCATATCTCGCACACAACTATTATATTTTGTACGCACCTACACTTGCATCATCATTGCTGTATCCACAGGAGTCTGGGTTGATGGTACCAACACTGAATTACCATCAGTCCTGTTTTCAGCAACACACAGCAGATTCTAAGCAGACCCCTGCCTGGATGCTTTGGTCCAACCTAGAGCCTGCTGCTACATAGGTTCTAGTCTTCTTCTGTCTTTTCTACTTGGCCAGGAAGGGCTAGGTTAAATCAGATGCGCCATTTCCTGGTTCCCCCCTTGTAAAAAAAGGGGTATTCCTATGCTGCTGAAAGACCATTCCTAGCCTCCACAACAATATCAGACCAGAAGTTCAATTCATGTGTGGAACTATCTGACTATCTGACACAGCCAGACACACCACCTGGCACAAAGAGGCACTGTTCTTGTTGAGACCATCTGACACAACCGGGCAATGTTCTTATTCATACCAACTGACACAACCAGGCAATATTCTTATTCATCCCATCAGACACAACCGGGCAATGTTCTTATTCATACCAACTGACACAACCAGGCAATATTCTCATTCATCCCATCAGACACAACCGGGCAATGTTCTTATTCATCCCATCAGCCACAACTGGGCAATATTCTTATTCATCCCATCAGCCACAACCGGGCAATATTCTCATTCATCCCATCAGCCACAACCGGGCAATATTCTCATTCATCCCATCAGCCACAACCGGGCAATATTCTTATTCATCCCATCAGCCACAACCGGGCAATATTCTCATTCATCCCATCAGCCACAACCGGGCAATATTCTCATTCATCCCATCAGCCACAACCGGGCAATATTCTTATTCATCCCATCAACCACAACCGGGCAATATCCTCATTCATCCCATCAGACACAACCGGGCAATATTCTTTTTCATCCCATCAGCCACAACCGGGATATCCTCATTCATCCCATCAGCCACAACCGGGCAATATTCTCATTCATCCCATCAGCCACAACCGGGCAATATTCTTATTCATCCCATCAGCCACAACCGGGCAATATCCTCATTCATCCCATCAGCCACAACCGGGCAATATCCTCATTCATCCCATCAGACACAACCGGGCAATATTCTTATTCATCCCATCAGCCACAACCGGGCAATATTCTTATTCATCCCATCAGCCACAACCGGGCAATATTCTTATTCATCCCATCAGCCACAACCGGGCAATATTCTTATTCATCCCATCAGCCACTACCGGGCAATATCCTCATTCATCCCATCAGCCACAACCGGGCAATATTCTTATTCATCCCATCAGCCACTACCGGGCAATATCCTCATTCATCCCATCAGCCACAACCGGGCAATATTCTTATTCATCCCATCAGACACAACCAGGAAATGTTCTTATTCATCCCATCAGACACAACCGGGCAATGTTCTTATTCATACCATGTGACACAACCGGGCAATGTTTTTGTTCATACCAACTGACACAACCAGGCAATATTTGCATGCATACCATCTGACACAGCCAGGCACCGTTTTTACGATGGGCTATGTATGCATGTAGCAGCTTGTAGATAGCTTCTTGTGGTAGCCCCCCCTCAAAGCATAACGCTTTGGTAAATGCTGGAAACCTGAATTGGACAGTTCCCAGACACTTTGGGTTGCTTTGGGTTTGGCTTGAAATCAAGCCAGCGGAGCTTCCTAGAAACTTCTACACTGAGCGAAGATCAAAAAAATTGAGCCAGGGTAGAGTGGAGTGAATTTACCACGTGGTAGATCCACTTTACGATACAGGGGCAACGATCTTAATATCTTTCTGGTCCAGCCCTGAACCCTACAACCACCTACATGGCTACTTGAGCACATTCAGAATATAGAAGTCCCCAAGGCCGAAAAGCTGACCTGACCCAGGCTCTGGGCCCCAGAGCAGGTACCAGGGGACACAGTTGGAACCATAATCCCCGTTCAACGAATGGCTCGATGGCTGAGCTCCTTGAACTATGAAGGTGCTGGGTTCGAATCCCCACGGGAGCGCCTTAGTGTTCACTGTTGCTGTCAACCGCAATGGTAGCTTTATCCAGATAAATTAGCAGCCCCAGAGCATGCTCCAGAGCAAGTACCAGGGGACACTGTTGGCAGAACCAGCCGCCATACCTCAATAGTTTGGCCCAAGACTGTGGGGGTGTTCAGATGGCATGCATACCAACAACTCAAAGTCAACACTGCATTGGGTAGATCAACTTCATGTTTGTAAGATTGGCTTCATGTCTGTAAGGATATCCATCCACTTGCCTCGATTCGAGTGAGGGCAGACATTGGAGAGTCCGACCCAGTGTAGAAAGCAGACGCTAGCAGCACACTAGCAGAATCATACTGGGATCCCAACGCCAACACTAGCAGATGCGCACATGGACTCACAACACGCTATCTCATTCATGGTGCATGGCTCATGGTTCTGAATGGTTCATGGTTCATGATGGTTCATTAATTGATATAACTGATGGTTGTTCTTCATTATTCTTCATTATTCTTCATTCGTTGTTCTTCATTGTGGGCAGTGTTTCATGATTGGCAGCTGAGGGTTTGATGGCGGATTAGTAAAATTGCCAACAACATCAGTGCCAACCAGTTTAGACTTAAAAGCAACGCGCCGCACATGACGTGCATTCTAAGAGGGTGATTTGGGAACTGGGTTTTCGAAAATTGTCGGACGACGGACTTCGTATTTCAAATTGGGGCTGAAATCTGATAATTCTGGGAGATTCATCCTGAGACTAGGTACGAAGTCTGACCTCAACTCCCAAATCATCCCCTGAATTGCGTTAAGTGCATTTTCGTTGTGTTGTGCGTTGTGAGCATTATACTGTTTGTAAGAAGTCAGGGGTAGCCCTGGTTACTGACCAATTGAACAATACTAACCCCAGTTGTACATCAGTACAATGAAAAAATAGTTGTGCTTGACTGTAACAAGAGTACAGCAGTTGTACACCGGTACAATGAAAATTGCAGGTATGCTTGACTACAGCAAGACAACAGCAGTTGTACATCAGCACAACAAGATAAGTATGTCACAGTAGGCAAGCCAATAGCAGTGTCTGCCGCAGTAGGCAAGCACACACCAGGTTTACTAAACCTATGTGATGGCATTCTATACACGGGGTAGCGTTTACGCTGCCCATGTTTACTCTGTCCGCCGATAGGAAACAGCATGTTGTTTGATAGACCATGTAATGAAACCAAACCGACCTATGACAGGGATGCCATGAGGGACTTAGACCTGGGGGCCTGGACAGCAGGATGTAACCCAGACCGACCTATGACAGGGATGCCATGACGGACTTAGACCTGGGGGCCTGGACAGCAGGATGTAATCCAGATAGTAAATCACATATTCTTTGGTCCTCAGCATTTTATTCAAGCGCAGGGTGAGCTCATCTGTTCCGTTTAAGACCATACAGGTGCTAGTTGGCTTGGATTGGCATAGCCTAGGCCTGGCTTGTGCCTGGCTTGGACAAAGCTGGTGCTAGCTGGACCATGCATATTCTTTGGTCCTCAGCATTTTATTCAAGCACATGGTGAGCTCATTTGTTCCGTCTACGATCTCTCTGCTTGGCTTGCCGTTCCTATTGGATACAAGATTCTTCTGTCAATAGCAATGTCAATGGAAGCAGTCAATTTGGAAGGGAGGGGTATAGTGCAGAAGAGGTTCACATAGCTAACCCTCACAGAGCGCTGGCAAACCTCCAGCATTCTTCTCCCTCCCAGCATTGAAATCCATCGCAGATTCTGGCCAATTCCAGTCCACTTCCACCTCAGGCTCGTAGTCAACATCAGTGCTGTTAGTCACATTCGCCCTGCTGCTGTTAGTCACATTCGCCCCACAGCTGTCAGTGACATTCGGTGAAATCTCTGCCACAACATGGTAGTACTGGCAGGCATTTTCTCCAGCAGTATATCCTCTCTTACACCTCGGGGGACGGGGTCTGAAAACACATTGCAATCAGCAATCAGCAGTAAGCATTGCAATAAGCAAAACATTGTTTTCTGAGTGGTGGTGCGCCCCTGATGATCATGACTTCTAAGCAACAGCCGAGGGCGGCAAGGCAGGGTCAGGTAAGGGTAAGTCGCCAGTTGCTCTACCAGTTGTTGTTGTCATTCTGTACTGCCTGTACTGTACAGCCTGTACTTGAGTCATTTAAATTTAAAGGGTAAGTCCCCAGTTACTCTAGTGGTTGTTGTTGTTATTAACCTTGGATGCCACAGTCGACATCCTGTACTGCCTGTACTGTACAGCCTGTACTTGGGTAATTTAAATTTAATAAGTCGCCAGTTGCTTTACTGGTTGTCATGGTTATTTGGTAAAAACAAGGGTCTACTTGTCATGGTTATTTTACCAGCGGTGGCCAAGCCAATTCCCAAATGATCCGCTGCTTTGCTAAATTAGGGATAGGCAATATGATATCATATGATATCATGCCCTCATATCATATGATCCCTGCAGTCTGATTAGGCTAAAGTTACCATTTATATTCAAAATTACATGATGCAATTTGTATGATATCAAATGATATTAAAATCGCTTTTGGTCAGCATCATATGATATGCCAGTCCCTACTTCTTAAGCCGCAACCAAGGGCAGCAAGGCAGGGTCAGGTCCGGTTCGCAAGCGGCTAAGCCGATTCCTAAATGATCCGCTGCTTTGCTATAACAGCGCACCGTAAGCTGAGCGTTAATATCCCGCGGGGACGAAACGTGTTCTGCAGACGGCCAGGCGCCACAAGGCGAATAAAACCACGAAGAATTATTATTCGAGCACGAGGCGACAATGGATCCTTCCCCAGTCTATGCCTCGGACCCACCTGAAATACTGGCGGTAGGAGGAAGGACTGCTGCAAATTGACTCCTGGCTGGGAGCGGATTCCTGCGAGGAGATGGGAAGACGGTCGTACAAATCTTGAGTTGGGTGGAGATGGACGCGCGTAACTACCCGAAGGTGGCGAACAAGCTGTGGATTAGGATGAGATGGGGTGCGGCACGGCGGGGCGGGTGGTGTTCTAGAGGGGGGTGCAGAGAAAAAAAGCAGCAGCATGGGAGCGTAATATCCAAGGGGTGTCTATTACTTTGCCTGCAAGGTTGGGCCCTCTTAAACATGTTTAACTCCTCGTGACCTCTTAAACATGTTTAACACCTTTACTGGCAAGAAACAAGCGGCGAGAGAACAACAGGCAGAAAGAGAAGAACGCACGGTGACCTGGCTTAGAACAATGAGACCGCAGGCAGCGGCGGGCACCGGCATAGATAATAATTTTGACGAGGTGTCTCGTGCGTGGAACGCGTGCACGAAAATGGATGCGCCAAGCTCGCGGTCTAAAACTTGAAGTGGGGTACTTTTCCCCTCTGCTTTTTCCGGGCCGGAATATCACTACGAGTTCGGAGTGAGGTTCGGTTCGACAACAAATATAAGGATTGGGGCGTGAAGAAGTCGCAGTTGCACTATCCTCCTACCTGAGCCAAGTTTCGATCCCCGGGGTGCAGTGAACATCCTTTGACGATTGGAGGGGGGCATGGCCCAGATAGACAGAGGGATGAGTGAGGTGTCACTTCCTGCGTGGGCATTCCATACATTCCTTCCACGTGCTTCGGAATGTGCGTAGGAGACTGTGGGAGTGCGGCTGTGGCGATTCCTGGGCAGGAGGTTGGGGTCTCTGCTAAAACAATGGCATGGCCATTGCGGACGCCATCGAGGCGGCAAAAGTCAGCCTGCACTCCTGATTCAGGCTCTGGGGCGAGAGCCTTGCCCACACCGAAGCAGCGCAAAAACATTACCAACAAAGGGTCCGAGCGGGACCCGAAAATGGCCAGAGGGAGGCCCGGAAGCGATAGCAAGACACAAAACGATTGTAAGCAGCAAGCGAGGCGCGTTTCCAAGGAGTAGGGAGGGTTCAAGTATTCTGAAAGGCGGCCATATGAAAAGGTGCCAAACAGCAAGTTGAGAAGCGTAGGAGACTGTGTTAGTAGATAGACTGTGGCGAATCCTGGGCCGGAGATTGAAGTGTCTATCTACTTTCAACCCTTTTCAGATCTCTTATCTTTGTCTGGTACCCCGCAGGATACAGCTGTAGTGTGGTTGAATCGGGTTTGGATCCTGTAAAGCATTACTAAAATGACTAAAACAAAAATGTTATGTTTGCGTCGTTTGGGGTTGCGTCGGGTTGCGTCGTCATGTATGTCCCGCGGGGGCCCCGCCCCCCGGCCCGGCTGTCTTGTCTGAGCGGCGGGGCTACTAGGATTACCACCCCCGCCCTGGGGGGGGGGGGGGGGGGGGGGGGGGGGGGCTCCCTCCCTAGTACATCTACACACACCACCACCACCACCACCACCGCAAAAGATGAGCAGGCTGGAGACTGAGAGAGAGAGAGAGAGAGAGAGAGAGAGAGAGAGAGAGAGAGAGAGAGAGAGAGAGAGAGAGAGAGAGAGAGAGAGAGAGAGAGAGAGAGAGGGTTCGTTACATAAACTCAGCAAATCACTGCCGATACTGGACAGCACCACAGCCTGCCGACCATCAAATTTTATAACACGGATGCACGAGGGGTTTTAAGGCACCCCCTCAAACCTAAAAACAAACTAGGTCAAGACAAAAAAGGAAACAAACTAGAGGCGGAAAGAAGAGCGGAAAGGGGAGCGTGAAGGGGAGGGATGTCGAGGCAGGCAATCCTGAGCACCAAGCCCTACAAACACAAGTTAAGAGGGCTGAGCCAATTAGCCAAAAGAGCTTAAGACTAATCAAGGTCACCCGCTATGAGCACCAAAATATGCAGCGACAATACCCCTAACAGAAAAAGCGCAAGTCAACCCAGCACAACCATCTAGCAGAAAAGGACATGGGTGCCAAGAAGAGCAATCGTGAAGGCACCCCAAGAAGAAAAGGGCGAGTCCAGACGAAAAACAGAAACCAATCCGAGCAAGACTTATCAGCATGAATAGCGGTGCTCTCACTTGTTTTATGTCTTGGTGACTCCTTGTGTACTCCCTTATAACTATCGGTCCTGGCAGTACTGTGACAGCTTCCCGTAGTGACAGCTTCCTGTGGACTGCGTCACCGGTTCCCCTGACACGGACTGTATAGCCTGTACCCTTATCAGGGTACAGGCTGCCGCTCCTTCCTCCACTAGTGCCCCTTAATGGGTCTCCTGTGCTTGTAACATTATTCTCGTCTCCGTGTATAGATTGGCGCGTCTGTTCCGCTGCTTTCATCTCTGTCCACTCCACGGAGTGTATTAAAGCTGATAGGTTATCGGGCTCCTCATGGTACCACTGCTTTGCAATGCATCTTATGCGTCGTCCTCTACTTGGCTTCAACGAGCTTCATTCTGGAAGTTCCGAAGTCCTGACATGACGACAAATTGGCTAGACGATTGCGCGCCAGCGGCCTTTGCTGCCTGAGAGGAGGATCCTTCCGCCATCGTGGAAGTAACCCCCCCCAATCATTCCTCCATCTTCCCTTCTTTTTCCTCCCCTGCCGTCTGTCGCCTCCTCCCGTCTGTCGTAGATGACTGTGACGTGCAGACTCAAGTCGGCGACTAGCCTGGACATCGGTGGAAGTTTCCCCGTCTTCGTCTGCTCGCGTCCTTGACGTCGCTACCATTTCTCCGGTGTTTGCGGCTCTGCCTGCATACCGGAGGTTGCCAAGCCGACCAAGCTCCCTGCTGATGTCTACGTCGTCTGTGCCCCCTTTGCTCTGCCCTGCCGACGGTCGGCCACTAGCATGAGCTTGCGCTCTAGTGGCTCTGTGCTACCTTCTGGAGTATTTTTTCGATCAAGCTGGCGGATCGCCGGCACTGCCGTAGGGTTCGCCAGAGGAGAACAACCTACGCGTCTGGACCTGGAGATTCTGGAGGTGGTAGGAAGCAGGGGGGTATGGTCAGCACCACTACGGGTGCTGCTCCCTCTACCCCCCAACCGGGTGAGTCGAGCGATAGAGGGGGGGACTTGGGATTGACTGATCATCGACGGCGGGATATTAGGACCTTTACATGCCTCGGCTCTGCTCTTCGCATCCTAAATCAATACAAGGGCTCAGTGTGCGCGTGTAGCCCGCGGGTTTTTCCGATAGTTCATAAATAATGCTCCAATAGTCCTGGCACACATCGACACGGAAGGAATCGTAGTAAGTAGTAGTAGACAGTCGGAGTAGTAGTCTATTGCAGTGAAGTACTAGTGAAGTACTAGTGGAGTACAGTGAACTGTCGGGGAAATACCAATACGTTATGGTGGGACAACTACGACATCGTGTAGGGAGTTCGCGGGTCTACTTATTGAGTATTATCGTACTAGGGCGAACGCCTACACGCGCACACTGGGCCCTTGTATTGATTAGAGACACACGGACACTCCAGACACTCGGATGAGAACACAACAGTATGACGGTGAAGTAGAGTAGTAGTAGAGTTACACAACAGAGAAGCGAAGAGAACAATGGAGTACCATGGGACACCATGAAAGACAATTGGTATACCGTGGGACTGGAATGGGTTACACAGTGAACGTCAGTAGGTATAACACGCCTTCAAAAAACATAATTATGGAATAGTGATGCAGTATCACACTGTTGTACATCGCAGTCGCATGAGAGACGGCACGGGTGACAAACAGTGAGATATGGTGACATTTTTATTTGTATCGAATGAGGATGACGACTGTTTGGTTAGCTTCGCTAACAAAACAGAAAACTAAGAACTAAGAACACACACATAGTACATAGACAACACCATGGAACTTGTGTACAATCATAGGCTATTGCGTGACACAGTAGTAGCATACTCAGTGACACTCAGTGACAACACCCATGGGGTTGCTAGGAACTTATGGTACAGTACATGGTACTATAGTACTATGTACTATCCAATCCTAGGGTATTGCGTGACACAGTCGTAGCATACTCAGTGACACTCAGTGACAACACTATGGGGTTGCAAGAACTAGTGGTGCAATCCTAGTCTATTGCGTGACACAGTAGTAGCATAGACGGTGACACTCAGTGACAACACCATGGGGGTGCAAGAACTAGTGGTGCAATCCTAGGCTATTGCGTGACACAATAGACGCATAGACAGTGACACTCAGTGACAACACCATGGGGGTGCAAGAGAACTTGTGGTGATTACCACAACGTTGCATGGGGGGAGTAGACCGTAGAGCTAGGAGTAGGACAGGGTTGCAATGTACACGGGTATGGCTAAGTGTCATTCGTTTGTGCTGGTTTGGGGGTCTTTGCCTTCGGTGTCTTAGGCTTGTTCTTGGGGACAACAACAGGTTGCGGGGGGAGAACAAACGTGTCGAATGAATTCCTATGGGCCTTGAATACATGTCGACGCATGTTCTGCCAAAGATATGCACCATCACACAATGAGCATTCTAGCGCATCGGGTGAGTGGTCTTCGGAATGAGTTGACAGCTCACTCCCGTAACGGAAACTGGCATTGCACGTTAAGCACACGTGTGGCCTAGGGGCTGTATGATGGCGTTCGGTATGATAATTGAGTTCATGCCTGGTAAAAAACGCTTCATGACACGTAAGGCACACAAAATCCCGTACAGATTCATGACGTTTCATGTGAACTTTAAGGGAATGGATGCTGGCATAACATTTGTGACAAGTTGTACAAACAATGGAGCCAGTAACGGGGGCATCCATTAAATTTATATGTGTAATTTGGTTGGTAGTCAATGCAACACAACGTGTCTTTCAATGAGTTTCTATTCATTTTTATATGTGTTGGGGACCGCATGGTGTTGCAAACACAATGGTGATGAAAGTCATCTGGTTGACAGAATTTACAGAAAAGTAATTTCAGACACACTTTGGGACAAGAACAACGCAACACAACGCAACGCAACACAACGCAACACAACATGGTAAATGGCCGCCGTTTGTTCTAAAAAACACACATCTATTCATTATTGTAATCCTTCCATCAATACAAGGTGTATGGATAATACCAGTTCAATAGAGGGGTTAAAGGAAAAAAGATGCAAAATGGTAAAACCTACAGGATTCTGAAACTCCAGGGACTTTTTGTAATTCTCAATAGCATGTGACCATGAAACGCATGGCTAGCATCACACACGATTCGCCATCTTCTTGCAAAGCCCCATCTTGCAAGCTCGCTTTGCGTTCTGTCGTGCAGTTCGCAACAAATCCGGGAAGTATCAATCCAGAGTACAATGACACAACAAAGCCAATACGCGTTACCCCACACACGATTCATCTCACCCACATATTCTTGCAACTCACGTGCTTTTGCATCTCTTCCCTGCATCACAGTGTGGATTCGCTGCTAGCGCACTCGGAATCACGAATAGAGGCTTCTTAGTGTTTCTTCACTTTAAATCCTTCTAAAGATCGGATTGTACTGCAACTGTGAGAGCATAAGGGTCAGTGGTCGCCAGTTCGATTCCAGGCAAGTATGACTGCGGTCAAGTGCTTTTTTGGCTTTTTGAACAATCACTTTTACTTTTTACTCGAGACTTAGCCATGACTTTCACACGAAAACGCGCCCATATAAAACGACGATTTGCTCGATTTTCAGTTTTGGGTATCGGTTTTTCTTACTAGATGCCAAATTGAAAAAGGGCAAAACGACGATTGTCTTTAAGCCCCCACCCCTCAAAAATGACTTTTTCCTGTGTGGTGTGTCCTCCATGACTTCTCTCTCTCGTGAAAATGACTATATTATATATATTTTTTATTCCGTGGTCACATATGCTGTGCCTAAGATGATGGGGGGGGACAATGGATCAACTTTTTGAATCATCCCAATATGTTATCGATGTCATCATCAACTGTCAAAAACATTTTTGATTGGTATTTTTTACACAATATATGCCATTTAAATGCATCTACGTTTTTGGTTGGTAGTATCGCTGGGTGTTTTTTTGATTTTTTTTGTTCCCTTGTCATGTGTCTCCATTTGTAGACCAAACACTGTTCTCATCACACACTTCACAATGCTTACCATTTTCCTATCTTTTGAGACTAGGAATTCTTTTGGAGTCAACATTTTTTTTGTTTTTTTGTTTGGTTTTTCAAACACCTTAATGAAATCGGCGACCTCATCTATACTAAGGGATTTGAGGTAGCTTCTCATGTTTTCCGCAATGTCTTTTGTGGTCGTTATACACATTTCACCTGCAAGCCATATATTTTGTCGAAATTACCGATTATGACACGCATAACCCGTTGCCCCTGGATCAACTTTTGAAAGTGCAACCCACTCTTGTCATTATACAACGATACATTGTAGTCTTGGCAATTCAATGCATGATCCATTTTGAATTTGAATCGGTCTTGGTTATCTTGTTCAGTATTGTTCAAAATATCAACGAACCTCAAACATTTATACAGGCTTTCTATTTTAGAATGATTGTCATCATATATCCTTCCAACAAAATTGTCAATGAACTCTTGGTCTACGTTGTCCTCATGAACATGCCATTTGGAGCGCATGGTATATATTAGCATCTGCTTCATCTCATCTGGGGTTAAAGGATCCTTGTCTTCCGCCTTTTTCTCTTCTAGCTTTAAAAACTCCTTTTTATGAATTATAAGATCTGGTGTGAACACGATAATCCCCTTGTTTGGATCAGTAGCATGCGTGGGCGGTTTAGGATCTGAATATGAAAGCGCGTGTCCTGTTGTTGGAATACCATAGTCACCTTTGAGAGTGTTGGCGAGTATTTGAGAATAGTGCAGCAAAGACTTGTTTTTGTTGGAAATGATTCCTTTCAGAATGCTGTAAGACATTCGAGTGGTATCATATTCAATCTTGAATCCACCGTCCTTTCTATTAACACTAGTATCAGCGTGACAAGAAACAGAATCTGCCGGGTAGTAACGCGCGACTGACATTGCGTCTTTGGCTAGCCATGTATCTATTGCATTGTCGCTGATAGGGTACTCGTCCTCACTAAGTTTCATAGTATCTTTGATATACAGTGACATATCCCCGTCTGTTTTCGGACACGAAACAATTGTTGCAATGTTAGATCGACAGCAGGTGTTCTGAACCCATTGTCCATGTATCCAACTAACGAGTCAAAATGGACATCTTCAAATGAAATGCCTGCCGCTACTGTGGGGCTATAAATGAGGCAGTCTGCTGTTTTCCATAGATTCTTAACGTCTTTCAGAAGTTTCTTATCCGTATCGCGTGTGTGAATCACTACAATTTTGGAGTCGCCTAGTTCATTCTTGATCACTTCCTCTAACTCGTGAGCGAACCCTTTGGTATTGCTTGCGACTACAACTTTCTTATCCTTTTTGAGAAGATCCAAAACCTTTTTTATTGCAGTATCAGAGAGCATTCCACTAAAATGGCTCGTGATAGCTCTTGTCACTGTCGCCGTCCTCCCATTGGGTCTGAGAAACGTGTTTTTGACCCACTTGGCCCTCACGTTTTTGATTCCTTCTATGTACCGTACTACGTTATAAACAATCTCGTGGTCGACACATGCATCTAGAAAGTAAGTTCTTTTAGAATTTACTAGCACTTCTTCCAACCCTGCGCTGACTGCTGCCCTTTCTTTCATGACATCGCTATTGATGTGTTACATTACATTACATTACATTACATTACATTACATGTTAAAGTCTACTTGACACCGCGAGGGTGTATGAGACTCTGTGCTTTAAACAAAAAGAAAAAGCACCCACAAAGCAAAAACCCCATTACATCAGGGGTGTGTCGAGGACAAACAAACCAAACTCCCAACCACCGTTTTGGTGGCGTAGGTATTAAACCCCTTAGAGCCGGACCCAGATCTCAACCACTTACAGTGGCGGAGGTAAGAAGCTAACAAATGAGAAGTCACAAGAAGAAGAAAAAAAGGGATGATAAATTACGGTGCCACTAAGCAGTCCAGGGCTTCCTGTCTTGCTCTTCTACAAGTAGAAAGATAGTCGGCTAGGTTGCTCCAAAAAGACTTAGTGCCATTTCCATTCATAAAGGTTCTGAATGTGGAATCGCAGAATTCCACATTCCATACGGTTAAGTTGGTATCCTCATGGACATGCCTATAAATATCTGTAAACAGCTTCTGGTAGCGGAGGCGAATATCATTATAAAAAGGGCACTCAAACATATGCATTTCATCCTCAGGTTTTTGGAACCCACACATTTGACAGTGTCTCATTGAGCGAGGGATGTGTGCTCTATCCACCACCCTCATTCTTTCTGTGTTCAGCCAATGGGAACCCATTCTAAACTGTGCTATAGAACGAATCTGATCCTGCTTATGTAAGGCGGATGTAAAGGGAATCAAGCCATTCTCATCATTGCTGTTGGCTGCGAACCATTTTTGGTATCGGAGGCGTTTAAAGCCAACCCTTCTCTCATCAGGGATGTCTCTAACTGCATTGGTGTCACTTGGGTACTTAAACCTCCATGACTCAAAAACTTCAGACATAATACCTTCGACATCGACAGCCTCCAAAATGTTGATGTTTTTACTGGATCCTAGCTTGTGGAGAGCACAACGCAAGTCATGAACCCAGCCAGTGTTGGAGTCAAAAGATTCCTCAAGAGCCATTCTAATGAGATCCTCAGGTTCTTTATGTATGGTCTTGTTCCAGAAGCGCAAAGCTTGTTTAAGCCAAGCAAAACACAACGGGGTTCTACCCAGCTCTTCCATGATAATATTAGATGTAGTAGATTGGCAAACACCCAACATTTGTTTAAGTATACCTCTATGCCATTTCTCACAAGCATGGTCATTTGAGATAAGTGTGTTGTTCAGAATAGAAGGAGCCCACACCTCACAGCCAAAATTCAGGATAGGTTGTACAAGAGAATCAAACAGGTGGGTGAGAATATCAATATTGTATATCTCCATAGTATGGCATCGCCTACGGAGCATGTGGTGTGCCTTTTGGGCCTTAGTGAGCATCCTAGAAAAAGCAGCTTTTGCACGATTGCTTGAGTCACCATCCACAAAGAGGGATCCCAAGTAGATAAAAGATAACTTTGTAGAAAGTTGTGCTCCATCATAGACAAATTTGTAATCAGGATCCATGCGGGCCTCATCACAGAATTGCTTGTTGAAAACGACAATCTCAGTTTTCTTTATATTCACAGCCATCTTAGTAGCCTCACAGAAATCTCTCAGACAGTCAAGCATCGCTTGCATATCTGCCGGGGATTCTGCCATTATAGCTAGGTCATCAGCATAAAGTAACAGTTGCAGAATCTTTCCCCTAAGCTCAGCCCCTACATTTGGGAGCTTGGATTGGAGGAACGATTCAATTCTATCAATGAACAGACCGAATAGGAGTGGGGATAGGGGGTCTCCTTGTTTAACTCCTACAAGGGATGGAAAGGAGGATCCAATGTCCCCATGTAGGCGAACTTGGAAAACAACATGAATATACATGGACTTCAGAATACTGAGATAGGGGTCCTTGACTCCTAGCCTTGCTAAGCAATCCCATAGCAAGTCTCTGTTGACCCAATCATAAGCCTTCTTGAAATCAACAAAAGCCACAAAGAGTGGTTTTTTCTTTTCTCTATATTTATCTACAATATGGTTAAGAATGAATGATGCATCTGCAGTACCCCTACCACTTCTAAATCCATATTGGCCAGCGGCTCTGAGGTTGAATTCTTCTGACCAATCATCTAGTCTACGTAGCATGCAAAGGGAGAAGATCTTTCCTATGGAGTTGCTCACCGCAAGACCTCGATAGTTGTCCTTGTCATACACACTGCCTTTGGATTTGGGTACGGGTACCAAGGCAGCTGCAGCCCATTGGCTAGGGTAAGAAGTCTTCCAGATGAGATTAAACAGGTTAGTCATAGCTTGTACAAATCGGGAGTTGGCTTCATGGGAAGCAAATCTGTACCATTCTGCAGGGATACCATCTACCCCGGAGGAGGAGTTTTTCCGTAGGGATTGGAGAACAGAAAACACCTCCTTGGTGGTAAAGTCTTGACATAACCATGTTGGTGCGGCCTCTATCTGAGGTCCATCAGCTTGAGGGACAAAGTCCCTAGCATCCAGACTTGGATCAATACCTACTTGCACATCAAAGAGGTCTGCAAAATAATCAGTCCAATCATGAATTGTGATGTCTGCCGTAGTGGCCTTGTTAGGCTCACGCACGTCTTTCCAAAAACTTTTCGGATTATGCCGAAGATTCGTATGAAGGTTCTCCATGCGTGTTTCTAGCCACTTCCTCTTCTTTCTTCTGAGAATCCTCTTGTACTCCTTGTGCATAGAACCAGCCAAGTCAGAGCTAGAGCCATGTTGATGTTCTGCTTGGCTTGCTGCCTGTCTAGCACGATTGCATTCATCATCATACCATGCGTTCACGGGCCCGTGCTTACGCTTAGCTACAGGTTTGTGACATGGTGTGCATTTGCTTATGGCTAGTTCAATAGCACTAGCAATCCCCTTCTCTGAATCTTCCATAGATGAGCTATGGAGTGCATTGTCAAGTAATCGGTTAACGTCTGGATCACGCTTAATTGTGTGTGCATACATCTGGACATAATTGTCTTTCCATTTCAGTTTGGGCGAAGGTTTACCACCAGCAGGTGTACTAATAGTACCTTGAGAAGGCCTAAGGGCAGCATCTGGTATGTGGAGTGTGATAGGCATGTGGTCAAACTTTCCACCCCCGGGCCTGAGAGGGCAGTCATGCTTGGGAGCCACACTAAACTTGACACCTGGGGTGTTGAGAAGACTAGGGGCGGCTAGCGCATAATCAATGACAGATTTCTTGTCCATGCCATCTGCAAAGAAGGTATGTGCACCTTGCATATCACCTTCTGTTCTACCGTTAAGGATGATAAGACCAGTTACTACACATAGCTGGAGTAGGGCCCCCCCCAATCGATTGGGGGGAGCTGTGTCCATGCTACACCTCGGTTGAATGGTTTGGTTGGGGGCTGTACTATTGGTTTGGGATACTGGTTCATCTCCTAACTCGGTATCATCATTGTCCACACCAAGACCAACCCGAGCGTTGAAGTCACCCATCACCATAACGTTGCCTTTTTCCTGGAAGTTCCCAATGATTTTACCTAGAGTGAGGAAGTGGTCCTCTATACTAATGCAGTCGTCACCATGTTTGTAGTATGAGCTGTTAGCATGTGGGATATAGCACACACCAATGTGTGTTCCATGTATGCGAATCCATGCCATGCCTAATTCAGGTGCCTCATGGACTAAAGTAGCATTTAGGCAAGTGCGGACATAGATAGCGACCCCCCCATCCTTGCTCAACTTGGGGCGAGGGGCACAAGAAAGGCATTTGAAACCTGGAATGTGGGGGGTGTCTAGCTGGCCACGCACCCCTGTGTGTGAAAACAATAAAATGTTGTGTTTTCTCACCACTTTCATTGCTGCACCGCAGCTGCTTAGAACACTGAGTTGTCCTCTGATGTTCCATGCAAGGCACCTTAGTCCACTTCATGCATCAGTCGATGAGACACCTGAGGGGGGGGCCTTGTCCCGCACCTTCAGGAGTCCTCTATTGAACGAAACCCACTTAGAGGGGTCCCTCTTAGCTTCCAGAAACGCTGGGAGGTGTTCCTTGTGCAGCTTCAGCTCCTCAGGAGACAAGAAATCCAGAGCTGCTATTCCGCTATCCTTGAGAAACCTTCGGTTCCTCACAATGGAGGAAGCATCGAAGCTGGAGGATACTGTGATTAGGGCAAGGCGGGGTCGTGAGGGATCCACCTTGCCTCCCATGCGTCGAGCGGACACAATAGTAAACTCTGCCTTGTCTTGCTCCTTCTGGGCGTAGGTGTTGTTGGCTTCTAAAGCCTGGGTGAGCTTAGACTTTACAGCCACCGCTAGCTGTCTGTCATTCTCGTTGGGATCTTCAGGGATGCCTGAGATCCTGAATTGCATGTCGTAACCTGCTTGGTCTGGGGGGGCTGAGCCCGGTCGCTGTATGAGTGGCCGACTCCATGCAGATTCTTTTCCCCGTGCTGGGGGCACCACCGGCCGATCCTTGATAGCAGCTTCCAGGACGGAAATGCGCTTCTCCTGGGATACTATCGTATCCCTCTGGGCGTTCAGAGTGGCCTCTATGTTTGCGATCTTAGTGGTCTGTTTCTGAACGGTTTCCCGCATCTCACTCAAAAGTCCTTCCACCAACTTCAATGTTTGATGCGACTCTTTTTTAATCGAGTCGAACGATTTGTCCAGTGTGGGTTTAAGCACTGTAGCGTACCACATTGCAAACCACGGGGGGAGTGCACTATCCCCGGGTGATCCAGGGTCAATGCTCATGTCTTGCGTCTGACTTCTAGTTATTGTCATAGCTATTCGCACAGGTTTAGTTGGGAGAGCAGCGAGTTATTGGGTGCCGGGTGACAGGTGCAATTTGAAAGTTGCGAGTTTGGGTATATGTTAGTGTGGGAGCTCAGGAATTGGTGGAGGTATTGAGTAGTGATGGCTTGTGTAACAGCACGGATACTGCCTCGTCCATTATGACATAGTCAAACTTGTTGCAGTCTATCCTGTAGATAGAGTCAAGACAGATGACTACCTTGTCTTCTTTTATGGGTCCCGCGATGTCTTGATACGACTTGTATCCGTATGGTTCAAACTCAGCCGCATATTTTGTCGCCAATAAAACGCCGTATGTGATGACGAGGCACCTAGTTTCAGGTTTTAAAACCTTGTTAAACAAGTTACTGATTGCTTTGGTTTTTCCGACTGCCATCTGCCCTCTGATACACACAATAGGATGTAACGGGTACTCTCTCATACTGTCTTGATCATACACTTGGTCCCATTGGATGATATCGTGTTTTCCATGTAGACTAATGTTACTAGTCATGGAGTCTAGCGATCTAACGGCATCTCCTAGATTGTGTATTTTGATCACCTTGTCTACAGTGCATTGCGCTTTTTTGCAATCAGGTTTGTTACACTTCATGATAAGCATCTTCTTGTTGTGGTGGTACTCAATATATCCACCCTCGTGTATTTGACGAGGGCCTTTTGTTGTGTTCTTAAACATGACAGCCGGGTTATCGGTTCTTGCAAATTTATGCAATGTAGCGCAGGTGATGCCCTTGTCACGCTCCATATTGCTCCATTTTTTGTGGCATTCATTTAGATTGAACTTCGGACTTTGCTTACTGAATTCTATCCATGTATCTAGAAGATCATCTCCTGTGTTTTTCAGCGCAAAACCCACACTGAGCCAGTCCTGATACACATCTGCTCTTGATGGCGCGATGCTTTTTACTAGTTTCTTGATGTTTTTAATGGATGATGACTTGAGAACATTAGAGTATGGGCATGGAATCCCCTGTGTTTGAAATGCATAGACATGTGGTGCGATGCAGTTGCAACTGGTGATTGTGCATTTCGCAAATATATCCATGATATGCTTTTTACCAATGTCAATGGCTTCCGTGTCCAGCGGTGTCCCGTTCAGATCGTGTCTCTCTAGTGGGAAGCTATTGACATTTCTGATGGATAAATGTGAGTGATTGATGAGTGTCGTATCAGTTTTGATGTCAGCTTCAACATGTGGAAGCTCTAGCCCTGGAAAACCGTTGTATTCCGGGTCGTGAATACATACAAGATGATCTTGGATCCTCCTTGATGACGCTCCCCATGGCATCAGAGGGTGAAATTTGTCCTTTTTGAACTTGGACGAATACAGAAGGCGAAATGCCCTGAAATTTGTGTAGATGGACTTGTCGATGACATCTACGAGTTTGCCCTTGTCAAAGTATGTGAACATGTCTATTTCATCTGGTGTGTTGTGGATGTTTGAGAGAATGTATTTTTTAAAGTTGAGAACAATTTGTAGGACTGATAGCAGATTCATGCATGGTATGTCTATTTTCATATGACAGGAGTATTTAATGGGTGAGTGTGAGGTTGCCACATGAAAGTTTGAGCCTAGGGTCATAACAATGTCATGACCGTATACGTGTTTGATGAACTGTGTGAACTTAAGTGTGAACAAATCGACGAATTCCTTGTCGTCTATCACAGGGTCAGCTGGGTCCACAGGTCTATCTATGTCCATGCAGACATAGACAGGAGTCACTCTCTTGTCCGGGATGATCTCGTAAAAGTGCGACAGGTTTTCTATATTGTTCGCATAATTGTTGAAGAGATCGTCTAGTTGTCCGTCGGAAAACCACAAGTAGCACTTTGATGCATTGTGTGGACTAGAGTCTGCCGCGATGATCCATTTGTCGCCGGGACGTTTGCTTTTCTCTAGAGCAGCTTTGGAATGATGAAACCCATTTAAGGTTTTCATGGAGCCATTTGTATTAATGTATTTCTTGGAGGGCGTACATTGATCAATCATTTTTATCTTTCTTTGTGTGGTTTAATTATACCACACATAGTACTCTTAAATGTGTTATTCGTTCTCACACATAATGAAATTCATTTAAAAAAATGAGCATCTATCTATCTTATACTGAAACACACACATTACAATGAGTGATGGAACATGTGCTAAGAATGTTGTTCTTTCAAAGACGAAATACAGGGTGTTTTTTGCAGAGTTAGAACGGTTTGTTCTCGAAAAAGATGGGTTTTCCCAAGAACACATGGATGATGTGGTGAACCTCTTGCGCACTACATTCAATTTTGATCCCACTAAAAGTACGTATAATAGGGAGCGGATAGAACGTGCTATGCTTGAGACTGGTAAATCTAAATACGAGTTATACAATCGCAAGTTCTATGAAAATAACAAAGAGGATCAGGACAAAAAGAACAGGGAACGATCAAGAAAAAAGCGAGCAGATCTAAAAGTGAGTAAAGCATATTTAGCAGATGAACTGTTCATACAGTCATGAGGTACAATCCCCATTCATACATCGCTGGCTATAGCTAGTCAATAGCTTCCTAATAAAAGTGGAAAGCATTTAAGGATTACAAAAATGATGTGTCATATATATTAATACGACACATTGTTGTAAACATGGAAACTACAAGTGATAAGCGCGGTAGTAATAACATTAACAAGACGAAGTACAGAACGTTCTGCACAGAGTTAGAGAAAATGATATTAACAAAAGGCGATATCACCCATGAAAACATGGGCGACTTTTTGACATTGTTATGCGACGTTATGAAGTTTGACCCAACCATGAAAAAGTATGACAAGGAAAAGGTGGATAAAATCAGATTAGAAACTGGTATGTCCACGTATGATATGTTCCAGCGGAAACATTATGAGAAAAACAAGGAAGAAATGGATAAAAAGAACGCCGCCAAAGCAAGGAAAAGAAGAGAAACACAGAAACTTCCAGATAATTTAAATAAAGTTGTACTAGAATCTAGTATACCCATGTCAGCCAGTTCCGTGTAATCCTCATTAGACGTTGGTGTCCAACCAACAATAATACAATTATTTTTTACTACTTAAGGAAAATCGTTCTCCTACAGAGTTTATACTACACATCCGTTCTTGATGGGGCGATGCATTTGACAAGCTTTTGGAGTATGGGCGCTAGAAACAAAAACAGGGAACGAACAGGTTACATTTTTTTGTAATGATTATACATATAAATGGCGAACACAGTAGCACTAGGAGTGTATCAATTAAATCATTATTCTGATGGTGGCAGTGCAGGGAAAATCGAAATCTTAGAAAACAACGGGGGTGGAAACTATATAGTTGATATCAATTTTGGAAATGAGTGGCAGAACAAGAAAACGGAAGCCATCATAGGAATACCATATGGCGAGGTATTAGGGGTCCGAATGCCAGGCACAAGCGAAGGTTTCAATTACACAATCGGAGACATCACACAGGGAGGAAGAGGGCGGCGGTATACACCGACTAAACGTAGAGTGCATCTCAATGGAAGTAGACGGACAAACATAGTATACACAAGTCTAGGAAAGGAATTCGTCAAAGTTGGAGGAGAATTCACAAGCCTCAAAGGAAACTACACAAAAGCACCGTAGCCATGCACTTGCGCAAATCCCTGAACTTCAATACATAAATGTTTTTAAAAGATGATTGCATATTATATAATGCAAATAACGAATCCAATTTCCAAGAGGTTGGTGAAAGCGAGTGGAAAGGTGGCGCTCGAGCTATATAAAAAATACCTGAAAAAAGAGGTTAAACTGCCGACTGTAGATGTCGAGCTGTTAAAAAGCATCCATGGTTCGAAAAAAGAGGTTAAACTGCCGACTGTAGGTGTCAAGTTGTTTAAAAGTGTACATGGTTCGAAAAAAGAGGTTAACCTACCGACTGTAGGTGTCAAGTTGTTTAAAAGTGTACATGGTTCGAAAAACAAGAAACAAGAATACACTAAAATGATGGACAAGAAACATATCAAATACGATGATGCGCGTGCATTCATCTTGAAATATTACGCGGATATAATTTTGGGCATTGCACCCGAGGAGGAATCCATCGAAAATGTTCTGAATCGTCTTAAACCCAAATCCAAATCGTTTTGGGATGAAGTTGAACAATTCAAAGCATCTATATGGACAGACAAAAATGAACGTGACGTATTGGTTCATGCTGCATTGAATAGACTTGTAAAAAATAACAAGAGTTTCGCATCAGAGTACCACCAATTTATGGTTGATGTGTATTTCTTTTTACTATTACTAGACCCTAATGAGATATCAGTAATCATACTATATGATATGGAAAAGTATATAAAAAAATATGATCTTAAAGACGGATATTTCGCGTATTACACTTCAAGAAATTTGAAGTTGTCTGAACTGTACGAATTTCTTAAATCATTGCCATTTTTTTATCTGTTAGACTCTAATTACACCGGTATTGATGATAAATTGATTCGTAAACGTGTACGTAAAAACAAACATAATGAACATGAACCTGTACTTGCCGCACGAGGTTTCTAAATTCTAAGCAGCCATGCAAACTTCCATGTAATCAACTGCTTTCAGAGCCAATCAGTGCAAAAATATTGTGCAAATGGAACGAGCAAATGGAACGAGTTTACAAGTGGACATCCCGATCCAAGGAAACACACAAGAATGCTAAACAGTCCAAGCCGAGCAATCCCTAGGAGGCATCGAGCTGGGCCCCGATGAGGTGGCGTATCCCTCCAGGACTCCTCGAGGAATAGTTCCATCCTGGGCGGCGACTGAGCGTCTCACTGCGTTTTGCACACACGATTGTGTTAGATACAGGTGGAAGGGCGAGAAATCCCATACAAACACATGAGCTTACCAAGGAAAACCATGAGAGTGATGCAATCAGCAGAGCCAGCGCTCGAAAGCCCAATCACAAGTCTGAGAGGGTCCATGGACAACCCGACAGAGAGCACCATCCTGCTCGGATCGTCGCTGTCCACGACGCGCGCGCTGACACCGCGAAGCTGAGTTATGTTTGTGGAAAACAGAACTGTAAGCTTGAAACTGGGGTCAGTCGTGCTTCTAATCCGGACAGTTAGTCCTTGCTCGCTAGCATCGAGAGTATTTTCGTACTCGGTGTTTTCAATAGCATATGTCCTGTCGACATCGCTGTATATGGCATATTCAATGGCAGATTCAATCATCGTGCTGGGGTAATAAAGAGCTCCAGAGTCGCGAGATCTATACTTGCTCCACCGATCGTTCGTTTCGAGACACGTCACTCTATTGCATGGCCGTTCGTTTCGAGACACGTCGTCACCCTAGATTGCCTGGCCATTCGTTTCGACACACCCTTGACATGGAACCTACGTTTTAGTACAGCTACTAATAGATTCGCTACTAATAGATTCCTAGCTTTCTACTCGTACTCACTGTTTCACTGTGGAGCCGAACCATTGTTGCATCGAGCTGGTCAAAGTGTTCGCTGTTAGAATATTCGACACTCATTTGAAATGGCCAGAATGCGTCGACGAGTGAAAATAAATATCTAGCGGTCGATGATGACGTGTAAACATGTAGCGGAAGATGATGGATGACGTGTGAAAAAGTAATGTTTACATAATACATAATATAGATGTCCAGTCAAAATAGTACACGTTCAGGAAGAACAGCAAGACGTACTGGAAGAATCGGGTATGGGATAGATGAGCCTGAAAAAAAAGCGATTCGCGATGGACAACATCTACAAAATAGGTTCCAAAATTTACCACTAGATATGCAAAACGAGGTGAACAAGTGGGTAAAAAGTCCTCCTAAAAAAAGTCCTCCTAAAGTAGTATTTAGTAAAGAAAAAAATCCGAATTACGTTTATTGGCCTAGAGCAAGCATATGGAATGTAGTAAAAAGTAGGACAAAATGGGCGTTCCTGCTTCCGAACGGATTTCCAATCTTACAATCACTTTTTGGGGGTCTTTTGATGCTTTTCAAATGCAATCTTACTATAAAAAACGTAAGATTGTAGTCAATTTTGACAAAATATGCTTGAAATGAGCTTGAAAGACGGAGAAACGTACAGATTGCGAATGTTACAACGTTGAAATGCCATATTTTGTAACAAAAGGTGTTAACATCAATTCGTGTCTTACAATTATAATTGTGAGAAATAAAGGGAAAGCGGACGGTTATAAGGCGGCAGGCAGAATTCAGCTTTTACATCTTACAATAAAAATCGTAAGTATAATTCATTTAATTTTTCTAATTTAGTAAAAAACGGCTATGTGTCAAACATCTTACTCCTTCTCCTCCCCCCCCTCCTCGTCCTCCTCTTCCTCCTCCTTCTCCTCCTCCATGTCCCCATCCCCATCTTCCTCCTCCTCCATCTCCTCCTCCTCAGCAATGTCTGCATTGTCTCCATCCGATTGCACAGCCTCTGCCCTGGTGTCCTTCTCAATGGATTGACAAGCTAGGAGCATGCTTGTGTGGTACTTTCTCTGGATCTTCATACCCTTGGTGGGTTCGCAGCTAAATTGAAATGCGTCAATGGGAATATCGCCCGTCCATGTTGCTTTTCTCCTAACCCCCACGGTAATAGGCACAAGCTTGTGGTCCATCCAATCTTCTGGCCAAGTTGGGTATTGTGTTTCAGTGTACACCAACTTCTGAGCCCCAGAGTACAAGGGCTTTAAATACACACATTCCACTTCTCCATTCACTGGTAGTGATTTGACCTCCACCACGTCCCATCCTCTCAATCCGCTAGAGTCATCCATTTGTACCTTGACCACAGCGACATGACCAACAACCAAATCAGTAGTGGGCTCGTAGGCTATTCTTCTATCCGGCTTCGTCCCTTGTGAAGAATATAAGTACAACACATCCTCCTCCTCTGGCCTTTCCATATTAGTCTCCAAAGTGTGTGCAACCTTCATAGTCTTGGCAATCTCGTTACTTGCAGGTAAAAGGTCTGACACATCCATGGACAAGTCATCCAATGCTGCTATCAAGCGCTTGGCCATTGATTTCTCAGACTGTGTCAGAACACGACTGGTTGCTGACAACTCCGATGGGAAGTCGACAAAATGTTGGTCTTTCGGGTACTCCCCAGTCACAGCATCATCTGGTTGAGTGCTCCAATAACTCTTCTCAACTTTGAAGAAATCAGTCCACCACTTATTGCTGGCTTCCCAAGTTTCACGAAGCATCTCGGCAATATGTTTGAAGGACTGGGCATGGGATGGGCATCGGCTGCTGGTTCACCATCGGCTGCTGGTCATCCATCGGCTGCTGCTGGTTCTAGAACCAGAAGGTCCTCCGCTGCGTGTCGTACACGGACATCAGCTACGGGTCCTGCACGGTCGTCACCGGCGGTTTGTACAGGACCATCGGCCATGTGGCCTGCAAGGACGTCACCTCCGGGCTTCTCGTTATGAATAGTCTTCCAGACAGCCGCCCAGTTTGCCTCGATATTCTCGAGCTCTTCAATCTTGATCTTGGGGGCTTCCTTAAATACTGTTATGGTGTCCACCAGTGGGAAGCCTTGAAGGACGTAAATAGGTTCAGCGTCATTGTCCCACTGTCCTCTCCAAGATCCTGACTCGTCATACTCCTTGTAATAGACCCCTGCAATTGTTGGTGTGCAAACATGTATTGTATATTAGTGAATCATTTAGGACACCCATATTCCTCCCGACTATACTCGGGAGCATCCCTTGGATAATACATCCTAGGTCCTAGGTACAACTTCCTTTGTATCATTTAGTTTCTATTGAAGACTGTACATGTAAATCAATGAGGACATGGCACACCCATATTCCTCCCGAGCATAATCGGGAGCATTGTGCAGACAGTACATACACGCACGGTAGCATTTAATTTGTAAATATCAGTATATCAAGTATTCTTACCGACTCTCCCGTTGGGACCTTTCGTTATCTTGAATGCGTGTAAACGGCGATTAACTCCTTTGACGGTGCTAGTGCCATGTCCGAACAACTTGTAAACGTTGTCTAGGAGGACAGCGGAGAAGTCCCCTATAGAGGTCACGACGTCTTGCCTTGTGTAAGGGCCCATTCTCTTGAATAAGTTACCAACAATGCCCATCAGATGGTCCAGGGTGTACACTTCCATGTTCTTTAACCCTTGCGAGATCACAGAGTAATTTTGGTCAAGATTACTATGTGTGTGTCCGGGAGGGAGGAAATGGACGTACACCTCCTCAAACCAGTTCATATCAACCAGCAAGGACAAGTATGCGAACATGAAAGCGTTCTTGTTGTCCTTTGCCGCGTTGTCCATTTGCAAGAAGCAATACGGTGGAAGCTGCCCCTCTTCTTCAAGGACCCGGTTGAAGAAATGTTGGAAGCATGATATAGTCAGATTGATGGACTGCGAGTAGAATGGCAAAGCCCAATAACCAATGAAGCCTCTTCCCTGGGAGAATAATCCTGAGTTAACATAGAAGGAAACATGAAGTCAGAATATTAGCATTTTGTTAAGTAATCATTTCAAGTTTTAAATACTGTGTATGCTCCCGATTATGATCGGGAGGACATGTCCTACGTGCGCTGTATTTGTACTCACACATGATGCGTGTCTTTAGAAGATCACCTCCTGCAGTCTTCTTTGTATGTGAGAAGTGGCGTGACTGAGGAAGATTAGTCTTCTTGTTGTCCATTGCATCAGCGGATACGTGCAAGAAGAGCTTCGGATACTGTTCAGACAGTTTTTCACAGATGTCATACCTACGCCTTGACTGGTTTTAGGATTGCTTTCCCCCTACTTTTCTTCTCCACGGGAATATTTGTCTGGCTTACTCCTTATGACTTGTGTTGTGGAATCCCAGGAATTCTGGGTACCAGAATACCAGGGATTGGGGGGAATGTTATGATACAGCCTATAGCTGTATCAGTAACGGTGCGGGGCTTAGGTCCGACACCCACTCTAGCAGCTGGTGACCAGGCATCTCTGCCTGGCAGCTAGCAGTGTAGTAGGTGACTTCAAGCGAATAGGGTCGTTGGGTTTGTCAATGCTCCCGATTATGATCGGGAGAATTGTGTGTATTCCGAGTTTGGTTTTCTCAATCATTCGCTCGTTGGGTTTGACAATGCTCCCGATTATGATCGGAGGACTGTGGGTATTCTGAGTTTGGTTTTTCTCAATCATTCGTTCGTTGGGTTTGACAATGCTCCCGATTATGATCAAGAGGACTATGGGTATGCCGAGTACAAAAAAAAAAAAAAAAAAAATGCCGAGTACATGTTTCCTGAATCATTCGCTCGTTGGGTTTGTCAGTGCTCCCGATTATGATCGGGAGGACTGTGTTTATTCCGAGTTTTGTTTTCTCAATCATTCGCTCGTTGGGTTTGTCACTGCTCCCGATTATGATCGGGAGGAATGTGTGTATTCCAAATTTGGTTTTCTCAATCATTCGCTCGTTGGGTTTGACAATGCTCCCGATTATGATCGGGAGGACTCTGTGTATTCCGAATTTGGTTTTCTCAATCATATGCTCGTTGGGTTTGACAATGCTCCCGATTATGATCGGGAGGACCGTGGGTATTCTGAGTTTGGTTTTTTCTATATCTGAGTCTGATTTTGAATCTGAATCTGAATCTCAATCATTTGCTTTACCAACCTATTTGTCTTTCGCAGGGTCTACAATGACAGTACCGTGGAAGTAAAACTCCAATAGGACGGGAAGGATTTGGGATGCAGCGTCATGGACGAATGGACCAAGGAGCGCCAAGTGCCAATGAACATCGAAGTCGTTGTTGGTGGACCAGACTTCTATGTTACGGCTACGCACGCTCACTGGTTGAGGTTTCGCGGCGAATGCGGGCATATGTGCGGAGCAGATGCATTCTGGTCGACACTCACCCTTGCGGAAGTCAAGACAGCCCAGTTGCTTGAAGTCACTAGCATTCGGAGGCCCATGTTAGGAGCCCTATCATGGATACCAGTTCACATTCAGGCTCTTGGGTTGGTAGTTGACAATGCGCAGCAAGCCTGTCAGGGTCGGCGAGGGCGAATTTATCGCCGACAAAGAGCTTGAGGAAACTAGGGCGTGGGTTGAGACATGCGAAGGAAAGCTCATGAGCGATTTCGAGGAGTTTGGTCCTAGCGACAGGAGGACGTCACCTCGATGTACATCAAAAGGGCCTTCACCTGACGCCGGTAAGAGAGCAATCGAACGGACTGTACTGCTGCACCGTGGCTCAGGTTAAATTTTCAAATCTGACAGGTACATTTCGAATGTTACGTACGCGGTGGGATGTACACCGTTCGAAACAACCATTGTGTGCTGACCGCACTTGCCGCTTTCAATTTCGATAGGATATTGCGTAACTTCTGCACTCTTTACATTTCCTACAGCCTCCGCGAAGAAGTCAGGAAAGGCGCGACGAGGTCAGCTTCCTACAATCAGCGAAGACGACAGATCGCCGACAACTTTGTAAGGTCATCGTATTCAAATTGGTATCTCCTTATAGCCCAGCTCCTGACATGGGCCTCCGAATGCTAGTGACTTCAAGCAACTGGGCTGTCTTGACTTCCGCAAGGGTGAGTGTCGACCAGAATGCTCCGCACATATGCCTGCATTCGCCGTGAAACCTCAACCAGTGAGCGTGCGTAGCCGTAACATAGAAGTCTGGTCCACCAACAACGACTTCGATGTTCATTGGCACTTGGCGCTCCTTGGTCCATTCGTCCATGACGCCGCATCCCAAATCCTTCCCGTCCGATTGGAGTTTAACTTCCACTGTACTGTCATTGTAGACCCTGCGGAAGACAAATAGGTTGGTAAAGCAAATGATTGAGATTCAGATTCAGATTCAAAATCAGATTCAGATATAGAGAAAAACCAAACTCAGAATACCCATAGTCCTCCCGATCATAATCGGGAGCATTGTCAAACCCAACGAGCAAATGATTGAGAAAACCAAATTCGGAATACACACAGTCCTCCCAATCATAATCGGGAGCATTGACAAACCCAACGAGCGAATGATTGAGAAAACAAAACTCGGAATACACACAGTCCTCCCGATCATAATCGGGAGCATTGACAAACCCATCGAGCGAATGATTCAGAAAACATGTGCTCGGCATACCCATAGTCCTCCCGATCATAATCGGGAGCATTGTCAAACCCAACGAGCGAATGATTGAGAAAACCTAATTCGGAATACACACCGTCCTCCCGATCATAATCGGAAGCACTGACAAACCCAACGAGCAAATGATTCAGAAAACATGTACTCGCCTTTTTTTTTTTTTTTTTTTTTTTTTTTGTACTCGGCATACCAATAGTCCTCTCGATCATAATTGGGAGCATTGTCAAACCCAACGAGCGAATGATTGAGAAAAACCAAACTCAGAATACCCATAGTCCTCCCGATCATAATCGGGAGCATTGTCGAACACAACGAGCAAATGATTGAGAAAACCAAATTCGGAATACACAGAGTCCTTCCGATCATAATCGGGAGCATTGTCAAACCCAACGAGCGAATGATTGAGAAAACCAAATTCGGAATACACAGAGTCCTCCCGATCATAATCGGGAGCACTGACAAACCCAACGTGCGAATGATTCAGAAAACATGTACTCGGATTTTTTTTTTTTTTTTTTTTTACTCGGCATACCCATAGTCCTCCCGATCTTAATCGGGAGCATTGTCAGACCCAACGAACGAATGATTGAGAATAACCAAACTCAGAATACCCACGGTCCTCCCGATCATAATCGGGAGCATTGTCAAACCCAACGAGCGAATGATTAAGAAAACATATAAACGGCATTTTTTTTTTTTTTTTTTTTTTTTGTACTCGGCATACTCATAGTCCTCCCGATCATAATCGGGAGCATTGTCAAACCCAACAAGCAAATGATTGAGAAAACCAAATTCGGAATATACACAGTCCTCCCGATCATAATCGGGAGCACTGACAAACCCAACGAGCGAATGATTCAGAAAACATGTACTCGGCATTTTTTTTTTTTTTTTTTGTACTCGGCATACCCATAGTCATCCCTATCATAATCGGGAGCATTGTCATTCCTAACGAGCGAATGATTGAGAAAAACCAAACTCAGAATAACCACAGTCCTCCCGATCATAATCGGGAACATTGACAAACCCAACGAGCGAATGATTGAGAAAACCAAATTCGGAATACCCATAGTCCTCCCGATCATAATCGGGAGCATTGTCAAACCCAACGAGCGAATGATTGAGAAAACCAAACTCAGAATACCCACAGTCCTCCCGATCATAATCGGGAGCATTGACAAACCCAACGAGCGAATGATTGACAAAACCAAATTCGGAATACACAGAGTCCTCCCGATCATAATTGGGAGCATTGACTAACCCAACGAGCGAATGATTGAGAAAACCAAATTCGGAATACACAGAGTCCTCCCGATCATAATCGGGAGCATTGTCAAACCCAACGAGCGAATGATTGAGAAAACCAAATTCGGAATACACACAGTCCTCCCGATCATAATCGGGAGCACTTACAAACCTAACGAGCGAATGATTCAGAAAACATGTACTCGGCATTTTTTTTTTTTTTTTTTTGACTCGGCATACCCAAAGTCTTCCCTATCGTAATCGGGAGCATTGTCAAACCCAACGAGCGAATGATTGAGAAAAACCAAACTCAGAATACCCACAGTCCTCCCGATCATAATCGGGAGCATTGACAAACCCAACGAGCGAATGATTGAGAAAACCAAACTCAGAATACCCACAGTCCTCCCGATCATAATCGGGAGCATTGTCAAACCCAACGCGCGAATGATTGAGAAAACCAAACTCGGAATACACACAGTCCTCCCGATCATAAAAAAATCAATCCTAAAACCTGTCAAAGAAAATTTGATCCACCGAATGCCTAGACGGAACAGGCAAAAGGGCTAAATTCTTCTGGGCTGTGACATTTCATCAGTCATGCTATGCAAGTCAAGCAGGCCTCAACTACACATCTTTGCTTTACCTATTGCAGTACTGGGCCACTAAAACAAACCTAGTAAATAGGTAGGTGGCCGAGGTGGGCAAGAACACAGTAAAATAGAAGAACTGCAGGTGTACATGATCCATATGTCAGTGTCATGTAAAGTACCAATCACAACATAAACACCCAACCACACTCCCGGCAAAGATTAACCAATAAACAAGGCAACCTGTTGGCAAGCAGTAACTTGGTCAACACAGGCACAAGGCAGCTAAGTCTGGGCTACAATTGCAGTCTACCACTACAATGCAATTCATAACCAAACCAGACGCTATGGAAATCTTGGAACGGTAGCTAAGGATGCATGCCATATGGGTATGCAGTACTGTCCGCCATTACTCTGACGCAGGTGCAAGCGAGTAACCATCATGCAGGTAGGCAGGCCTCAGGAAGGTGCAGGCGGGTGCAGAGCTGTTCGCCAGTACTCCGGCGCAGGTGCTGGCCCGGCGCGTGTCCTGGTCTGGTCTGGCAGGTGCAGGCGGGTAACCGCCATGCAGGTAGGCAGACCTATCCAGTGCTCCGAGCGCCAGTGCTCCTGGCTATCTGCCCAGCATCCACCAGAGAAGGTGCTAGGCAGGACAGTGACAGTGAAATGCATTGCGCAATGGGTGCGAGAATTAGAAGCAACTCGGGGGTTATTCACAACCACCCGGTGCTAATGCAGATGCGCAGCAAGGCGATGCAGAAAGCGAAAGGCAAAGCAGCAGATCATGAGAACAGAGCTGAAGTGAATTCCCATAGCAGTGAAATGCATTGCGCAAAAGGTGCAAGAATTAGGTGCAACTCGGGACCATGCAGGGCCACCCGGTGCTAATGCGGATGCGCAGCAAAGCAATGCAGGATGCGAAAGGCAATTTGCGCAAGGCATGAAAGGAGGTGAAAGCGCAAGGCATGAAAAGAGGTGAAAGCGCAAGGCATGAAGCAAAGCCTTACCGACTTATCAAAACAGTCTTTCATGCATGCGCAGCAAGGGGGGGCCCGGCAAGGGGGGTCAATCAATGCACATCAAGGGGTCATGCAAAGGGGTCAAGCTGCCAGAGAAGGTGCTGGGCATGGCAATCAATGCACAGCAAGGAGTCATGCAAAGGGGTCAAGCTGCCAATCCATTGAGAAGGACACCAAGGCAGAGGCTGTGCAATCGGATGGAGACAATGTAGACATTGCTAAGGAGGAGGAGATGGAGGAGGAGGAAGATGGGGATGGGGGCATGGAGGAGGAGATTCTAGTGCAGCGATTGTACAGGCGCTGTTGTTACCCAACAAGTTAGCATTGGCCCTCTTTCTACAACGTGATAGCCTGTCATAAGTACTAAGTTGTACTTTCGAACTGTTGAGTTGTGAGTTGTGAGATAAATAATTATGAGCAATGCGTTCAAGACTTTGTAAACAGCTTTCACCTTCCTCTTGACTGTACTCTACAATTGATTTTGTATTGGAATACTTCGAAGGAACTTTCTCTCTCTCCAAACGAGCAAATCAATGTTACAATTGAAATTGAAGGGAATAGTCTCTTTCTCCGGAATGCAACAAAACAATCTTACATAATAAATTGTAAGATATTTTCGTAAAATACACCAAAAAAGCAAAATCAATCAATTTGCGAAAACGATCTTACAAAATAAATTGTAAGATATTTTCGTAAAATACATCAAAAAAGCAAAACCAATTAATTTGCGAAAACGATCTTACAATATTTATCGTAAGATTTCAGTAAAATAAAAAATCCGTTCGGAAGCAGGAACGCCCATTACAACTAGAAAACTGGAAAACACAGATCATATTACAGAAGCTGATATAATGGTTTATTACGAGAAAGCAAACGAACGGGACGGAGTGGACTCGAATGGAGAAAAGCCATTGGGTCCAATACATTTTCAAATAGCAATAAAATCGAAGAAGACAGGGGAAATCACAGGGCTTCCATTTATTAAAGATAATGGTTTTACCATTCCGGAGTATTTTAATTTTGGACCTGTATATAACTCATTGTATTGGATCATACCCGGTAGATCTAATATGCATTCATTCATCCCCCAAACTAATTGGAGTATTGGGGCAAAGGTGAACAATGCGATTATCAATTATTATGTTGTACCCATAATCCTCCCACATGAACACGCGACCACACTCGAAACATGGATTAAGGATTCAAAGAGTAAAAACGCAGAAGAAGTGTCATCAAAAGACTTTAGCTATCATGGGGTCAATTGGGGTCTCATAAGTGAAAAAGAAAGGGAAATGGAATCATTCATGGGTTATAAACATGAACCGGGATACAAGAAAAATAAACCGGTCGCCGAGGACATTGAAGAAATAGGAGGAGCTGGTGAAAACAAAGTTGTATTTGTTTTTTATCCAGCGATACTTCGTTTAGATTGGGAAGCGATGGACTTTGACCAAAGTGATTATGTGGGCGTACGAGATGCATTAGAGGCATTATATGATTCTGATCTTAAATTTTACTTAGAAGTTAAACGATTGATGGACCAGGGTATTCCTTTGGAACGTATTTTAAGTGTCGACCTAGATGATCGTAACACGAATGCCCCTGATCACTTGTTGGAAAAACCCTAATTCGGAAAGTGTAAGTAAAAAGAATAATAACCCGCTGTATTATTATTCTCTTTTGTGCATATTTACATGCACAACCAACGACGCATCCCTGATTTTTCACGCGCCATCTCCAAATTCTCCTTAGGAGTTTCGACAGGAATCCCTGTGACAACATACATGATGGGCAATGGGACCACTTTGTTTATGCGCGCACATCGCTGGTGCAATCCACACAAACCCTTGCACTTGGTTGCATAGTTTCCACATTGCTTGCCCTTGTTAGGACCTGTCTTTAGAATTGCTTGGCACTGACCTTCACACATTTTGTTGTATGTTCAAATGGTATGTAATCTGTTTGAGTTTGAATAAAGAGAAGGCCTTTTTATGACTATTTCATTGTTTTGGTAGCCGGACGTAAACCAACGTCCAGGGATAGTTTTTAACTGTAATGCGCTTTCCGTTCTCATTTTGGACGTATCATAAAGAACTATATTGAAATTACAAAAAGTCCATGGAGTTTTAGAATCCTGTAGGTTTTGCCATTTACATCTTTTTTTCCTTAACCCCCTATATTGAACTGGTGATTGTTGCATCAAAATACATAACTATATTGAAATTACAAAAAGTCCATGGAGTTTTAGAATCCTGTAGGTTTTGCCATTTACATCTTTTTTTCCTTAACCCCCTATATTGAACTGGTGATTGTTGCATCAAAATACAAAACTATATTGAAATTACAAAAAGTTTATGGAGTTTCAGAATCTGTCCATCTACAAAAAGTCCATGGAGTTTTAGAATCCTGTAGGTTTTGCCATTTACACCTTTTTTTCCTTAACCCCCTATATTGAACTGGTGATTGTTGCATCAAAATACAAAACCATATTGAAATTACAAAAAGTCCATGGAGTTTCAGAATCCTGTAGGTTTTGTCATTTACATCTTTTTTTTCTTAACCCCCTCCTTTGAACAGGAAAGAGAGATACAAAAAATACAAAACTATATTGAAATTACAAAAAGTCCATGGAGTTTCAGAATCCTGTAGGTTTTGTCATTTACATCTTTTTTTCCTTAACCCCCTATATTGAACTGGTGATTGTTGCATCAAAATACAAAACCATATTGAAATTACAAAAAGGCCATGGAGTTTCAGAATCCTGTAGGTTTTGTCATTTACATCTTTTTTTTCTTAACCCCCTCCATTGAACAGGAAAGAGAGATACAAAAAATACAAAACTATATTGAAATTACAAAAAGTCCATGGAGTTTCAGAATACTGTAGGCTTTGTCATTTACATCTTTTTTTCCTTAACCCCTATATTGAACTGGTGATTGTTGCATCAAAATACAAAACCATATTGAAATTACAAAAAGTCCATGGAGTTTCAGAATCCTGCAGGGTTTGCCATTTACATCTTTTTTTTCTTAACCCCCTCCATTGAACAGGAAAGAGAGATACAAAAAATACAAAACTATATTGAAATTACAAAAAGTTCATGGAGCTTCAGAATCCTGTAGGGTTTGTCATTTACATCTTTTTTTCCTTAACCCCTATATTGAACTGGTGATTGTTGCATCAAAATACAAAACTATATTGAAATTACAAAAAGGCCATGGAGTTTCAGAATCCTGTAGGTTTTGTCATTTACATCTTTTTTTTCTTAACCCCCTCCATTGAACAGGAAAGAGAGATACAAAAAATACAAAACTATATTGAAATTACAAAAAGTCCATGGAGTTTCAGAATCCTGTAGGGTTTGTCATTTACATCTTTTTTTCCTTAACCCCTGTATTTAACTGGTGATTGTTGCATCAAAATACAAAACTATATTGAAATTACAAAAAGGCCATGGAGTTTCAGAATCCTGTAGGTTTTGTCATTTACATCTTTTTTTTCTTAACCCCCTCCATTGAACAGGAGAGAGAGATACAAAAAATACAAAACTATATTGAAATTACAAAAAGTCCATGGAGATTCAGAATCCTGTAGGGTTTGTCATTTACATCTTTTTTTCCTTAACCCCTATATTGAACTGGTGATTGTTGCATCAAAATACAAAACTATGCATCCAAATACAAAACTATATTGAAATTACAAAAAGTCCATGTATCTCAATGGAAGCAACCAGGCAATAATAGTATACACAAGAAAGGGTGGGCAGGAAGAGACATTCTACAATTATTCGTTTTGTGAACAATTATTCGGTTTGTGAACAAAAAAATTAAACCACGCTCCTGTCAGCCGTAACGTCGTGGTGACACACTGCGTTGTTGGGACCTTGTGGGTGAACCTTGTGGGGACTACTGCGTTGTGACCCGGGTGAATCGCGCGGTGATTGCCTGCGTGGTTGGGACCCTGTGGGTGAACCTTGTGGGGTCCCAAAAGGACTACTGCGTTGTGTACCTGTTGAACCGCGACTATCTCCTGAGTTGCGTTGTGACCCTGCTGAACCACGCGAACCTCGTGATTTCGAGGTTGAAACGTTCTTTCTTAAAAAAACAGATCCTAATATACACGTTATATCATGTCCAAAATAATGAAGAACGAAAGCCCTGAATGCTTGAAAGTTTATGGTTTGCCCTATCATGGTGAGAGTCGCCTTAGCGAGATCTGCCTGAGTTTGTCTGTCTTTACACATGTGTACACTTGGTTGTCCCAATAGCATGGCTGAATACTTCACGAGACTGTCTACAAAATATTCACTTGTTTGGTGGCATAACATTGTTTTGTCAATTTGTTGATGAGCATAAGCCATCCCGAAATTTGCCGCCATGACTACGAACCCGAATAAAAGCATAAAAATTAATTCCTGTTGTGCTTCCAGTCGCCCTCCCCCTAACTGCCCTCCCCCGAAGCTAATAGGTACAAGTTCTCCGTTGTTTTTGTTGTACTTGAAAGCACAGGTTTTTAACCCAGCAATCAATTCTGTGTCATAATCAAATTCATATACGTCACCTCTAGCTCCAGCCGCGAGATTGAATGCATATTTCAAGATACCATCACTCAGCCTTTTATCTGCTGCAGTCATTTTTGCTGACGTTTTTTTCGCCGTCATTTTTGCCGACGTTTTATTTTTATCTATATTTTAATTTGCCGGCAATTCAGCTTTAAAAAAGATTTTGTTCTGAAAACCGGTACATAACACCGTGAATGAAAACAGTTATGTACTTGTATTTTCTCATATATACACGTCTGATACGATGATTAATAGGACATATTAATTGAAAAGAGCGCAGCCTTGACAGCATTAGCCCCTTGCTACCATTTTTGCAGCCTATCTCACGACATGCTTTCCTCAACTCTATCACACTACTTAAAGAACTCAAATTGGCAATGGCATACACACGGACATCAACTCGTTTATATATTTCAACGGCCAACAGTGAACAAAACGCATTCCCCACTAGGAATAAGTTACATGCCAGGGGAATCCTGGCATCAGGTTCAAGGCAATCGGCTATCGAACTTATGCATGTCATTGGTAAATTGGTGAATGTCATTACATCCTATACACTGCTATTCTAAAGTGAGCAAGTGACTTATGATGTTCAAATTCTCAATCTATATCTGCCTAGCCTTTTGCACCTTGGTAGGCTGCTGTCCACTAGAAGGCTCTGTCTTGACTTGCTGGTGCTGGTGGCGTCCTGCTGAAGGTGCCCTTTGCCTCTTGGTAGGCCGTTGTCCACTAGAAGGCTCTGTTTTAACAGGAAGCCCATGCCCATGGGCCTGTTCATGGGCTTCTTGGCCATGCTGCAGGACCTGATCCACCTCCTGTTCTGGGGCCTGCTGGGGCTGCTGCTGAGGCTGCTCTAGGAGCTGCTCATTGACATGCACTAGGTACTGCTCATGGACCTTCTGGGCATGCTGGGCCTGCTGCACGACCTGCTCCACCTGCTGCTCCAGGGGCTGCTCCAGGGGCTGCTCCTGAGGCTGCTCCTGAGGCTGTTCAGGCTGCTCCTGAGGCTGTTCAGGCTGCTCCTGAGGCTGTTCAGGCTGCTCCTGAGGCTGTTCAGGCTGCTCCTGAGGCTGTTCAGGCTGCTCCTGAGGCTGTTCAGGCTCCTCCTGAGGCTGCTCAGGCTGCTCAGGCTGCTCATGGCCCTGTAAAAAAGCCACAGCCCCCCAGCCCCTGTCACTCTCACTCTCACTCTCAACACCACTATCTTCATCCCCTGCCTCTCCGCCTACATGCTCATAGGGCTGAACATGGGGCTTAACACCCTCTGCTGCTGCTGCTGCTACTGCTGCCACAGCTGTTGCCATGACGTCTGACAACATATGGGACAGATTTGCCAACGCTACCACTAAAGGCCCATCAGGATAAGCATGGGGGTGGACAGCTGGGTGAACACCCTCTGCTGGGAGGGGTCCATGGGGGTGGCCACCTGGGTTAACACCCTCTGCTGCAACAAATGTGGCAAGTATACCCGATAGCATGTCGGAAATGTTGGCCAGAGATGCAACTACAACCCCAGCTGGATGAGCATGGGGGTGCACAGCTGGAGCAGGAGCATCTGGAGCAGGAGCATCTGCATGGCCATGCAAAAAGCGGTCTGAGTTGATATTCGACAAGGGCAAATGCGATTTTCGGGGGAGCATGGCATTGTTCCGACGCGGAGGACGAACTGATCATGCAAAAAGCTAAAGCGGTCGACCTAGTCAAATGACGCGAACGATGGACTGGTGGATTCAGAAACAGGCCAAAACATGCACTACATACAGGTTTGCGATACATGACGATTACTCACCAGATGGGCGTCTCCTTACATAGCGAGGTAGCTCAGCGGGAAGCTCGTACGGCAAGCCAGATCGGGTTTTTCCCGGGAGCTTCGAGCGAGTTCCTAGATACATTCTATTAGTTGTCAGGAAGTAACGAGATGAGAAACAAGACAACTATGGCAACAAAACTAGATGCGCAAAACAATAGGGGAGATGACGAGGAGGGATCGTACTTCTGGCTTGGCCGCGATTCGTGGCTCTCACTGGAAGTCGCGTCACCAGTCAGCACACTGCATGGGATTTCAATGAAAAGAAGAGAGAGGGGGGCGGGGGTGACGGGGTCCAGGTATTACAGATCATGGCCAATAACAGGCATGAAAACAAATCAGACACAGACAGCGGCCACTAAGTCATCTAAGCAGGGCAGGCAATCGGGTCATTTGGTACTTTTGGCACTAGGTGCTATAGTGGTGGAGGTGGAGGTGGTGGAGGTGGTGGTGGTGGTCGTCGTTGTTGTCCTCGTGGTACATATAGTGGTCGTGATGGTCGTGGTGGATGGTGTTGGTAGTGGACAGTGGATGGTGGGGGTGGAGGAGGTGGTGGTGGCACTATAGTTAGGCGATTTAATAGAGCCATCATTTCTGATATGCTCTCATTCAACACAACACCTGCTGTTACTGCAGAAGCAGAAGTATATCTAATGTGTCCAGGCAACCAGTCACGATATACAGAGATATCAGTTGCTCGTGCTTTTGTCACTAATGCCAATACTGCTGCAGTTACATGCACCGCTTCTGGCACTGTGGGTGGGATCTCGACATTCACCACAGCCGTGGCT
Source organism: Chlamydomonas sp. ICE-L (assembly GCA_013435795.1). NCBI lineage: Eukaryota > Viridiplantae > Chlorophyta > Chlorophyceae > Chlamydomonadales > Chlamydomonadaceae > Chlamydomonas > Chlamydomonas sp. ICE-L. The sequence goes on from JACBWV010000552.1 coordinate 15,040,034, forward strand.
GCTTCAAGTGTGTAGTGCAACACCATCAGGATGGATGACATTGACAACAATGCTGATGACACATTCTCGAATACGGCCTCGGTCTCATCAGGGGAAGGATAGGCTGGAACTGCATTTGCTGCTACTGCGCTTGCTACTGCATTTTCTGCTACTGCGCTTGCTACTGCATTTGCTGCTACTGCGTTTGCTGCTACTGCGTTTGCTTCTGCTGCTGCTGCTTCTGCTCCTTCGGCTTCTGCTACTTCAGCTGCTGCTTCTGCTGCTGTTTCTGCTGCTGCTGCTGCTGCTACTTCGGCTGCTTCTGCTCTAGCGGCTCCTGTGCGGGGTGGTGACTTTCGTGAGAAATAAGCATCTCATTAGGATTCTACTCATTAGCCTATACATATATTTGGTACTAACTCTTTACGGCTCTGTCTGCTGTTGTTTCGCGCCCGCGTTTTGCCATCTCGATAGCTTCTTAGAAGGGGGTTGGGGTCTCAAAAAGGACTCGATTAAAAGGGCAAAATCAAAGGTGTAGATGCAGGTACATGTGAAGGTGCAAAGGCAGAAACAGGAGAAGAAACAGGAGAAGAAACAGGATGTCTGGCGTGTGCAGTCTGACTGACCTCACAATGGCTCAGAGGGTCCTCATCGCGAAGGGGGATCAGCATTCTGACACACAACCAGAAAGCATCGTCCGAGCTGCCAAACCGAGTGGTCAAGAAGGGGGGGTCGACATCACTGAGTTCAGTCAAGACCCGCGAATCATCGTCCGAGCTAATAATACTGACCCGCTGAGTTCCGGGGGTTACAGAAAATGAGAGCGCAAAATCGGGGTGGCTTTCACATCGGACAGAAATGACAACGCATTCATCGGATGCAGCTGCGGACACGCTGAATTTGGAACAGTGGCCGGTGCTAACACGACCAGCCGCAGACACAACGGAAAGGCGGTTAATGAACGGGTTCATTTTTTGCAAAAGGGTTGGGGGAGGTCGCAAACAGTAGCTAATGAAAACCGGGCAGGGGGGGGGTAGCTAGATGGTAGATGTCTGCTAAACCCCAAATGACACGTCACTAGATTTCACCTGACTCACCATGGGTATGGTCGATACCGTTTCTCCTACTGATTCACCTACAGCAGCTATCACTGCTGCTGATAGGGTAATCATTGCTGCTCTCTTGACTGACTCATCTTCTGCCATGGGCATCAGGGCTGCGGACAAGGCGAACAGAGTAACAGATATCTCGCGGGCTAAAGCCGAGACAGACATCCTTAACGCAACGTCTTATGAGGCGGCTGAAGCATGCACGCGTGATCGCCCTGCGTGTATTTAAAACATTCGTGGTTACACGCATCAAAGCTCGAACATACCGTCAGCCTCGAGAAAAATCGGCGGCCGCGCAACTACTCACTCGCCACACGCCTCAAATCACAGCGCTTTTCTTGTTCGGACTTGGATTTTGTCATCCAGGATGCAGGATGTAGGATTTCGACACGAATTCGGAATGGATGCTCGCCACACAAACTGGGCCTGGAGCAAACGCAGAAACCCCACACAAGTTCACTACACAGCTAGGGCGTTCGTGCGTGGTACCGGACCGCACCATAAGCCAGCTGGAGACATGTATTAAAAAGCGTATTAAAAAGTGTTCCACACTACTTCAACAATGACCTCGACTATACAAGACGAAATCAACCAGCATGTCATGCAACGCATCAAAGGAGCCAAGCATATACAATGGGATTATAGGGGGTTGAGCAAAAATCCGCGCATTACTTGGGACCTGGTTCAAAACCACCCGGAGGAGGCGTGGGATTATGGCTGGCTCAGTGAAAACCCGGGGACACAGAGCGGCAAAAAGAATACAGAAAGCATGGAGACGTGCCATTGCCAACCCTTCATACTATGCATGCAAGAACAGACTACTCAGGGAATTCCTCGAAGACAACGGTGATAGGTGTGACAGGTGTGACAGAATATGACTCTACTAGGGCTTCGTGCTCAACCATGCAACATTTCCTTCCCACCACGCATTTCCCAAGCTACTATTTTTCAAATGGAGGATAATCGCGGTGTCCGCGAGTATTTCGACGCGATGAACCTTGATTTGCTGAAAATGTGTAACGACACCGTAAGAAATGGTCTGAACTAGCACATCTCGCTCTCGCATTTTTGCTATCCTCAAACCGGTCTGCTTTCTGCGAGTACAGGGTAACAACGTCGGTATTTAGGCAGACCTTTGAAATCGTTTGAATCAACTGGTTTGAATCAATGAACCCCTATCAAGCGGTTTTCCCCTTGAATCAGGGTACCTTGAAAACAGTTTGAATCAGTGATTCAATTCAAGCAGCTTATTCATTGAATCAGACGGAAGTCAATCAAGACAATATCAAATGGAATTCAAGGTGGTCGAAGATATTGCACTTCGAAATGTAGCTAAGCTCCCATATGTAGGCTGCCGAGAGGTAGGAAGCTTTGAATCCGAGGCGGGCGAGCGCTTAGCGATAACCGGCACAAACCCGTACCTTGTAGTACATTAGTTGTGCTTTCATTGGCTAGACAAAAATCTAGGGTGGGGTGTAGGTGCTAGCAAGATGATGGCTGTAATCTCAAGTGTCACAACTGGCTATGTAACCAAGTTGAAGTCTGGCTATGTAACCAAGTTGAAGTCTGGCTACGTAACCAAGTTGAAGTCTGGCTATGTAACCAAGTTGAAGTCTGGCTATGTAACCAAGTTGAAGTTGAATGTAGGAGTTTGGAAACAGCCCAAGTAGGGTGTGTGTGCGTGTTTAAGTACTCGCACTTTGGACAATGGTAGGAAAGAAACTTTTACAAGAAAGGAAACAAATATAATGCCAGAAAACAAATTGGTATCATATATTTAATTTTCCTGCTGAGGACGGCTTAGCTGGCTCGAAGCTACACAACAACCTAATATACAGAGAGACAGCCTAATGGAGCTGGCTGGAAGCTATACAACCTGGCACACAAAGTGAAAGTCTTATGGAGCTGGCTGGAAGCTGTACAACCTAATGGAGCTGGGTGGAAGCTTTACAACCTGCCACACAAGTGAAAGTCTAATGGAGCTGGCTGGAAGCTCTACAACCTAATGGAGCTGGCTAGAAGCTGTACAACCTAATGCAGCTGGCTGGAAGCTGTACAACCTAATGGATCTGGCTAGAAGCTGTACAACCTGTCACACAAAGTGAAAGTCTATTGAAGCTGGCTGGAAGTTCTACAACCTAAGGAGCTAGCTGGAAGCTGTACAACCCATGGCTGGAAGCTGTACAACCTAATGGAGCTGGCTGGAAGTTAGGTCTAATTCAGTTGTAGGGAAAGTATTCATCGTTGTGGGTATCGCACAATTGATGAATACAATACAGTGCTCTCGTGGGTATCGCACAAGAAGGCTGTATATTGTCAACTACCAGGCCCGGCTATTGTCCAAGGTGGTGGAAGGGATAATAGGCCTATCTACTGCTGTGCTTGAAATTTCAAATTAAATTTTTGGGTTTTTTGTATGAGGGTTTAAAGGTACTGCCTGTCCTGGTCAACAAGGACAGGCAGTACCTTTAAACCCTCATAAACAAAACCCAAACTAAAGTCACCCTATGATTACTGCTCCATGCTACTATATATTCAGGGCACTAACATGCCTTAATATCCCATTGGCTAAGCTTGGCACCACATGATGGCAGCTTCCAGGCAGCTCCACTACTGCATATTCGTCCTTTACTTGCTCCCAACAGCCAGCATTCATGAATGACCTGCAAGGGAAAAACATTAGAATGAGTAAGATAATGCTGCTTAGAATGTGCTGCACTTATCATGTTGGTGACTTAAGTGTGTGCAGAGGGTGGTGGATGCATACATGGCTAAACGCATTGACCACCCATTTTGTAGCAAGCAGCCTCAAGGGCGCTTATGCGGCTACATAATGGGCAGGTGCAGCTAAGCCATATTTTTTATTACTGACATGCATTAATTAAGTTGTTACATGAGGGTGGTTCAGGCATACCATACAAGGCAAATCGCATCTCCCGCCCATTCTGTAGCAAGCAGCCTCAAGGGCGCTTATCGGGCTACAGTATGGGTAGGTTCAGCTAAGCCATATTATGATATTATTGATAAGTAACATGCATTAATTAAGTTGTTACATGAGGGTGGTTCAGGCATACCATACAAGGCAAATTGCATCTCCCGCCCATTCTGTAGCAAGCAGCCTCAAGGGCGCTTATCGGGCTACACTATGGGTAGGTTCAGCTAAGCCATATTATGATATTATTGATAAGTAACATGAATTAATTAAGTTGTTACATGAGGGTGGTTCAGGCATACCATACAAGGCAAATCGCATCTCCCGCCCATTCTGTAGCAAGCAGCCTCAAGGGCGCTTATCGGGCTACAGTATGGGTAGGTTCAGCTAAGCCATATTATGATATTATTGATAAGTAACATGCATTAATTAAGTTGTTACATGAGGGTGGTTAAGGCATACCATACAAGGCAAATCGCATCTCCCGCCCATTCTGTAGCAAGCAGCCTCAAGGGCGCTTATCGGGCTACAGTATGGGTAGGTTCAGCTAAGCCATATTATGATATTATTGATAAGTAACATGCATTCATTAAGTTGTTACATGAGGGTGGTTCAGGCATGAAAGCATAACTCACCACAACTTCTTGCCAAGTCCTAGTTTCGCTCCCCTCGAATCCTCCGAGCGAGCTGCAAGTGGAAACAGACATCAAAGCTAGTGAATGAGTGAGTGTTTCAAGTAGCTCAGTCCCCCCCCCCCCCCCCCCCCCCCCCCCCCCCCCCCCCCCCATCCCCCTCCCAACCCCCTTGTTCTATAGTGTTGTGTAGTGTTGTGTAGTGTTGTGTAGTGTTGTATAGTGTTGTGTACTGTTGTGTAGTGTAGTGTAGTGTACTGTTGTGTTTTGTCGTGTACGGGTCCCAGCAGCTGCAGCATATTTTTACCAAAGGCCAACTGCCCACCTAGGGATCTGCCCAGAAGCTGCAGCATATTTTGTGTGGATCCAACTCTTACCCCCCACCCCGCCCACCCACCCCCCATTCCACCCCCAACCCCTGTAGATAGCGCACCTGCATATCCTTGGGCATAATGGTTACCCGCTTGGCATGTATAGCCGCCAGATTAGTGTTCTCGAAGAGGCCCACCAAGTAGGCCTCTGTCGCTTCCTGAAGGGCCAAATTTGCCCCTGCTTGGATTCTGTAATTTCCGAAATCTTGTACAATTTGTCGAACTAGCCTCGTGTAACTACGAGGAGCAGCTTGCACTAACGAGGCAACGATCACAAGGCCAAGATGCAGTTGGCGACCAGGGCTGCTCACCGATGCATGTATGCCTTGTGATCGTTGCCTCGTTAGTAGTTGTCTCCAGTCGAAGTGAAGAAAAAAAGAGGAAGAGGAGGATCGTAGCGTAGCGTTCAGAATGCGAGTTTACAATCTGGTGGCTCGAATTGCACTTGGCCGGTTCAGTTTGTGGGTTCAGGGGTTTGGCGTGCGTGGGCTCCGTTGCCAGGGATCTTCTACTGGGCGCGGGGACAGCTGAGAGCCGGACAGGAGTACGGTACACGGTTGCTTGGAACAACAGTCCAGCTAGCACTACAACAGTTCGCGTCCCGGATTTATTGGAACAGGGAAGAGAGGAACCAACGGTGAAGGGCCAGCAAGGGTAGGAAAGGGAATATACGGTTAGAACAAGGGTCTATATTGCTTATTAACCGTAGGTATTTCGGCCCAATTTCAGCAGTGAATACAACTGCATTATTTAATGAATAACTATTCAAATCTTTGCATACCGTACTTGCTTTAAGTTACATAGACTTAGATATGAATAAGGGATGCTTTGGAATATATGTCAAAGAGGTCATCAATGTAATAAAACATGTTTATAACATACCCCCATAGACTATCCTACAGTAGGAAAATGGTCCCTGAACTTGTCAGGTACCCATATGGGATCAGTCCGATTCAGGAAAACCAAAGATCAGAAGCAGATTCGAAGGAACGAGGAAGTTCTGAGTTCAAATCAGTAGTTACTGATCTGCGCTGTTTAAACCGTAACCAGTTGAGATCCTGAACCCCATAAACTATCCTACAGTAGGAAAATGGTCCCTGAACTTGTCAGGTACCTATATGTGATCAGTCCGATTCAGGAAAACCAAAGATCAGAAGCAGATTCGAAGGAACGAGGAAGTTCTGAGTTTTAATCAGTAGTTACCGATCTGCGCTGTTTAAACCGTAACCAGTTGAGATCCTGAACCCCATAAACTATCCTACAGTAGGAAAATGGTCCCTGAACTTGTCAGGTACCTATATGTGATCAGTCCGATTCAGGAAAACCAAAGATCAGAAGCAGATTCGAAGGAACGAGGAAGTTCTGAGTTTTAATCAGTAGTTACCGATCTGCGCTGTTTAAACCGTAACCAGTTGAGATCCTGAACCCCATAAACTATCCTACAGTAGGAAAATGGTCCCTGAACTTGTCAGGTACCTATATGTGATCAGTCCGATTCAGGAAAACCAAAGATCAGAAGCAGATTCGAAGGAACGAGGAAGTTCTGAGTTTTAATCAGTAGTTACCGATCTGCGCTGTTTAAACCGTAACCAGTTGAGATCCTGAACCCCATAAACTATCCTACAGTAGGAAAATGGTCCCTGAACTTGTCAGGTACCTATATGTGATCAGTCCGATTCAGGAAAACCAAAGATCAGAAGCAGATTCGAAGGAACGAGGAAGTTCTGAGTTTTAATCAGTAGTTACCGATCTGCGCTGTTTAAACCGTAACCAGTTGAGATCCTGAACCCCATAAACTATCCTACAGTAGGAAAATGGTCCCTGAACTTGTCAGGTACCTATATGTGATCAGTCCGATTCAGGAAAACCAAAGATCAGAAGCAGATTCGAAGGAACGAGGAAGTTCTGAGTTTTAATCAGTAGTTACCGATCTGCGCTGTTTAAACCGTAACCAGTTGAGATCCTGAACCCCATAAACTATCCTACAGTAGGAAAATGGTCCCTCAACTTGTCAGGTGCCTATATGTGATCAGTCCGATTCAGGAAAACCAAAGATCAGAAGCAGATTCGAAGGAACGAGGAAGTTCTGAGTTTAAATCAGTAGTTACCGATCTGCGCTGTTTAAACCGTAACCAGTTGAGATCCTGAACCCCATAAACTATCCTACAGTAGGAAAATGGTCCCTGAACTTGTCAGGTACCTATATGTGATCAGTCCGATTCAGGAAAACCAAAGATCAGAAGCAGATTCGAAGGAACGAGGAAGTTCTGAGTTTAAATCAGTAGTTACCGATCTGCGCTGTTTAAACCGTAACCAGTTGAGATCCTGACCCCCATAAACTATCCTACAGTAGGAAAATGGTCCCTGAACTTGTCAGGTGCCTATATGTGATCAGTCCGATTCAGGAAAACCAAAGATCAGAAGCAGATTCGAAGGAACGAGGAAATTCTGAGTTTACATCAGTAGTTACCGATCTGCGCTCTTTAAACCGTAACCAGTTGAGATCCTGACCCCCATAAACTATCCTACAGTGGGAAAATGGTCCCTGAACTTGTCAGGTGCCTATATGTGATCAGTCCGATTCAGTAAAACCAAAGATCAGAAGCAGATTCGAAGGAACGAGGAAGTTCTGAGTTTAAATCAGTAGTTACCGATCTGCGCTGTTCGAAAGGCGCGGATCTGTAACCAGTTCTCTAAGCTCAGAACTTCCCCGTCCCTTCGAATCTGGTTATGACATTTTTTTTACCTGAATCTAGTTTATCAGATATAGGTACCTAAGAAGTTTAGAAACCATTATCGTAGTGTAGGATAGCCTACTGGCGTGCAGGGTCCCAACTGGTAGCTGTTCGAAAGGCGCGGATCTGTAACTAGTTCTCTAAGCTCAGAACTTCCCCGTCCCTTCGATTCTGGTTATGATATTTTGTTTTCCTGAATCGATATAATCATATATAGGTACCTAAGAAGTTTAGAAACCATTATCTAGGTGTAGGATAGCCTACTGGCGTGCAGGGTCCCAACTGGTCGCCGTTCGAAAGGCGCGGATGTGTAACCAGTTCTCTAAGCTCAGAACTTCCTCGTCCCTTCGAATCTGGTTATGATCTTTTGTTTTCCTGAATCTAAATAATCATATTTGGGTACATGAGAAGTTTCGGGATCATTATCCCCCATTGTTCATCAGGTTTGATTAGCATGACCCCCATCAGGGTTGTCTAGGTCCTGCGACGCAGATCCCGCATGCACCGCAGGCGCAGGCCCCGAGAATCCGATTCAAATATGGCGACCTGCTTCTCCGCCCATGCGCGTGTTGTTACGGCGGTAATGCATGCTGTACAGTTCAAACTGGTCAGCGCAATGGGTTAGCGCTTCAACTTAGCGGCTGTGCAAGCTTTCACTGTTCACTGCGCGTCAATTGGTTCTCGACTCAGCGATATTCCTGCAGAATAGCGCACCATGCTGCCTGCTTTCCTTGAATTAACTTGGACTGATCTATTCATAGCTTCAGCCATTCCCGAATTGCTTCCTAGATCCGTCAATACCTACATGCGCGAGCACTTTGCTTCCGCGGCACTTTGCTTTGGGAATGGTCGTGCTTCAACTCAAGACTGTAGCGACCTTCTTCTCCGCCCACGCCGGCGCGTGCGGTTAAGGTACTGCATTTTTCGTTTCGTCAAGTGGTGCCTTACTTGACCAGAGTTGTGTCGCAGGCATTAAGGCAGCTGCAGCAAAATGACCTATCATGGAGCCGCAAGAGTTCCAATGCTCGAGGTGTGAAACAGGTGCGCAGTCAGATAGCGACATGCTGCCTGCTTTCCTTGAATTAACTTGGACTGAGCTTGCTTTCATAGCTTCAGGCATTCCCGAATTACTTCTGAGATCCGTCAATACCTACACGCGCGAGCACTTTGCTTCAGCGGTACTTTGCTTTGGGAATTGTTGTGCTTCAACCCAAGACTGTAGCGACCTGCTTCTCCGCCCCCGCGCGTGCGGTTAAGGTACTGCGTTTTGCGTCTCGTCAAGTGGTGCCTTACTTGACCAGAATTTGTCTCAACTTTGACTGACTCGCTTTTTCGAGTTGTTCCGCAGGCATTAAGGCAGCTGCAGCAAGTCGACCTATCGTCCAGCTCATCATGGAGCCGCAAGAGTTCCAATGCTCGAGGTGCAAAACAGGTGCGCATTCAGATAGCGAATTTGGTTTGAACCATGGCTGCTATTTGAAAGTCGGAAGAATGCGCATTGCTGCCAATGTATCTCAACTAACGCTCACCAACGAACATTTGTCTGCAGGTCTCACTCTTGCGACTGGTCTCGCGTCAGAACGCCTGGATGCTTATGACCTTGAGGCTGAAGACGATGTCGTTGATGAACAAGAAGCACAGCGTGCTGGAGTTTCGTCAATTCGTACCTGAGGAACTACTTCGTGGCCAACTGCACTTCCTTAGTAGCATATATATCTAGCTCTTCAATCACTAATTACTATCATGTTTAACTATCTAAGGATTCATTCATTATGGTGCTTTCAATTTCTGTAACAAAGATCGAAGAGTCCTGCTGTCCAAATATGCGCCCTCAGTCTTCAGTGCTTGCATTGCTTTACGAAAAAACAGATCTATTTGAACATGGTTTGAGTCATGTTTGAAACAACCAACCTTGTTTCAAACCTTTTTCAAGGGGCACGTTGATGACGGCTTGATTAAGATCTATTTGAACATGGTTTGAGTCATGTTTGAAACAACCAACCTTGTTTCAAACGGATCTCAATCGGTAGGTTTGATGGCCGACTGATTCAAACAGGAAACAAAGATCGATTGAATCAAGGTTATCTCCGATTGAATCTAAGAATGAATCAAACGAACAATTCAAACAGGATTTTCTTTGTTTCAAACGACCCTCAAAGAAGTACTAAATACCGACGAAGTTTCGCGAGCTGAGGGACGCTATCGACAACATGGACGAAACGGACAAATCGAGAACCCGAGATGGTATCGAGTGGAGGATTCAGCATTGGCCTGCTATAGACAAGCTAGTAAAAGACGTGGACCTCATTCGAGCAGAGAATTAAGAGGTGAGGTGGTAGCATCGTCGGTATTTAGGCAGACCTTTGAAATCGTTTGAATCAACTGGTTTGAATCAATGAACCCCTATCAAGCGGTTTTCCCCTTGAATCAGGGTACCTTGAAAACAGTTTGAATCAGTGATTCAATTCAAGCAGCTTATTCATTGAATCAGACGGAAGTCAATCAAGACAATATCAAATGGAATTCAAGGTGGTCGAAGATATTGCACTTCGAAATGTAGCTAAGCTCCCATATGTAGGCTGCCGAGAGGTAGGAAGCTTTGAATCCGAGGCGGGCGAGCGCTTAGCGATAACCGGCACAAACCCGTACCTTGTAGTACATTAGTTGTGCTTTCATTGGCTAGACAAAAATCTAGGGTGGGGTGTAGGTGCTAGCAAGATGATGGCTGTAATCTCAAGTGTCACAACTGGCTATGTAACCAAGTTGAAGTCTGGCTATGTAACCAAGTTGAAGTCTGGCTACGTAACCAAGTTGAAGTCTGGCTATGTAACCAAGTTGAAGTCTGGCTATGTAACCAAGTTGAAGTTGAATGTAGGAGTTTGGAAACAGCCCAAGTAGGGTGTGTGTGCGTGTTTAAGTACTCGCACTTTGGACAATGGTAGGAAAGAAACTTTTACAAGAAAGGAAACAAATATAATGCCAGAAAACAAATTGGTATCATATATTTAATTTTCCTGCTGAGGACGGCTTAGCTGGCTCGAAGCTACACAACAACCTAATATACAGAGAGACAGCCTAATGGAGCTGGCTGGAAGCTATACAACCTGGCACACAAAGTGAAAGTCTTATGGAGCTGGCTGGAAGCTGTACAACCTAATGGAGCTGGGTGGAAGCTTTACAACCTGCCACACAAGTGAAAGTCTAATGGAGCTGGCTGGAAGCTCTACAACCTAATGGAGCTGGCTAGAAGCTGTACAACCTAATGCAGCTGGCTGGAAGCTGTACAACCTAATGGATCTGGCTAGAAGCTGTACAACCTGTCACACAAAGTGAAAGTCTATTGAAGCTGGCTGGAAGTTCTACAACCTAAGGAGCTAGCTGGAAGCTGTACAACCCATGGCTGGAAGCTGTACAACCTAATGGAGCTGGCTGGAAGTTAGGTCTAATTCAGTTGTAGGGAAAGTATTCATCGTTGTGGGTATCGCACAATTGATGAATACAATACAGTGCTCTCGTGGGTATCGCACAAGAAGGCTGTATATTGTCAACTACCAGGCCCGGCTATTGTCCAAGGTGGTGGAAGGGATAATAGGCCTATCTACTGCTGTGCTTGAAATTTCAAATTAAATTTTTGGGTTTTTTGTATGAGGGTTTAAAGGTACTGCCTGTCCTGGTCAACAAGGACAGGCAGTACCTTTAAACCCTCATAAACAAAACCCAAACTAAAGTCACCCTATGATTACTGCTCCATGCTACTATATATTCAGGGCACTAACATGCCTTAATATCCCATTGGCTAAGCTTGGCACCACATGATGGCAGCTTCCAGGCAGCTCCACTACTGCATATTCGTCCTTTACTTGCTCCCAACAGCCAGCATTCATGAATGACCTGCAAGGGAAAAACATTAGAATGAGTAAGATAATGCTGCTTAGAATGTGCTGCACTTATCATGTTGGTGACTTAAGTGTGTGCAGAGGGTGGTGGATGCATACATGGCTAAACGCATTGACCACCCATTTTGTAGCAAGCAGCCTCAAGGGCGCTTATGCGGCTACATAATGGGCAGGTGCAGCTAAGCCATATTTTTTATTACTGACATGCATTAATTAAGTTGTTACATGAGGGTGGTTCAGGCATACCATACAAGGCAAATCGCATCTCCCGCCCATTCTGTAGCAAGCAGCCTCAAGGGCGCTTATCGGGCTACAGTATGGGTAGGTTCAGCTAAGCCATATTATGATATTATTGATAAGTAACATGCATTAATTAAGTTGTTACATGAGGGTGGTTCAGGCATACCATACAAGGCAAATTGCATCTCCCGCCCATTCTGTAGCAAGCAGCCTCAAGGGCGCTTATCGGGCTACAGTATGGGTAGGTTCAGCTAAGCCATATTATGATATTATTGATAAGTAACATGCATTCATTAAGTTGTTACATGAGGGTGGTTCAGGCATACCATACAAGGCAAATCGCATCTCCCGCCCATTCTGTAGCAAGCAGCCTCAAGGGCGCTTATCGGGCTACAGTATGGGTAGGTTCAGCTAAGCCATATTCTGATATTATTGATAAGTAACATGCATTAATTAAGTTGTTACATGAGGGTGGTTAAGGCATACCATACAAGGCAAATCGCATCTCCCGCCCATTCTGTAGCAAGCAGCCTCAAGGGCGCTTATCGGGCTACAGTATGGGTAGGTTCAGCTAAGCCATATTATGATATTATTGATAAGTAACATGCATTCATTAAGTTGTTACATGAGGGTGGTTCAGGCATGAAAGCATAACTCACCACAACTTCTTGCCAAGTCCTAGTTTCGCTCCCCTCGAATCCTCCGAGCGAGCTGCAAGTGGAAACAGACATCAAAGTTAGTGAATGAGTGAGTGTTTCAAGTAGCTCAGTCCCCCCCCCCCCCCCCCCCCCCCCCCCCCCCATCCCCCTCCCAACCCCCTTGTTCTATAGTGTTGTGTAGTGTTGTGTAGTGTTGTGTAGTGTTGTATAGTGTTGTGTACTGTTGTGTAGTGTAGTGTAGTGTACTGTTGTGTTTTGTCGTGTACGGGTCCCAGCAGCTGCAGCATATTTTTACCAAAGGCCAACTGCCCACCTAGGGATCTGCCCAGAAGCTGCAGCATATTTTGTGTGGATCCAACTCTTACCCCCCACCCCGCCCACCCACCCCCCACCCCACCCCCAACCCCTGTAGATAGCGCACCTGCATATCCTTGGGCATAATGGTTACCCGCTTGGCATGTATAGCCGCCAGATTAGTGTTCTCGAAGAGGCCCACCAAGTAGGCCTCTGTCGCTTCCTGAAGGGCCAAATTTGCCCCTGCTTGGATTCTGTAATTTCCGAAATCTTGTACAATTTGTCGAACTAGCCTCGTGTAACTACGAGGAGCAGCTTGCACTAACGAGGCAACGATCACAAGGCCAAGATGCAGTTGGCGACCAGGGCTGCTCACCGATGCATGTATGCCTTGTGATCGTTGCCTCGTTAGTAGTTGTCTCCAGTCGAAGTGAAGAAAAAAAGAGGAAGAGGAGGATCGTAGCGTAGCGTTCAGAATGCGAGTTTACAATCTGGTGGCTCGAATTGCACTCGGCCGGTTCAGTTTGTGGGTTCAGGGGTTTGGCGTGCGTGGGCTCCGTTGCCAGGGATCTTCTACTGGGCGCGGGGACAGCTGAGAGCCCGACAGGAGTACGGTACACGGTTGCTTGGAACAACAGTCCAGCTAGCACTACAACAGTTCGCGTCCCAGATTTATTGGAACAGGGAAGAGAGGAACCAACGGTGAAGGGCCAGCAAGGGTAGGAAAGGGAATATACGGTTAGCACAAGGGTCTATATTGCTTATTAACCGTAGGTATTTCGGCCCAATTTCAGCAGTGAATACATGAGAAGTTTCGGGATCATTATCCCCCATTGTTCATCAGGTTTGATTAGCATGACCCCCATCAGGGTTGTCTAGGTCCTGCGACGCAGATCCCGCATGCACCGCAGGCGCAGGCCCCGAGAATCCGATTCAAATATGGCGACCTGCTTCTCCGCCCATGCGCGTGCGGTTACGGCGGTAATGCATGCTGTACAGTTCAAACTGGTCAGCGCAATGGGTTAGCGCTTCAACTTAGCGGCTGTGCAAGCTTTCACTGTTCACTGCGCGTCAATTGGTTCTCGACTCAGCGATATTCCTGCAGAATAGCGCACCATGCTGCCTGCTTTCCTTGAATTAACTTGGACTGATCTATTCATAGCTTCAGCCATTCCCGAATTGCTTCCTAGATCCGTCAATACCTACATGCGCGAGCACTTTGCTTCCGCGGCACTTTGCTTTGGGAATGGTTGTGCTTCAACTCAAGACTGTAGCGACCTTCTTCTCCGCCCACGCCGGCGCGTGCGGTTAAGGTACTGCATTTTTCGTTTCGTCAAGTGGTGCCTTACTTGACCAGAGTTGTGTCGCAGGCATTAAGGCAGCTGCAGCAAAATGACCTATCATGGAGCCGCAAGAGTTCCAATGCTCGAGGTGTGAAACAGGTGCGCAGTCAGATAGCGACATGCTGCCTGCTTTCCTTGAATTAACTTGGACTGAGCTTGCTTTCATAGCTTCAGGCATTCCCGAATTACTTCTGAGATCCGTCAATACCTACACGCGCGAGCACTTTGCTTCAGCGGTACTTTGCTTTGGGAATTGTTGTGCTTCAACCCAAGACTGTAGCGACCTGCTTCTCCGCCCCCGCGCGTGCGGTTAAGGTACTGCGTTTTGCGTCTCGTCAAGTGGTGCCTTACTTGACCAGAATTTGTCTCAACTTTGACTGACTCGCTTTTTCGAGTTGTTCCGCAGGCATTAAGGCAGCTGCAGCAAGTCGACCTATCGTCCAGCTCATCATGGAGCCGCAAGAGTTCCAATGCTCGAGGTGCAAAACAGGTGCGCATTCAGATAGCGAATTTGGTTTGAACCATGGCTGCTATTTGAAAGTCGGAAGAATGCGCATTGCTGCCAATGTATCTCAACTAACGCTCACCAACGAACATTTGTCTGCAGGTCTCACTCTTGCGACTGGTCTCGCGTCAGAACGCCTGAATGCTTATGACCTTGAGGCTGAAGACGATGTCGTTGATGAACAAGAAGCACAGCATGCTGGAGTTTCGTCAATTCGTACCTGAGGAACTACTTCGTGGCCAACTGCACTTCCTTAGTAGCATATATATCTAGCTCTTCAATCACTAATTACTATCATGTTTAACTATCTAAGGATTCATTCATTATGGTGCTTTCAATTTCTGTAACAAAGATCGAAGAGTCCTGCTGTCCAAATATGCGCCCTCAGTCTTCAGTGCTTGCATTGCTTTACGAAAAAACAGATCTATTTGAACATGGTTTGAGTCATGTTTGAAACAACCAACCTTGTTTCAAACCTTTTTCAAGGGGCACGTTGATGACGGCTTGATTAAGATCTATTTGAACATGGTTTGAGTCATGTTTGAAACAACCAACCTTGTTTCAAACGGATCTCAATCGGTAGGTTTGATGGCCGACTGATTCAAACAGGAAACAAAGATCGATTGAATCAAGGTTATCTCCGATTGAATCTAAGAATGAATCAAACGAACAATTCAAACAGGATTTTCTTTGTTTCAAACGACCCTCAAAGAAGTACTAAATACCGACGATGCAATAGTATTGGCACAGATGGTCGCTGATTTTCAACACGCACGCACGCGCAGATCTTCAACACGCATGGGCTGGAAAAACTACACGAGATCAACAGTGCCAAAATGGTGGAGGTGGAGACCCGGATGTTCATGCTTCATCGGCCCGTCATCGGGGTTAGTATTTGCATTCGATTTCTCTTGTCCAGCTTGATCTATCTAGTCCAGCTTGATTCTCTCCTACTCACATTTGCTCGTATTGATTGCTGCAGAAGGTCCTACAGATGGCTATGTACAAGGATACGTTCAGGGCCTTTGACGTCAGCATGCTGGAGTGCCTGAACTTCGTGAAGATGTTATGGGACGAGATCAAGCCCTTGTTTCATTCTGGAATGTATGACACCCCGCCTGGCACCCCGTCTGACACCTCGTCTGACACAGAAGAGTAGCGATTGGGGCAGAACAGGCCTGGACATTGTAACAATATATCGCCGGTGAATTCTACCCCCCGTTCCACCTCTTGACCCCCACACCACACCTACTGGGAAATCTCTTTAAAGACCATAAAGTGTATTAAAAAAATGTAAATTAGAAATCAAATGTGTTCCACAACACTCCAACAATGACATCCTCTATACAAGACGAAATCGACGAACACGTCATGCAGCGGATTGGAGCCGCCAAACAAAAGTGGGACTGGTTCTATCTTAGCAAAAACCCGAACATCACATGGGAACTTGTAGAGAAAAACATCAATGAGGCGTGGGATTGTTATAACCTAACAAAAAATCCATGCATCACATGGCACATAGTAGAAAACAACCCAGACAAGCCATGGGTTTGGTTCAATTTGAGCAAAAACCCAAACATCACTTCGGGGATCGTCAGGGAGAACTTACAAGAACATTGGGACTGGGAAGATATAAGCATGAAGGAATACGTTACATGGGAAATAATTCAAAAATACACCGACACACCATGGGATTGGGTTGGGATCAGCGCCAATCCAAATATCACATGGGACATAGTCAATGAAAACCCAGATAAACAATGGGATTGGACGGGTTTCAGCAACAATCCCAACACAACGTGGGAAATTGTCAAAGAGAACCCAGACAAGCCATGGGAGTACAATTATCTCAGTAGACACGGAGCAATCACGGCGGACATAGTCAACAACAACCCAGACATACCGTGGGGGTGGGACATGTTGACTGTGAATCCAAACATCACGCAATCCATTACAGAAGACAAAAGAGAAGGGACAATGGATTGGGAACTGCTATTCTCCGGCTACCACTACAAACTTTTGTACTGGTTTCTAATTAGCGAAAGCACCACATGGGACGCCGTTAAAAACAGACCAGACAAACCGTGGAATTGATACCGGGTGAGCAGAAACAAATGCATCACTTGGGAGATTGTACTAGACAACCCGCTAAGGCCATGGAACTTTGACGGACTCAGCGCCAATGAAAACGTGACCTGGGATATTGTGCAGAACAACCCAGACAAGCCATGGTTTTGGGACGCTCTGAGTAACAATCCAAGCATCATACTGTCAGGCGGAGAACTCGTCAACATCATACAGAGACACAGAGCAGCAAAAATAATACAGAAAACATGGAGACACGTAAACACAAACCCTGCTTACAAAACATGTTACAACAGGCTAATCAGGGAATTCAACGAGGGGTTTTAAAAGTATGCTTTTTATATTCACGAGAAGGGTAAAGCATTAGAGGATACAGAAAAATTGAGATAAATACAGGGCGGAATAGAACATAACAAAACAACACACACAAAAGCAAAAAACTAGGACAAAATGGAATTCCAGGGAGAATATATCTACGTCATTCAAGAAAAGGAGTTCAACCGAACAGGGGAATGCATCTACAAAGTCGGGGAAAGCAAGCAGGTTATCAAGGACATGGTGAAATGTTACATTGGGTCACATGTACACATGCTCGTCAAAGTCAACGATTGCGTTGTAGCAGAAAGGGAAGTACTCTTGCAACTTCAAAAGCACAGGAGTATCAAACGGCGACATGACATAGGACCAGAATACTACCAGGGAAACGTATACACCATCATCGCCGCCATTACATATGTGACCAACATGCTACACGAGGAAAACAAGGACACGCAGCAGTTGCAAGACATTGGGGTGTGCCAGAGCATTAATAAAGGGCTGCAAGGACAGTCACTATTCCCACATATGTACACAGAGGACAACTTGGCGAAGTTTGTGAAAGAGTGTGGGGTCCTCAAACAACAGTACACGGACATGCTAAGAAACGATTGAGTCAGAAGCTCGACTATCCCATATGGTACAACTAAATGATAGCCATCTAGTAGAAGTAGAAGTTGCCCCACTTAGCCTCACATTCTGTTTTGATTCGTAACTCTCTAGCTGATGGGGGTACCCGCTTCCTAGGCTTAGTAGGTCTCGGTGCTAGTACTGGTACTGTTAATGGGTACACAGGAGGGCTATTTACAGACACTACTAAAAGAGCAGTATCAGCATCAGCACCGGGAGATGATGAGGCATAATTCATGGGGGGCGGGGGGCATGCCCTCTTCCTCGCAATTAACCGCTTCATTCTGACAGCAGCACAAGCAAGCTCCTGGGGACTAGGCTCATGCAATGGCTGCAGACCCTGAATGGACTGGCTGTCGTCTATATGCAAAGGCTGAACATGCTCCGGAGGCTCCAGCAGTCCCTGCCAACAGTGGTCTGGCAGGGGATGGAAGTTAACTGCAGCAACACATGCAACACTTAGGAGTGCTACAAACAGTGCTGACACAGATGGACATCCTGCAAGCAAAACGCGGAGGTTATGGATAAAAATGCATTGGGTTCATCACATCTACATGCATCAATGTATGGCCATTGATGCAGTGAAGCAGCCACTGGCATGGAGACATTGAGACTGGCGCAGAGAAGCCGGAAAATACATGACCATATGTGGGCTTCTCGTGCAAATCACACATGATAGCACAACTGACAACTGTCGCGCAAACCGGTATCGCAATGCTACAGGGGGGACTAGGCAAACAAAGGCAATCGATGATCTAGTTACGGGGAAAACTCACTCGGACGATTGCATCTCCCCCAAAGCGGTAAGCCATTAAGCAAATACATAATAGGTGCGTCGATTCAGGACAGACTCGAAAGTGGTTTGCGGATAGAGAAAGACATCGTCTCGTTTGCTACTCCTGCCAAATAGGGGAGGGTGGTTGTTCGGTTGCCACACAGATACCGGTTTTTTGGACGACGTGGACAGACCGGGTAGCGGTCCTAGGCGGCTCCTCTGGCTCTGGCCATTCAACCGATCCTTACAAAACGCGGTGAAACAAACGGAGATTAGGAAAGAGTGCAAAAAGAACTGGGGAAAACGCTGTGATCGCCTAGCAGTTGGAAAATGGCGCGTTTTGCATGGAGTAGCGCGTGACCCGCTCGGTCGACCGGTGTGAAGGGGCGGGGGGGGATTGGGTAGGGGGGAGCTGTATAGAAGCTCCCCTTACTGGTTATTCAGCATATGGTTACAAAGAAAGGCACCTTGAAGCTTGCACGAAACGAACGAAACTGTCCAGAATTACTGATATCTTTGTTTTTTACATGGATTAAAAACATACGCAATACTAGACAATGAACTAGGTCGTTTTCAGAGCCAAAAACATTGCGTAGTACACTGCAAAAAAAAATGCTGTTGCTACTATTTCTGCATGTACCAAGTCTTCATCCGGAGGGGCTGCTGGCGGTGCAGGGGGGGCTGTGGCTGGTAGTGCTACTGGCGGCCTTGTGACTGCTGGTGGTGTGACTGATGGCAATGTGGTTGGTGGCAGTGTGCCTGGTAGGGGGACCACAACATACATATCCCCCAGAAGTCTACCTCTGCGAACAAATCCTCTAAGGTTTGCACCGTTAGAAGTGCCATGGACTCGCATCCAGGATAAGGCATTCTGTGTGTCTGTTGCCCCCCGGGTGTCATAGGGAGGTCTGCTTCCATGCAAACGTATACGAAGAGGCTCTATGAGGTTTGCACAGACAGTAGTGCCATGGTAGTGCATCCAGGCAGAGACATATTGGTCGTCTGTAGGCCCCATGGGGTTATGGTGGGGGTGTGTCAATGGACCAGCTCCACACGGGCTTGTGTTGCAGGTGGAGTTGTAGCAGGTGGAGGAGCTGGAACTGTGGCTGTGGCTGTGGCTGGGGGCTGGTTGTGCAGGAGCAGGGGCAGGGGCTGGTGGTGCAGGGGCAGGGGCTGGCACGGGACCAACCCATATATCCTCAAAATATATTCCTCTACGACTATGTACTCTACGGTTGGTGCCGTCAGCAGTGCCATGACATTCCATCCATGCATAGGCATATACTTTGTCTATTGGCCCCTGGGTGTTATAGGGAGGCTGGGTTTCAGGTATACGTATACGAGGAGGGCCTATTATATTTGTCCCACTAGCAGCGCCATGATAATAGTGCCAGGCAATTGTGTACTGGTCGTCTGTAGGCCCCATGGGGTTATGGTGGGGATGCGTCGCTGGTCCAGACAATTGGTCAGCTTCAGACGATGGACCAGCTTCAGACGGGGTTGTGTGTAACGCTGATGCATGTCTGTGCTTGGATGGCTTGGATGGCACACATGATGCAACACATAGGAGAGCTGCAACCAGGACTGGTATGCATAGAGATCCTGGGTGCAAAGGGGGACATCATCAACATTCATGATAACGCTGTCGGTATCAATGCGGTAGAGCGCAAAACAAGGGCGAGGCAGGAGAGCTAACTATGGACAACCGTCAATCGCCGGTTTTTCGGGGCGTATCAGAAAGGGAGGAACAAGCCAGCAATGAAAAACTCACCTCCAGTGAAGGACCCCCTTGCGACCGACGTACTACGAATCATGGTTGCGAAGAACAGAAATCGAACAATTGCGGTAGCAGTGAGCAGTTGTGAAATGGCTGAATCGGGGTCATGTACCTTCATGTACTTGCGAATATCAACATCACATGCAAAATTCGTGCATCATCCACTTGCCACGCATGGACCATCCAATCTGTTTTCATAGGGCTACCAGCTTTGATTTCTCGATGCATGTCGTCACTCTTCTGGACGAGCTCATGTTCCGCATTATCTTAGAGTCAATTGGTAGCGAGCCATGCGCAGAGCTGGCTACTATCTCCAGAGCCTGGGCGAAGTACGCAGCAGCCAACGTTCCAAGGATCTTGCTCCTCAGATTTGGAGGATTCATGGGCGCATTCGGATTTGCCATGAAACACCGCAGAGTTCAGGAGCCTATGCAGCTGCTGGCGATGACAGACAGAGAGACTTTCGACTATGTGGAAGTCTTGGAATTGTTTTTGAATCAACATGCATTCGTGCATCCTACCTTGGCACAAACGATCTTTCAAACCTACTTGCCCGATTTCTTTAATGCTTCTTACTTGCTAATGGAAGCAGCAACCGGTGGCTACATTCGTGTTGCCGAGGCGAGTATGAGAGCGGGCGCAGACACCCAAGATGGACGCGTGTTGTTCAGTGCAGCAGCCAATGGCCACACCGGGATTGCCAGACTTGTGCTTCCAGTAGACGCAGCACAAGCAGCCCAGGCAGCAACCCAACTGGGCTGGGCGTTGGTGGTAGCAGCAGATAATGGGCACTTTGAGATTGTCAAGCTCCTCTTGGAAGCCCCTTTCCTTCCCATTCCAGCCAACACCAGAGATTCAATGGCCTTGTCAGCAGCATCGGGGGGTGGATACATTGAGATAGTCAAGATCCTCTTGGAAGCCCCGGACCACCCAGCCCTAGCCGACAGCCGGGATGGCTTGCCGTTGGCACGAGCAGCAGCAGAGGGGCATATTGAGGTAGTCAAGCTGCTGATGCAAACACCTGTCCACACGGCCTATGCAGACATGCATGGTGGGATAGCGTTGGTGGCAGCAGCCAAATATGGGCATACCCAGGTAGTCAGGCTCCTCCTAGAAGCCAAAGTGCGTCCTGCACTACCAATCAGCCATGAAGGGCGTGCTCTGGAGTTGGCGATATTGAGGGGTCACACAGAAACTGCCAAACTTCTCATGGACTTTGGCGGTTAGACAAGATGGACGAGATACAGGTGTGAGGCATAGGCTTTATGCAAGATAGCTAGGTTGCCTAGAAGGAGCCGCCTAGAAGATGCAATATGTGTGTAGCATGTTTTAGTAGGCTTTTGCACTGAGCTACAGGCAGCTTCTTTGCAGCTCCCCTGACTGGTTATTTAGCCAATGGTTACAAAAACAAATGCACCCTGCAGGTTGCATGATACATCGACCGCCAACAAACAGATGTAGCTAGCTACACACTATATAGGGACGTAAATCGATTTGCGAACACAGAGTTCCCCCGTTTTAGTATTTTTATACATACTTTTAGGTTGGCCCTCGTGGAACACTTGACGGCCCATAGATATGATTACAGGCTCTTCCTTTTTGGAGGAGCTATTTTTAACGGGGTGTTTCTTTTTAGCAGGGGGCTTATTTTTAACGAGGGCCTTGTTTTTTGGTTTACTATATTTCCTAGCCATCAACCCCCCTGTTGTTCTTGCTTCTGCTGCTTTTTTGTCTTCTGCTGCTTCTGCTGCTCTTCTATCTGTCTCTGCTTTTGCTTGTTCATCAGTCAAAGCTTTCCACTTCTTTTGTTCAGTTGTAAGTTTTGCAGATTCCGCTTTTTGTTCTATTTGTTTTGAACAATAGTTATGGCAATTTTCATGTACCGGGTACGGGTGACAATGGGTAGGACGACAGTTGCGCTCATCGAATTTGTGGTTTGTCATCTGGCCTTTTAGACGATGTGCAAAACTTGGGCTTAAGGTTGCCATTTTATATTTATATCATATATTTATTAAACGCTATCATCTGGTTGAAGTGTAAAACTACAGTGAGCTTGACGTTGCAAAATACATGACTTACATGAGTGGGTCAAGACAACACTTCTTCATCCACTTGTAACTCTCCGGGTATGCATGGGAATCCAAATGAAGAACAAGCAACTTTGCCTTGATCATACAAATAAACTCGCGCTGAAATTCTTGACCTTCTTTGGCATACTTCTCCTCAAGTCTTGCGATGCATACCATCTTACAGATCCACGGACTATCCAATTAAATACGCCAGCCAAATCAGCCCTCAACATGGTCATCAAATCGGTATTTTGTTGTCTTTTATAGAGACTAGGCTTCTCCCCAGGCTCTAACTCAATAAATGTAACAGGGAAATGGATGCCAACTACACGCTCGGTTATTGAAATGCCCGCATTTGATAGGTTTGGATTCCAGTTTGATTTCATGATGGGGGTTCCATCATTATCTGTAGCCTTGTGTACAACATCAAACCTTATTTTACCACTTTTGTTTAGTTCTTTTTATTCAACAACTCTATTACTTTTAACATTTGCATTTTTACTATTTGTTTTTTTCACGTACATTTTACCCAATATGAGACGCAACATTTCTGTCAATATTGATTTGCCATCATTCTCACCGGTGCCAGACAGGATAACAAAGATCTCCTCCTTTTTTTCACCGCTTATGGCGTAGCCTAAAAGCTTTTGGATGTAATCAACCATCTCCAAATCATCAGCCATCAAAGATTTCACGACACTCTCTATTAGATCGGTTGGAGCTTCGGGGTCATACTCAACATCACATACATGGTATATCATGTCCTGTGGTAGGATATTCCTCGACTGGCCAGAACGGAGGTCCACCACCAATCCATTTTTGACTCCAATTAGATATGGGATACAATTGAGTTGGTTGTAAAAGTCGAGCATGTCAAACAATAACCCAGCCGTACTCATTATTCTCGACATTCCCTTCGACGATCTGATAGTGTCCATTTTCCTAACAATCAGAGCTTTATGCTCTTCTGATGGTGTAACACTGACAAGAGCTTTGAGAACATCGAGCACTCGTGGGAATATGGTAGAGTACAGTAGACAGACCTTGTCACAAGACACCCATATTGTTTTGTTTGCATCAAAATAATAGTACTTGCGAGGAGACACACGCCGGATCGTGTCTTTGAATATTTTGTGCACGATTTAGGACATCCCAAATTCTCCGTAGTCTAAGGCATTTAACATGAAAGACACTTCCTCTTTGTCTAATCTTCCTGCTTCAAACCATCCTTCAAATTTCGGAACCGGTTGCTCATCTAATCTTCCTTCTTCAAACCATCCTTCAAATTTCGGAACCGGTTTCTTGACCGGACTTTGAAACCAATCTTCCAACCTTGCCACTTTTTTATTGTCTATTTTCATGACCTCGTTATACCCTTCGATGTTGTCTTGTGCTGCCCACATTTTCAATTAACTGATGCCAAATCCCATGTTATCAATGTCATCAATGGCATCCATGGCTAACCAGTGTCTTTTGCATTCATCAATCTTGTATTTGCAACTTTTCATGCTAAAATCATTCCATATTGGCAGAAGATCGTGCAAATCAATTGAATACAAACAATAACCGACGTCCATCCAAGTTTTGCTGTCGTCCGAACGTTCTGTTGACAACAGATCCACGAGTTTGCTTACCAATTCAAATTCCATATTGTTATCGTTTGATTGCACCGTTGACATTGACAAACACAATATAATGTTACAGTGTCTTAATATGTAGCAACGTTTTTAAGTGTAAAACTGTAGCGGATTTGGCGTTGCAAAATGAAGAGGGTACGGTGATCTGCTTTTACATGGCTTAAAGGATGTGAAAGAAAAATTGAATTAAAAGGGATTCACATACAAACAAACAACAGCAACAACAATAGTAACAACAATGAACTTTCAAGGAGAGTTTGTCTATATCATTGAGGAAAGGGAATTCGTCAAAACAAGGGAATGCATTTATAAAGTTGGTAGGAGCGCACACGTTCTCAAGAGGATGTCGCAATACCCAAACGGATCTTGTGTGCATATGATATCGAAAGTTATCGATTCAGTAAAAGCGGAACAGGAGATATTACAGCAACTCAAGAAATACAATACAATCGAACAACGCAAAGACATCGGTCAGAATACTTCCAGGGATATCTAGGAACTATCATCACCGTCATGTGTACCGTTGTCATTATGCTTCACGAGGAATACACAGTAATACCCCTACAAGATGCTGCTTACAATTGTGTTGGTGAATCAGAGGAGAGTGACACTGATGATACAAACGCAAGTGATACAAAAGTCGCTGATGACACAAATGTAAGCGGTACAGAAGTCACGGATGACACAGTGGATACTGCAAAACCCCAAAACAATAAAGAAGAGCAATATATTGATCCTGTGGTGCTCATCAGCGATTACATTGCCAACAACAGGGAAGAGCTACAAGGGGAAACCATGCCTGCACTAGACTTCTATAAAGCGGTGATGGAAACCATTCATCTACCACGGAGATTCACATACAATAGATTTGCAGCAGTCCTCAAGAAACACAATGTCAAAGAGCAAAACACCGAATGTGGGCCTACATTCGTATTTCCAATTGTTGATAAAACACATGTACTCAAGCAAACATACATCGAGAGCATGGTAGATTTTGTTGCAAAACACATTGTCGAAGACAATGGGAGCTATTTCACTCTTAAACAAGCTAAAGAGGCTTATGTGGCAAGTAAAAGTTTCGACGGCAAAGTATTATCATTGAAAAACGACTTGCAGACGTTGCTCAAATGTATTTGCTACGATCAAAAGAGGATTAAAAAGAGGGCCGAAAAAAATGTGTTTATAGGATACAAAGTTGTCACTGATTTTTGAAAGGGGATGTTCGACACAATATATGCAATACATATTCGTACAGGTATTTTGCAAAAAGAGGGGGTCATGTTTTGCGTGCTTTGCATCCTTTGCATCCTCTAGCATCTTCTTTGCAACTTTATATTTTATTTATTTAAATGTATGTATTGGTATACTCTCTTTTAAGAGTATAATAATATATACAAGGTTGCAAAGGTGACAGTCATTTCACATAAACGCAATTCATACACAGATCTATCTGGTAATATCGGAGAACTATCGACGAATAGCATGAAATAGCTAGGGCTAACTGAGCGAGGCAGACTTGTGTAAAACGACTGTCTCCTTTGCAATCTTTTTATTTATTTTGAAAACAGTTGATGAAACCCCCTATAAATCAATCCTCATAATTTCAATGTTGATTTACCACTTTGTAACCCATGAATACATTCCTTTCACACCTTTTATTGACTTTTTTGCCTTCTACACAAACACATTTCAGCAACTTTTGCAAGTCATTCTTCAAAGTCAAAATCTTGCCATTGAAATGTTCACTAGACTTGAATGCCTCTTTCGCTTCTTTCAAGGTAAAAAAAGCCAACGCATCTTTAACAATGAACTCGCTAACAAACTTGAACGCATTGTCGTTCTCCTCTAAATACATTGCACTATTCGATTTAACTACATCGGGCATTTCAAATTGATAGTCGTGTTCATAATTGTCTAGCAAGTATCTCAAGAATTCCATTCGCACACGGGGATCACTCCGCATACGTCCAATAAAAGTGTCGTCTCGCAAGTAATAATGATTGGATTCGTCTACTTGATCTTTTGTAACAAATTGCGACATATAATCAATTTTTCGTATGCGCCGTTTAACACCAGAATCTGACCCGTCAACCTTTGGTGAATCGTTGCATAAAATCGATATATTGAACTGCGGTTTGAAGTTCTGAATATCGTTAGAGTATAACATCCTATACATTATCTCCTCACCACCTGTCATATCTTTCAAAATGCCAGTGTTCAACACATCGTCGTGATTGGGTTCGGTGCAATACAGTATTCTGGCTCCTTTCCAATATTGCAAATCAGGCACCGGCTTTCCAGGGTCTATTCTCTGTTTTGCAGTCAACATTTCAACACCAAATTTTCTAGCATACTTACCTAGACACATTTGCAGAACTTCAAAAAAAGTCGTTTTTCCGTTACCGGCACTTCCTCGATAGCCAGAATGCACGTGGAACAAGTTCTGACCAACGTCCCCTTGCAACTGACGCGCAAACGTCTTTAACATGTACACTCGTTGATCTTCATCAGGGTGTAGCATTTTCCAATACCGTTTAACTTCTTCATATACTTCATCATCTCTATCAGCACAATAATCGTATCCTACATGCATGGTCAAATAATCATTAGGGCGAGCAGGTCTGAAGCACCCCTCTTTCAATTCCCACACGCCATTTTTAAATGCAATGAGATTCTCGTAGGTATCTAATAAATCAATGAATTCCTCATTCGCCATTTTAGTATTCATCTCAGCTAAGACAAGGTCTTTATAATTCCTGTTTTGAAGCTTCAATATAATATTATCAATATGTTTACACTTTTGCTGCAACACATTCACATTGGATGCATTGGATTGCATATCATCTGTTGATTGTTGAGACTTCAGTCTATTTAATGTTAAGTCGAATTGATTAAGTACATATTCTGATAATACCAGTCTGGCATAATTACCCCCTTTGTCTTGTTTCCAAAGCGTTCCATTGAATTTATACCATAGTTTGTCTTGTATAGAAGCACATACGTACTGTCCTTTCAACATTTTTTCCACTAATTTTGCCATTCCATAATGTGCTCCATTACAATATTCTATCTCCTTCTGAAACCTCCTGTTCAAAACAATGTTGTACTCATATGCATTATCCTGTTTTGCCCACATATGAAGCGATCCAATTCCTAGCCCAGTATTTGACATACAACGCCAAAGCTTGTCACATTCGTTCTCATCATACTTTTGAACACACTTTTGACTGAAACATTTCCATCGCCCCAAATACACGTCACTTGAATTTATCGTGTGAAGGCACCAGCCAACCCGCATCCAATCATCGTAATTGTCTGCTCTGTTTGGACTTAAAATATTGACCAATGCATAAATTTCATCGTCATCAACAAATGACGCATGTATGGCATTGTCACCACAAGTTGCTTTATGATCTAAAGAAGTACTGCAATCATAATATGCCAAAAAATCTTCAGGCATGGGAATTGGCTCGTGGAACCCAAGCTCCTTGCCGACAATCCATACTTTCTTCGGCGACGGGGGAATTGCAATGGCACTTCTTGTACCTGTTCGCGCAACAGTCTTGATGTTGATTGGAGCCGTGACAATATTGCCCTCGCCATCCGCTGTTTCATTTTTCGGACAGAGTCAAACAAACCAACATCCTCGCACTCGGGAGTCCATTTCACGTAATAATGCTTCCCTTTCTTGGTCCTGCATGACACTGTATCAAGTAGCATTGGAAATTGTCGCTCCACTTTCCCTACCCTTTCGTGCTCGTCAACATCGATAACGATCAAGTCTTTGGTCAAAAGTAGGAGCGCACCAACCTCATTACACTCTGGGATAGCAGCCCGGGCAGAAGAGGACGTCCATTGACCATCCTTGTGAGCATACTTGGGTCTCTTGTCGGAACAACACGGCATCAACAGACATCCAGGAAAACTGACTTCGAGGTAATCTTGAAGCGCGTGCAGTTTTGTTGTAATAGACATTCTACCCCGTATATTGAATAAAGTTAACAAACAACCCTTAAATATCTTACCTATATACACAAAGTGTCGCCATATAAGAGAATTGCACTTAAATAATTGAGTGTATGTAATCATAACATGGCTAATGCAATCATTATGCAAGCTTCAGATGAGAGGAAGGCTATTAACACGATTACCAAAACAAAATACAAAGTATTACAAGAGAATCTAGAAGCTTATCTAATAGAGAATGATTCTCCCCAACTGTCAGACGGCATTTTGCAGGTCATATGTAACTCGCTCATGTTTGACCCACAGAGGATTTCGTATGATAAACAAAAAGTCATGCAGAAATGCTTGGAAACAGGA
The DNA here is from genome assembly GCA_013435795.1 of Chlamydomonas sp. ICE-L. Taxonomy (NCBI): domain Eukaryota; kingdom Viridiplantae; phylum Chlorophyta; class Chlorophyceae; order Chlamydomonadales; family Chlamydomonadaceae; genus Chlamydomonas; species Chlamydomonas sp. ICE-L. Next base: position 15,068,340 of record JACBWV010000552.1, read on the forward strand.
AAAAACACCTATGAAATTTATACACAGAAATATTATGCTAAAAATAAAGAAATCATTGACCAGAAAAATGCAGAAAGGATCAGAAAAGTACGAGCAGCCAAGAAACTACAAGAGCTGCAAGGTTTGGCGGACAATGCAATATCGTGATAGACTGGTGGTACAACAAAGCACCATACATATTCATTTTTTAACGTGTTACATGTAGATATTAATGTAAAGCGCTGATTGTCAATACAAGCCTTTGTCAAAAAAATGGAAACCAAATAAAAAAGGCGACTGTCAAGAAACTACACAAACAAACAAACACATGCACATATATAAAAGATGCCAGTAAAATTCCTGACCAAGTATGCCAGCGTGCTTGTGGTTTACCAAACTGATTCGAGGGTTCCCGTGAACAAAGGGATCAAGACGAAGGAGTACTTAGTCCCAACCAGGCTGCACAACCTTTTGTATAGCATTGAGGAAGAGACCTCTCCTGTCCTCACACGCCTGGACTACCCGAGGTTCGAGAGCTTGATAGATCAGATGGATCTCGACGAGACCATTCTGAAGAATCATGACACGGCGGGCATGGGCGGTATCTATGATCTAAGCGTGTTTGTAGAGAGAGACAACACATTCGTTGTTCAAATCTAAATCAGTCACAAACAAATTGAGCGTTCGGCAAAAAAACTGACACCGAGAAAAAAATGAAATAGGCATAAAAAGACTCCCCTCTTTAACAAAACACATGACACAACACACAAAACACAACCAAAGCTTTAAAAGATGTCCAGATCTATCAGCCTGCGTTCTTTCGGCTACAGTATGACTTCCTCTAATGAGGCCAGGTACGTTGCTTTGCAGAAAGCTATTGATGCACATGGGCTAGACAAGGTGATTACCAGACTGAATCAAGTCAAGGTCAATGTTGAACATCTGGAACAGACAGAGAAAGATATCCTTCACGTCTTGTCCAAAGTGTATCTCCTAGAGGACGAGGATGATGACGACGAGACTCCTGTTGTCATGGACGAGCCCGTTGATGTTGGCAGCAGGGACGCTCAATTCATCGAGTGCATGAAGTTGCTGAACAACAAACTATGCAAGGCGACTCTTGACAAGGACTTTGCCATGATCAATCTGATGGTCACAAGCATGACTAATGTCATTAAGAGCACTCTTTAAGTGGTGGGTTGGGTGGTGAAAACAAAAAAACAAAAATAAAAAAACTTCTTTTATATTATTGTTGGGAAGCTGATCACTAGACCACATGGGTATCAAAGTGATGTAACGCGTATCTCATGAGTTCCATCGTCAACACGGGACTATGACATTCACTCGTTTCTAACTCATTCTCATCCGGGCGCCACATGCTTATTTCACGGACAAATGTGTTGACCATGTACAGGCAATGTTCGTCATCAGGGTACAAACCTCTCCAGCACCATTTTATTTCGGCATAAGTAGCATCGTCTGTATAATTATAATAATCACAGCCTACATTCGTGGACAACATATCATCCATGTAAGCCATTCAGAAGAAGCCCTCTCTCACATCCCATACACCGTTTCTGAAGGCGATGAGATCATGGTCTTGATCCAGCCGATCTGTAAAGCCAGGATCGCTCAGGTACTTGGCCATTTCGTGCAAAACATCGTCTTGGAAGGCCCCGGTTTGAAGAGCCAAACAGATGTTCAGGAGCCTGATGCACTGCCGGTGAACGCAGTCGTCTATCGGCTGTGGTGACATCAGCTTGCTAACCGCGCCTACACAATGTTTCCTGATTGACTCTGCCATTTCAATTATAGGATTTGTATCCCGTTTCCAAAGCGTTCCGTTGAATCCGTACCACACATTTCCTGATGGACTGGTGCTGTATACATATTTGCCGTGTAGTATTTCACACGCAATACGTGCAATCTCTGCTGGAGATCCATCGCACTCTTCAATGCCAGCCATGTCAGAAGTGGTCTAACAGTCCATTTCATTTTTAATACCTGAAAGCGTCCAGAAAGCGCCTCTTTCTAGAGGGCGATGGGTCAGGCATCTTTGTGCCGACTATTTTGTTGTTCAGGTACAGTATGGATTCGTGGTTCTTCCCAACAGCACCTACGCCTTCCCCCAATTCAAAGTCAAAAAAACTGGGTATGTCTGACAGGGCAATCTCGTCATCAGCATCATTGTCGAATAGTAGTTGAACTCTCACCATGAAACGTTTCAAAAAAGGTTGACCAAACACCATTTTGAAGCGGTTTTGAAACGGGTGTCTGAATTGGGTGATTGCAGGGTATCCTTGAAACCCCATATAATCCATACACATCTTCAGACCTGTTACTTCAGAGCCCAGATGCAGCTCTTCACATCCTATGATATACGAAACATGCGCCGCTATATCAACGCTCAACAAGCGAACCATATCAGGTTTACTCATGTCGTACGTTTTTTGACGGTTAGCGCCCTTGGTTCCCACACCCAAGCTCAGCTTTTGATTGACCGCATCAATTGATAGAACATAAGGGGTTATTGTAAACTTGGAGCCAGGGTGGGTCATGACTATGAAAAGACGAAACGAAAGCAACCCGTTTTCAACAGTGGATGCCGTCACCGACTCAATGAAGCTACCCATCTTGATAGCCACTATCTCCTGCGAGACCCTCTTTTGTATAGCCGACTCTTTATTCAAAAAGTTTGCTTTCACCATTCTTATTCTTATAATACACACACGTTTTTTTCATCGCCTGTTTTGCCGGCAAAACCTGACCGCGCATTGGCGCATGCCGAACACAGGGTTACCTCAGCCCTTCTGGCAGCCTGCACACACGCAGCACGTACACGCTCCAAGTTTAGATGGGTAGGGGCAAACGGTGCCTGTCATGGGAGAAACCATGGGAGAAGAGAGAGCAAGAGACAAACTGTGGGGGGGGGCTGTTTACACACATCAAGTCTAATGTATCCACCCAGAATTGCATGGACACATCATCTACCTGCCTCTAGCATCTCGCTCATACGGTGGCCAGCAACATAACACAAGATGTAGCACAATTCCACATCGAGCGCATGGCCCCCTGTGCGCGTAGCAACCAACGCATTGCCCCCCGAAGCAATAAATGCTTCGCATGCTTCATCCAGATTGGCCTTCAAGGCATCGGAAGCTACCAATAAGTCGAGCGATGTCTCTGCTGAAAACAGAGTATCTAGCAAATGCAGCGCTGAGTGAACTCGGGATAATGTTGGCTCGTCTGTTAGCTCGAAGAACGGTAAGGTAGCGAATCGGCGGGTCAAGTCCCCTATCTGCTCGTTGAAGGAAGACTGTGTGGCGGGATGGGGGCAGTCAGTCGACAGTTCAGCGACGGCTTTCGACAACTTTCGGAGCAAAGTATGACACATGCATACAAATCACGACAGCAAAGGAATAACTTACCATCAGTTGGACACTCGGGTCTCGGTCGAGCCAGAAAAGAACAATGATGCAAGGGAGGGATTAGGACGGATTTGCGTACTTATATACTGTATAGGTTTGGTAAATTTGTACAGCTTGTGTAAAACGGTCTCGTTGCATGACACGTTTTGTTTTCCCTGTCGGTCTCGTTGCATGACACATCTGGAAGATGGAGACGGGATACTGGAAGATAGGGATATCGGTGGATGGGTAGAAACAAAGCGTTACAGATCGCTAACGCCTGGGCAAAGGGCGTTGCTATTAACAGCAGTGATCAAATGCTACCTATCAAAAACACTAGCTATCTAGAAGGGGTACACAAAGGTGGCGCGGCACATATGGCACTCGCCAGCGCCCTTCATCTGCATGGTTGTATTGTACCACGTTGTTGCACAGGCCCTGCACATCCCATGCGAGTTCCCGCATGGGAAGATCAACTCGATCTTGAAAGCAAAGCACGAAGCACATTCGTCGGTATACTGCATGCTCACGACAGGTTTGGCGCATAGCACAGGCAGTACGGACTCCCTGATGCCAAGGATGGTCACGATATAGCCCATATCCGATGTGTCGACAATGACAGGCCTCGTAACTAACCGCTGTAGCATCAGCAGCAGATGACGGGATGTTCGCAATACTGAGATGTCCGGTTCGCACACGAAGTTATGCAGGCCAGCCCACATGGTCCGCTCTCCATTGCATATCTCCGCGACAATGCGGCTATCTATGTGGCGCATCAAGAGCCTCTTAATGGTGTACCTACGATACTCTAGTGGAGGGTTCATCGGGTGCTCCACCGGGACAGAGATTAGGAGGGGGGGGGGGGGGGGGGGGGGGTAGACAAAACAATTTTGCATAGAGGAATATGGGAAGAAGAACGCATATTGTATACCCCCCACTTAGCACCACCCGCTCCCCGCCGCAACAAAATTCGCTGACCTGTCAGATACTGTAGTATTGCTGAAGCTACCTGGTACCCATGACACAATATTCGGTCACCTGACACCCACCCACCCTATCTAGATGGACAAAATATTCACTGACCTGACAGATACACACCCTTCTACTGAACCGCACACGAATGCCGCTATAAAGACCCTTCACAGCCGCGCGCGTCCCATTGAAACCTATTGACTGATGGTGGCTGCTGCTGGTATAAGAAAGCGATCATGATCGCTTTCTTATGGTAAGAATAGAATCACCTGATCATGACGAACAACATGGTGAGTGGCTGCCTGAATCTTGTGCCACTCGATATTCGCGATCCAGAATCTTTGAACTTGAACTTGAACTTGAACTTGAACAATTTAATTACCCTACCCACCCATCTCCATCCTTCCCCGCAGAACCTTGACATGACTGCGGCTTTTGTCGTGATGATGAATGCACTGGTCAGAGCTATGCTCCTACAAATGATCGCATGTCCTTATATGCAAGAGCTGACGAGGATGACCGTCGGCCAGAACCACTTGCTTTCGTTTGAGTCGAGCACCCCGAACGCATCACCTGCCTACGAAGATCACTTCGCTGCACTTGCCCATTCCTCAACTGCCACTGTCGACCGGGCTTGTCACCATGCGGCGCAGTCCTGCATGCAAGCAGTTGCTGGGATCGACATGTACGAGCTGTCTAGGACGGTCCGCAGGGGTCTCGGGGCGGAGCCCATGTGGATTTTGGACATCCTGGGCCCACCTGGTCATCGTGACAACTCTCATGAAGCGGGCCCCTCTGGCATCGGCAACTCTCACGAGGCGGGTCCCTCTTGTATTGGTAGGGATCCACGAGGTCCTTCACCTGCCACCCACACCATGCCTCCACCTGCCACCCCCCAGGCCTCCCCTGCTGAGGAGCTGGTCACCGAGCAGGCGCCAAGACCCCGTAAGGCGAAGGCCCAAGCGCGCCCCAGGCCATCATCTGCTGCCAACCCCCGTGTGACAAGCAAAGCCAAGAAGTCCGCTGCCCCTCCCCCCGCCTTCACTCCTCCTCCTCATCCTGCTGGACCCTCCAATGCTGCTGGACCCTCCAATGCTGCTGGACCCTCCAATGCTGCTGGACCCTCCAATGCTGCTGGACCCTCCGATGCTGCTGGACCCTCAGGTGCTGCAGCTGCTGGCCCTGCCATTCAACCGAATACCCCTGGATGGAGCTCGGCTGCTCTAGCTGTCACAGATGACATCGATGGAGCTATCGTCAAAAACTACTACGCTGGTCGCCCCTATGAGAACGAGGACCAAGCTGATGACCTGGAGAGAGCTATTCGTGCTTCAGCTGAGTTCGCGGATGTCCTCTCATCCGAGTCTAGCTACAACCCATCTGACTCTGATAATTAGCTTTTTTGCCTTTTTGACCACCTACTTGGTTGATCGATTCTTTTTTGCCGTTTTGACCACCTACTTGGTTGATCGATTCTTTTTTGCCGTTTTGACCACCTACTTGGTTGATCGATTCCTTTTTGCCGATTGATAGACAAGTTGACCACTCCTCGCTGAAAAGCGCAAGGACCGCGCTGAAAAGCACATGGTAACACATTCAGTCCAGCTACCCAAATCTCTTGTCCCGGTCCGCCCCCCTACCCCATGCACTCCTGGCCCCTCTGCTCCATCCCTTGTCATTTGGGACATATACCATGCAATGTGCCATACCAGCCATATGACCATTGTTTGCTATTACCATCCTTTCGCACTCTCTCTCCTGCCTTTACCCTTCCACCGCAGCCCGTAGGGCGCAATAGGGTGGACTACATATTTTGCGGTGAGTGATCCTGCATAACTAGAAGCTGTTTGCTTGCCATTTCGTCCTGGCCCCTGTTTTGCGCTGCCTTATCTAGGATTTGTTGCAGCCCCTGTTGCGCTTCTTGCCTGTCATTCTGATCCGGTCCATGGTATGCACGATCTCTCTTGCATTCTCTTATTAGGGTCTTATTTGCATCCCTACCCTCCCCCCTCATTTTCACAGGAACGCTACTGTCAGATTGCACCCCTATTCGCTGGCAGCCAGTTACCGCCTTTCCGCTGACAACAGGTACGTCATGCATGATCTAGTGCGGTAGTTGCCCGTCAATATAACATGCGGGAAAACATGTGTGTCAATCCTTGATCACGCGGTTGTCAGTCGTCGGGGCAATGACTAGGATGCCACGTATTACGCAGAGCATTGGACTACGTGTAGTGCGCGTGGCTATAAGTGAAACGACAACGCATGTCCAGACTCTTATCCACTTTTGCTCCTTCTCATTTTCGTTGTTTCTTCCTTCCTCATCCCTTTGCTAATATCCCACGACTTCCTTTCGAAATCATCGTGCTTCACTTGTGTTGGTCGGATCTGGGTAAGTGCCTTGTCCCCTATTGCGCGCGCAATTTAACTGTGTCATCTACTGAGAAACTGCTCCCCATCCGATCGCGCAATTGTGTGCTCTGATTATCTAATCTCGCCCTTTGCGCTGCTGCAGGTCGCGCCATTTTGCTGTAAAACACCTTCCTGGAGAGAAGGATCACCGGTAAGCTTATCCCTAGTCGTCGTCCTCCTCCCTTCTCGTTGCGCTGCTATGGTCGGTAGATGCTGTGAACTACGTATTTTCCTAGGAGAAAACAGCGAAACATCTCTTAGCTGAATGAATCCATCCCTCGTATTGCAGGGGTACGCTCTATGATGGGAATTGTCTTGATTGTTGAGAACTGCTTCCCACCTGATTGCGCAATTCAGCGCACCATGCCTCCTTGTCAACATAAGATTTGCCCTCCTGGTTATCTGACCTCATCCTCTGCGCTGCTGCAGGTTGCGCCATTTTGCGGCAGAGCACCTTCCTGGAGAGAAGAATCACTGAATGGGCGTTCCTGCTTCCGAACGGATTTTTTATTTTACTGAAATCTTACGATAAATATTGTAAGATCGTTTTCGCAAATTAATTGATTTTGCTTTTTTGGTGGCTTTTACGAAAATATCTTACAATTTATTTTGTAAGATTGTTTTGTTGTATTCCTGAGAAAGAGACTATTCCCTTCAATTTCAATTGTAACATTGATTTGCCCGTTTGGAGAGAGAGAAAGTATTGGAATACAAAATCAATTGTAGAGGACAGTCAAGAGGAAGGTGAAAGCTGTTTACAAAGTCTTGAACGCATTGCTCATAATTATTTATCTCACAACTCACAACTCAACAGTTCAAAATTACAACTTAGTACTTACGACTCCGAAATCTGTACTTATGTGTACCTCATAATTTATAACTCACAACTCAGAACTTATATGTACCTTATACAAGTCAGAACTAATAACTCCTAACTCAGGACTTATTATTCATAATTTCATACCTCATAAGCTCATTATGTACATAACACAAATTTAAATCCTGAAATCTGCAACCTGCCATCCTATAATCCTGAAATCACTCAAAATGTGTGTTGGATGGTGCAAACAAGTACACTCGTGAAACTTGTGCACAATGCTAATGTTGCACTGCTGCCAACAAGTCCATTGGTGCTAACTTCTGCACTTAGTGCTGACAGATCATGTGCTAACTGACTCGTCTTGCTCTGGGAACAAGTTGGCACGCAACCCAACGAGGGCTAAATCTAACTTCTTGGTCCTCATCAGCCCTTTTACTGTTCCTGCACTGATGCAGCTTTCCAGAACCTTCTCCTTGCAGGCCTCGAACTCGTCCTCAGGCCAATCTGCGGCTTTCTTCTCGCGATATGTCTGGAGACACGTCTCTAGCTTTTGCATCATTTCCTCACTGGGCTCAGCAGGGTTGTCGCGAAACTCTGCGTCAATGTCTTCCTGAACCAGTACCGCCGTCCTCACCCTTGTTTCATCATCTGCATCAGTACAGGCTTCGAGACGTGATAGAATAGCCTGCTCCGTTTTTGCAAACATGTTCAAACGCCATGCAGCAGCCCCAAGCTTCTGAGTGATACAGTCCAAGCCAATGGCGTTCCTCCTCTCTAGCAAAGCCGCTAGCATGCCCGAGGCATCGCCAGCTTGCATGCACATCACATAGTTGCCAACGGAGCTAAGCTCCCGCACAAAGTGACGGAATTCGGCGACACTTCTCCTGCGGTATCCAACTTGTTTGGGACTCATCGAGCAGCCGCTAATGTCGGGGCGTCCAATGGCACTTTTCTGTGCGTCAATAGGCGGTAGGAAGACCGTGATGGCAGCGGCAAGACCAGAAGAAGAAATGGAAGCTTTCGAGGACGGGCCCGCTTGTCCCGCACCTTGATGCAAGATCCCAGAGATGGCGATGCTGGTGGAATGTGTCTTGAAGTCTGGCCCCATGCGTGTAATGTGGGTAAGGCGAATGTCAGCCACGCCAGCTTCTCTGAAAGCTACAAGGAACCTGCTGCCTTCCTCTTGGTTGGTGTACACGACCACATGGCACACTGAGGCAAACTTCCGATTCTGGCCTGCTAAGTTCCGCAGCATGTCGATCACATCAGTCAAACTCCAAGAGTCTTCATCGACGAGCCACAACGGTCCCTTTTCATCGCCAGTGAGACAGGGGTCGATGATCACCAAGTCGATCAGTTTGCCAGGCACCTGCAAGAGTAACGAAATATGTACAAGTCAGTTAGATTATGGGTTGGAAGACAAGTTGAACAACGTGATGCTCCCGACTGTGATCGGAAGGATTATGTGTAATGGATTTTGAAGTGGTGAAAAGACATGCTTAACACATCATCCTCCCGATTATGATCGGGAGCGTCAACTTTTCAACTTGTAGTCTATCATTTTAAACATCTACGCACCTTACGGATTTCATCACACTGGAATGTTTTCGCCTTCATGTTGTAAAGGTGCGCGCTGACTGTTGCCGTCTCTAGCTGGACCCGACCGGCTCCAATCTGGTGGTCAGCGTCCATGAACACAGCTGTAGCTGCCGACATCAGGTGTGGATACATCTGTCCACCATCGTAGAGACGGAAAAAGCGTTCGGAAGGCTCTCCCCTTTTCCACACTGGCAAATCACCGTACTTTACTGCCAATGACAACAAGACCTCCTCTGTCAGGTTCAACATCGGAATCCCTGCTGCTCCATCTTTCCTCCGCCTTGTTAAGTCCATGACGAGGAAACCCACGACTCCCCTGATGGTGTTCAACGCATCGAGATGGATACTGCGAGGCGGAATGGGGTGTGCAAAAAGCAGTTCACGGCAGGCCTCGAGGAACTTGGACATATCATCACAGATTGGTTGTTGGAGGCCGTCTGTCGCCATTGGGTACTCCTGGTCAGGCTGAACTAGCAACTTCATGTCGTCAATGCTAGCGGCCAGGGTACTGATAATCTGTGCCTGGTTTTTTTGCTGGACCCTTGTCCTGATCACAGAAAACCACCTGTCGAGAAGCTGGTTTAGCGCTTCCTTGTCTGTCGCAAAACTCAGCAGACCTCCCACTTGCGTGACCTCGGTGATGGTTAGCTTGGGCATCAAAACTTCATCCCTAGGTGGTATACCATACCAATCCCTTCTCTGGGCGGTATAGTCCCTCAGCCACCCGGAGAAGACCTGATGTGCGGGAATCGAAGCATCGGATCGAATGCCCCCGATCAAGATTTCAGAAGCTGCCTTGCTGCTGAAGGCGATGTCACCCAGCGGAAGGGGTTTGTTGGTAACGGCGGGTTCCGCGTTATTGCCCAAGAAGGCGTGCATGTGCGTGAAGCCCTTTGCCTCAAGGTCAAGCGGCGAACCAGAATTGAAGCGTAACTTCAAGTCGTCACGAAAGGACACAGGCGAGACATTGTGTTGCTTGAGAAGCCTGTCGATGATGTAGATGACGAAGCCCGCTGACACTTCTGTCTTGTAATGAACCAACGAAGCCTTGTATGCCGATGCAAACGTCTGCGAATAAAAGAGTTTTCTTGTCATGATAACGATCATACTAGGAAGCATCTCCCGATCATAATCGGCAGCATCATCCAATGCAAGAAGGGATTCGCCGTCAATAACTAGATATGGCACACGCACAGTCTTCCCGATCATACTCGGCAGCATCGTCCAAAGCGAGAAGTGAATTTATGTCAATAACGAGACATGGCACACCCACAGTCCTCCCGATCATACTCGGAAGCATCGTCCAATGCGAGAAGTGAATCGCTGTCAATAACGAAAATGGCACACCACCGTACTTCATCACAATCATCCCGATCATGTCTGAAAATAACTTAATATACAACATGAACTACCGCGGCGGGGGGAGGTGGAACGGACAGTTGTCACTTCGCTCCTTGACTGAAAGCTTACCGGAGGATTTCCCATACTCGTGCGACATAGATTTCATGTAGTTCGGTCTAATCCGACATCCTAGCCGGAGAAATTCAGCCCTACTTGCAGGGTGGCTGCTCACAGTCTCCTAATGTCTCACAGTGAGTCGGATCTTCTTCTTCCCCCGACTTTGTTTGCTTTATGCCTTCGTACGACAGACTAATGTGTACAGGCTCGGTAATGAGCCATATTCCCATATAGCCCTTTTCACGGACTCCAGGTGCAGCTCCTCAGTAGTCCCCCAAGATATCACCTCATCGTTGGAGCGAGGACGCCGAGGGCTCCCATCGTTCTGTAGGCGATATAACTACTACTCGGCTGCGGTACACTTCGGCGCCCACCGATTCCCACTATTAAATCGGGGTCTGTGTCCTCTGATGCCATGACAGCACTCAGGAAAGCCTTGCTGTGTCACGTAGGATTCGTCACCAAGCTCACGCACTTTGAAGCGTGGAATTTAGGTGCACCCCTAACTGCGCATAGCAACAGCATTCGTCAACTACTTCGTACCTTAATTTCTTGCCCCTCCGGTTTGTCACACACATAGTTTGAAGGGGGTCCCGCTGTACGAGCCGTGTTACATTCGCTGTTGTCACCGCCAACATTGCAAAAACCACAGCGGCTGGCGCACTTTCATGGTCCAATATATCTCTCTATTCTCACTATTACATCGTAACATAATGCTGTCATGTACAGTTTTCTAATACCTAGTCGGTTAGACTAACTTAACTAGCTTGAGCCTAATCTCCATTTTGACTGGTTACTTGCACCTGTAGGCCCCTTGACTCCCAGTCAGCCGAGGGGATTTAGACGCGCTGGATCCCTAGGATAAATTCTCGCAACAGCGAAGTAGAAACAAAAAATGGTTTTCTTTTCTTTTCCCAGGCTTATCCCTTGTCCCCCTGGAGTTCACCCGTAACCACAAACCTGTTTTCAGCCGATGGCAGCGCTGTGACGTTCCAAAAAGGTTTGTTATTTTTTAAGCACCGAGATCGATGTCGGCCCCTGACGCCAACCCACCCCGCCCCTCCACCCCCCATTTGTGAACCACTTCCCGCGCCCCCCTGTTCACACTTTTTTATAACCCCAACCTTGACAACGCTGTACACGACCAGACAATTGCGAGAGGAATGTCACCAGGCGCGGTCTGCCTTGCCACTTGATGAAGCTGGCGGAGCTGTGGCTAACCATTCCGATGACCATGGCTCGCACAAATCCCCTTCACATTGGAGCCATCTGTTGTAACCAGCTCATGTCTCCAGAACTCTTGGATCAATATTAGCCCAACGGAGAGACATTTTAAGGTCCTTGAATGATCCGTCCATGAACAATACCTTCCCAGTGGCATTGTGGTTTTCAAAAATCTCCATTGGAGAGGAGTTGACCCCCTCAACCTCGAACCCCCAGGTCCAACACACGGATTCTGACATGTAGCGTTGGACGGACGGAACTTCGTGCAGTCCAATGAATGTCTCCACAAAAATGATGAGTCGTTCAGGAAAGCCTTAGCCTTAGCAAATCACTTTGGCTTCCAATGCGTCCCCTCTCTCTCCTGACCGGATGATCTACTTCGACTTCGGAAAGTCTTCTCTGAGAACCAGGCTCGACCGCCCGACCCTCTTTCCGGAACTTAGGAGCGGTTTCTTTGGGGTGCCTCATCGTCGTCAGACGGGATCCCCGGGAACAGTGTCGACAGAACTTCTTGAGTTTGAAGGTCTGAATCCTCCTCCAAGGAATGAATTTGTGTTCGGGTACAGGGAGTTGCTTTTGTGGCCGCTGGCGGCATTGTCTGCAGCATGCGACGCAGCACGCTTGCCTTGCACTCGTGTCCAGCAGGGTTTCTTCTGGGATCAGCAAAACCTGAAGGGATTGATAAAAATATTTGACTAGTGCACTTCCCTGGGGGTCAGAACATTGAAAATCCAGGTCTCCCTGATATGGGCCTCTCGGGAGCATCGACATAGTTGATTACAGAAAGATGCGGAATCTCTTAAACATTGATATCCAGTGTTGCCGATTATACTCGGACATAGCCTAGTTGATTGTAAATTATGAGGCAGGGCAGATCGAAGATTGGACATCAAGTGTCCTGCCGGGATATACTCGGGAGCCTGACATCCTGATTAGTAATGATTGGGTCAGTCTGAGCATTGCACATCTCGTGTCCCCCGCCATCAAAACATCCGCGGGAGCTTGACTTAGTTGCTTCGACCCAGACTGGCAGATGAACATGAACATGCGATGTCCCCGACATCTCGGGGCCTGCCTTCTTGATTAGTCCACTATGCGGAAGATGACGATTGCCTCCCGTGTCAGAGTCCGCCACACCCTCTTCTTAATCGTGTACTCGACCTGACATCCTCGCGGGTAGAGCCATGTTACTTCAGCGGACAATTCTGAGTACTCTTGTTACCCCACTGTCTCTCCCCTCCACGACCTATAACAGCCCGGGGCTGACTAGTATTAGATCAACTTGCGGCAGATTGACACCGGATCCTACACGATAGTCTTATGCCTACGGATCTCGTTCGCGTCTGACAAGTCTTTGGAGTGGTAAATATTGAGGACCGGTTGAAGACCTTGATATCACTCAGCTTGTACCGAGCCCCGCGCACACATTCTTACCCGTTGAGAAGCCCTTGCCACGTTCGTCTTGGTATCGCCTCTCCAAATAATTCCGCATATTGAGCTCCTGTAACATTCCATGTTATGTTTTCACGATCTTATGGGAGCATGACCATTGATAAGGTGAAGGCTTGACGGAAGTCCTTGCGCACTTGACCCATCCCCTGTGTCCCCCGCTCTAATCGGGAGCAGATTTAGTGATACTAAGATTGGGACGATTGAACATTGCACCTCCCGATTGTCCCTCCCGACGATCTCGGTGATGGCTTGCACTAGTCTGCTTGTGTTCACTTATTCTAGTGCGGCAGGTCGATAGCTTGACCATCCTCTGTGCGCCGCTACACTCCGACCAGCATCGCATTAGCGCCTGGCTAAAACTGTGTTCCACGCCTTGTAAGCCACTGAGCCCATCCCGTCAGTGCCGTATATACGGTTAGTGCCCCTTGATCATTTTATTAGATCATGAAATTCATCTGCGCTGTGAAGTCTTGATACGATGTTCAGTGCTCGCCATTGACATTCTTTAGTTTTTTTCCTCCGCTATCGTTGTCTCTCTACTGGTGCTGGCCATATTCGCCACTCAGAAAGAGTGCGGCCCGCCCTTGAACTTTGCACTACCGACTTTGTCCTCTATACGCTCTCCTCTGGGAGTTTTTTCCCTCGTGTATTGGGCGTTCTTTATGTCGGTGACCTGGACCCCCCCCAATTCTTAACTCGACTACCGCTTCCTGCGCCCACACCTATATCCCGCGGGTCTTGTACACTCTTTTCTTTTTTTTCTTCCGCATGCGCACCGCGCTGACACCCTTTTTCCTTATTGCTTCTATTCCCTTTCAGCGCAGCTCTTGCACCCTTCCCTCCGGTCATTGTAGATTCTACTGCCCCCCCTAGACCACCTGCACTTGCCGACTCCTGCTTTGAGGAGTTATTTATTCTGAAGCCGACAGAAGTTGAGCCATGAACATCCAGTGCTCCGACTATCATTGAGCAGATTAGTTGAGCAGTAAGATTTGGCGGAAGACGTTGTTTAGTTGCACAGGTATGAGGTCATCGAGTGATATCCTGAGATATGCCATTAATGTCGTGGAGTGATTTTATATCTCTTAGCCTGGAATGATTATTCGTCGGTTTGAGATTCTCTCTTCCTTGAACTCAGTGTAGTCCCGACGTCATACTGCAGCCGCTATGATCATGTGCGTTTCAGGATTGCTGTCTGCCAGATTGAGCATGCACTCCCAGAAGTCTGCCTGATTTATACTCCTCTCGAGTTCGAGCACTCTGATCCACAACTCCACTTACGTATGAATGCACTTTTTGTTGGACAGTTGAGCCTTGCACAGTTCCACGTGTCGCCCTCCCGCACCCACATATCCGGGACGCATTGACTACAGCGTGCCTTCTGCATCTAAGATTTTGCGGAATGCCATCAGGAAACATGTTTGGACTCATCTTCACGTAACTGGTCGCTTCCTCCCGATATGAATATCCTGAACGCCCAAGCCGAGCGACCGTATTCACACTCACCGTGACACCCACCTTGCGCGTGTGTTACGTTGATGACGTATCGACTCTGGCCTGACAGCTTTGTTGTGTCACAGCGAGCAACACGAACTTGACTGCATCCAGGTTACCACGCCTGCACACACGCCCACCCACTGTGAACCACCACGCGATTGCCGAAAGGCCCACCCCGCCATCAAACCAACACCCAAACGCCCCCCCCATCAAGCAGAGGACCCACACACCCGAAGTCCCTCCCGACTATACCACCACCGGCTTTTCTCTTCTTTTCTCCACCGCCCAAAGCCGGAACGGGACTCGTATTCAAAACTATCAGTGAGCGCGTGTTTAAGTGACCTGCGATCGACTGACTACGATGCCGCGGAATAGCCCACTTTGAACTGCAGTTATGGTCCCTTCACGCTTTTTGACACAGCACCCCCAACCCACGAAGACGATGGACGTAAGGAGATACAATTTGAATACGCTGAACTTACAACGTTGTCCGGCGATCTGCCCCATCTGCGTTGATTGTAGTGCGGCTGCATCTCTGTTCGTCTTCCTGCCTTCTTCGCGGGCCTGAAGGCAATGGACAGAGTGCAGAAGTCTTCCGCCGACATTATCTCCCTATCGACCCCACCCATTTGAACAGCATCCGATTTGGCAGTTGCGCGTCAGGACACCAATCAATGGGTTCACCTCCATTTCGAACGGGTTTTTATGCGATGTACATCTCCCCGCGTACGTATACTCTGTCCCAACCTGGACCCTCTCCCGGTTCCTGTCAGCTTTGACACATTCGCCACCTGAGCCGATACGTGCCTTCTTTCTCTCATCTCTGCACACCCGTTCAGTAAGCAGTCCGACCTCCGCTTAGCCTCTCTAACCGGCAGCGTCATAGCCGCACACGGATCTTCTGGCCCGAGCTCGAGGGTCGCATGACGACTCCATCATCGCATGACCCCACCCCAAGCTTGTACTATTCTCTCGCACACCGAGTTCACCCCCCCGCACCTTCTTTTCCTTCGCCCAAGCTTCCTTTTACTTTCCACTTTTTTCTCTAAGCACTCCCCCTCCTTCACCTATTCTCCCCCGCCCTCACTCACTCTCACCTGCCCCAACACAGGTCCCCAGACTTGGCGCGCGATTACCAAGCACGCCCTTGCCGACGCGTCACCAGCCCCAAGGGCCCCCCCCCACCCCCTCTACCCAGCTCCGCGCCACCCCTTTCTCTAACCCACTATAACCTCGAGAATCGCAAGTACGATTTATCCCGCGAGAATGTCGACACCTTGTGAAATCTAGAAGTGGTTTGATTACCTCGTGACTAGGCCTACACGTCCAGATAGCCACATCTTATCAGGGCCCAAACACCACACCCTCCCGTCCCTCTGCCCCTACCTGATACCCCAAGAATCTCATCTCCACGCGCGAGTCCATGTTGCCGCATCCTCCCAAGGGTTCCGCGACGCTGATCCAGCCCAACGGCAAGCCCATGAATCTTACCTCCCTCCACACATTGGCCTGCATTCGCCCGACGAAACCTCAACCAGTGAGCTGACATGCGTAGCCGTAACATTGAAGGCTGGCCACCAGCAACGCTTCAATGGTCATTGGCCTCTTGGCGCGCCTTGGTCCATTCGCCCATGACACCGCATCCCAAACCTGCTCGCCCGCTTACTTTTACTTCCACGGTACCGGTCATCGTGACGTGCGTAAGACAAATAGGTTGCGTGTTAGAGCCAAATGATTCATGATTATGTAGAGAAAAACCACAGTCCTCCCGATCGTAGTCGGGAGCATTGACCAAACACAACCCACCCGATACCGAGACCCATACGAGACTGCTAAGAAAACATGTACTCGAATACACACCGTCCTCCGACTCATCATGACCACCAGCGCTCCTATCACGAGTCGATCCAACCCACTATCCCAAACGCGCGCAATGATAAGAAAACATGTACTCGGCCTACACACCAGTCCTTTCCCACCCGATTACATAATCGGGAGCATTGATAAACCCCAACCAGCGAATGATACAGAAAAAATGTAACGGCATACAGACAGTCCCTCCCGATCATAATCGGGAGAGCCATGACAAACCCAACGCCGCGAATGATACACAGAAAACAGTTAATGGCATACACACAGTCCTCCCGATTCAATAATGCGGGAGCATTGTGACAACTTTCCCAACGCACTCCCCTACCCCCGTCATCTCCTTTTTACTCTCGCGAAATCGAGCAAATATCAGAAAACATGTACTCGAGAATTACACACAGTCCTCCCGTCATAATCGGGAGCAGAGCATGACAAACCCAACGAGAGAATGATACAGAGAACATGTACTCGGCAAACAAACAGTCCTCCGATCATAATCGGGCGCAGTGGAAAACCCACGCGCGAATGATACAGAAGAACATGTACTCTGCTATAACACAAAGTCCTCCGATCTGTAGTAGGGAGCATTGACAACCCAAAGAGCGATATGATACAGAAAACATTGTACTCGGAATACACACAGTCCTCCCGATACCTAATCGGAGCATCGGACAAACCAACGATGAGAATGAATACAGAGAAAAAATGTACTCGCGATACACACAGTCTTTCTCTTGTTTCCGGGAGAATTGTAATTCGGGAGCAATTGACAAACCCAACGCGAGAATATACAGAAAACATGACCTCGGAATACACACAAAGTCCTCTATCAGATCATTATCGAGGAGCATTGACAATCCCAACAAGCGAATGAATTCAAAACAATGTACTCGGCATACACACAGCCTCTGATCATAATCGGGAGCATTGACAAACCCAACGGCGGCGAATGATACAGAAAACATGTACTCGGCATACACACAGTCCTCCCGATCGTAGTCGGGAGCATTGACAAACCCAACGAGCGAATGATACAGAAAACATGTACTCGGAATAAACACAGTCCTCCCGATCATAATCGGGAGCATGACAAACCCAACGCGGCGAATGATACAGAAAACATGAACTCGGAATACCACACAGTCCTCCCGATCATAATCGGGAGCATTGACGAACCCAACGAGCGAATGATTCAAAACACATGTACTCGGCATACAAACAGTCCTCCCGATCATAATCGGGAGCATTGACAAACCAACGCGCGAATGATACAGAAAACATTGTACTCGGCATACACACAGTCCTCCCGATCGTAGTCGGGAAGCATTGACAAACCCAACGAGCGAATGATACAGAAAACATGTACTCGGAATACACACAGTCCTCCCGATCATAATCGGAGCATTGACAAACCCAACGCGCGAATGATTAAGAAAACATGTACTCGGCATACACACAGTCCTTCCGATCATAATCGGGAGCATGACAACCCAACGAGAGAATGATACAGAAAACATGTAATCGGCATACACACAGTCCTCCCGATCATAATCGGGAGCATTGACAAACCCAACGCGCGAACGATACAGAAAAACATGAACTCGGAAATACACACAGTCCTCCGATCATAATCGGGAGCATTGACAAACCAAACGAGCGAATGATTCAAAAAAACATGTACTCGGAATATGCACAGTCCTCCCGATCATAATCGGGAGCATTGACAAACCCAACAAGAGAATGATACAGAAAACATGTACTCAGAATACACGCAGTCCAAATTCATAAGCAACACCCATCTGAACTTACTTTACTATAGCCGGGCACGGAATAAAGATTTGCATTCCATCTTGTTCTGTCTTCCTCTATAGTCCATCAAGTCGTCTATGCAGAGCTGATAGGGGAACTTCCTACCCTTGCGAAGAAGAAGCGCATCTCGTTCACTGTCCCATGCCGACGATACCAATCTTGTGCACGCCTAATCGATCCTCTTCATTACCCACGTAGGTGAAGGTGACATATGGTGCCCAATACAATTGGAGTCTGCATCACTTTCATCTCTGGCGATCTCGGTAAATCCAAGGGGTCCATCAGGGTTGTGAGGTCCTTCAACCCAACCAATAGGTGGTTGTTGTGGTGGCCCCTCTCTTACCCCTTCACGTGTTACCGCATCAGCTCCTGGTGTACGTTCCTCAGGTAAGTTTTCTGCTGCACGGACTTGTTTAGACTTGCTTGTGACACCACCACCTTTTGGAGGGGGACATGCTACTGTTCGCAAAGCTCTCAACTGTATTGAAGGACAGAGGGTAAGTTATCCCGAATTCTCATGTGGTTACAGTGCACTTTGCTTCCTCCCGATTATGCTCGGGACAACCCAATACATCAGGCAACCGTATAATGATCCATTCTACCCTCCCGATTATAATCGGGAGCATCCATAACAATAAGCGACCTAACCTCGTTCCATTGGACCCTGTCTACTAGGTTTGAACCTGCTGTGAAGGTGAGGAGGAAGAGGAGTGCACCCGCAGTGTTGAGGGACAATTTCAACGCTGCGATGAAATCTCTCGTAGATGAGTTTGGGGAGTCAATGCCGCACCAGACTCATATGCTCCAGGATCTAGAGGAAGGAAAAAATCTAAGGTCATGCGCCCTTTGATTTTTTTACATTGCGGCATATTTCCAAGCAAGCAAGCTGTCTTTAGGGACATGAAGAAGAACGGCATGGTTCCTCCCAGAACATTATACAGCAGTTTGCGTAAACTATGGCATGCACATTGGTGGAACGTGAAGATAAAGACTTGGCAGCCTTTTGCCAAGTGCGACGACTGCGTCAAGTACCGAGCCAGACTCCTGACCACTACGTTTCAGCCAGCAGTTGATTGAACTTCGTCAGAGTCAGGCTGTGCACCGTAATCAGATTTCCATGGTCGGCGTAGGTATGACATCCGATGAAAAACTGTCCTGAACAGTATCCGAAGCTCTTCTTGCACGCATCCGCTGATGCAATGGACAACAAGAAGACTAATCTTCCTCAGTCACGCCACTTCTCACATACAAAGAAGACCGCAGGAGGTGAACTTCTAAAGACACGCATCATGGGTGAGTACAAATACAGCGCATGTAGGACATGTCCTCCCGAGCATAATCGGGAGCATACACAGTATTAAAACTTGAAATGATTACTTAACAAAATAATGCTAATATTCTGACTTCATGTTTCCTTCTATGTTAACTCAGGATTCTTCTCCCAGGGAGAGGCTTCATTGGTTATTGGGCTTTGCCATTCTACTCGCAGTCCATCAATCTGACTATATCATGCTTCCAACATTTCTTCAACCGGGTCCTTGAAGAAGAGGGGCAGCTTCCACCGTATTGCTTCTTGCAAATGGACAACGCGGCAAAGGACAACAAGAACGCTTTCATGTTCGCATTACTTGTCCTTGTTGGTTGAGATGAAAATGGTTTGAGGAAAGTGTACGTCCATTTCCTCCCTCCCGGACACACACATAGCAATCTTGACCAAAAGTACTCTGTGATCTCGCAAGGGTTAAAGAACATGGAAGTGTACACCCTGGACCATCTGATGGGCATTGTTGGTAACTTATTCAAGAAAATGGGCCCTTACACAAGGCAAGACGTCGCGGACTCTATAGGGGAATTCTCCGCTGTCCTCCTAGACAACGTTTACAAGTTGTTCGGTCATGGCACTAGCACCGTCAAAGGAGAGTAATCGCCGTTTACTACAGCATTCAAGATAACGAAAGGTCCCAACGGGAGAGTCGGTAAGAATACTTGATATACTGATATTAACAAATTAAATGCTACCGTGCGTGTATGTACTGTCTGCACACTGCTCCCGATTATGCTCGGGAGGAATATGGTGTGCCATGTCCTCATTGATTTACATGTACAGTCTTCAATAGTAGAAACTAAATGATACAAAGGAAGTTGTACCTAGGACCTAGGATGTATTATCCAAGGGATGCTCCCGAGTATAGTCGGGAGGAATATGGGTGTCCTAAATGATTCACTAATATACAATACATGTTTGCACACCAACAATTGCAGGGGTCTATTACAAGGAGTATGACGAGTCAGGATCTTGGAGAGGACAGTGGGACAATGACGCTGAACCTATTTACGTCCTCCAAGGCTTCCCACTGGTGGACACCATAACAGTATTTAAGGAAGCCCCCAAGATCAAGATTGAAGAGCTCGAGAATATCGAGGCAAACTGGGCGGCTGTCTGGAAGACTATTCATAACGAGAAGCCCGGAGGTGACGTCCTTGCAGGCCACATGGCCGATGGTCCTGTACAAACCGCCGGTGACGACCGTGCAGGACCCGTAGCTGATGTCCCTGTACGACACGCAGCGGAGGACCTTCTGGTTCTAGAACCAGCAGCCGATGACCAGCAGCCGATGGATGAACCAGCAGCCGATGGCCCATCCCATGCCCAGTCCTTCAAACATATTGCCGAGATGCTTCGTGAAACTGGGAAGCCAGCAATAAGTGGTGGACTGATTTCTTCAAAGTTGAGAAGAGTTATTGGAGCACTCAACAGATGATGCTGTGACTGGGGAGTACCCGAAAGACCAACATTTTGTCGACTTCCCATCGGAGTTGTCAGCAACCAGTCGTGTTCTGACACAGTCTGAGAAATCAATGGCCAAGCGCTTGATAGCAGCAATGGATGACTTGTCCATGGATGTGTCAGACCTTTTACCTGCAAGTAACGAGATTGCCAAGACTATGAAGGTTGCACACACTTTGGAGACTAATATGGAAAGGCCAGAGGAGGAGGATGTGTTGTACTTATATTCTTCACAAGGGACGAAGCCGGATAGAAGAATAGCCCACGAGCCCACTACTGATTTGGTTGTTGGTCATGTCGCTGTGGTCAAGGTACAAATGGATGACTCTAGCGGATTGAGAGGATGGGACGTGGTGGAGGTCAAATCACTACCAGTGAATGGAGAAGTGGAATGTGGTATTTAAAGCCCTTGTACTCTGGGGCTCAGAAGTTGGTGTACACTGAAACACAATACCCAACTTGGCCAGAAGATTGGATGGACCACAAGCTTGTGCCTATTACCGTGGGGGTTAGGAGAAAAGCAACATGGACGGGCGATATTCCCATTGACGCATTTCAATTTAGCTGCGAACCCACCAAGGGTATGAAGATCCAGAGAAAGTACCACACAAGCATGCTCCTAGTTGTCAATCCATTGAGAAGGACACCAGGGCAGAGGCTGTGCAATCGGATGGAGACAATGCAGACATTGCTGAGGAGGAGGAGATGGAGGAGGAGGAAGATGGGGATGGGGACATGGAGGAGGAGAAGGAGGAGGAAGAGGAGGACGAGGAGGGGGGGGGGGAGGAGGAGTAAGATGTTTGACACATAGCCGTTTTTTACTAAATTAGAAAATTAAATGAATTATTACTTACGATTTTTATTGTAAGATGTAAAAGCTGAATTCTGCCTGCCGCCTTATAACCGTCCGCTTTCCCTTTATTTCTTACAATTATAATTGTAGACACGAATGATGTTAACACCTTTTGTTACAAAATATGGCATTTCAACGTTGTAACATTCGCAATCTGTACGTTTCTCGTCTTTCAAGCTCATTTCAAGCATATTTTGTCAAAATGACTACAATCTTACGTTTTTTATCGTAAGATTGCATTTGAAAAGCATCAAAAGACCCCCAAAAAGTGATTGTAAGATTGGAAATCCGTTCGGAAGCAGGAACGCCCATTACTGGTAAGCTAATCCCTAGCTCTCCCTACCTCCCTTCTCATCGCGCTGCTGTCTTTTTCAATGCTGTTTGATCGTTAGATTAAGACGCCATCTAACAAGTTTGCGTCAACATCCAGATCATACTCACAACTACAACAACTGACACATATGTGTCCTCCATCCCACTCGTAGGTTTGAACGTCCTCTCCTGGACCCTTCACCCTCATAGATCTAGCCCACATAGCCTTCTCTTTGGCCTTTCTGGTGTAACTGGACATGACTACATCTTTACAGTAAGTTCACAGGGTTACAAGTTGACTGGACCCTATAAATCATGTCGTTGGCCTAGCTGGTTTCTTCCTGACCTATCTTCATCAAGTGTTGTATGTCCAACTATATTCCTGACTTCAATTCAATTGAGGCGTCTAGAGAACAATTAACCCCCTGTGAAACCGTTTCACGTGACATCGGCCAGTGATCAGTACTGGGGTCAGATTCGCATTTGCAGAAATAAAAGATCTATGGGGGTTTCAGAGCGGCGTAGTAACAGTAGCATTCTTTCCCCATCTGACACATTTTGTACCCTTGTCTCCATACAGGTGTGGTGGACACCCTTTCCATTTCAGTGCGGTGGCCATCCTGTCCTAGAACTTTGCGGTCAGCTCCTTTTCCAAAACTTGGTGGTGGGTCTTCATTGGAGGGTTGAACAGGCAAGTAACAATTATAACAAAGTAATGCTTGTTGTTCCATGTACTGTTTCATCCTTTCACTAGACAAGGTACCTTGGCGATACTTGGCCAAGCTCCAAGGCGCCTGAACCCTGGAGCTTGGCCAAGTATCGCCAAGGTACCTTGTCTAGTGAGCTATTATATGTCTGTCCTGTTAAAGGAAAATAATAATGGTACATCGCCATGTGGCACATTTGCAGGTGAAGACTGGGGGGTACGCGGAAGTTGGATGGAAGCTACTGGTTGACCCTGAATCACATTTACACAAGCTGTGAATTCCATATATGGGTACCTACACGATAATTGGCCACTCTCCAGACCCATTCAATCTGGAAAGTGCCCCAATTATCGTGTAGGTACCCACATATGGAGCTGCTTCCCACCCGCATATACCCCTCCTCAGTAATGCCGGGGAACTACACTAGTTATTATACAATTGAATTAGATGTACTGTGGGGACACGTTTGCAGCTTGGTGCATGAGCCCAACACACCAAGCTGTAACGTGTCCCCACAGTGCATCTTGAATGAATTGAATTGCTATATAAATAATGTATGGTACAAAGCGATTTTTTTTTTTTTTCATTTTGTTGTGTCTCCTCAAATACATGCCTTTTCAACAATATTCTTGGCCAGATTTTGCAAATGTATCGTATGTACTCTATTCATACAAGTTTGCACGTTACTGATTATTGTTACATTACATTACATTACATTACATTACATTACATGTTAAAGTCTACTTGACACCGCGAGGGTGTATGAGACTCTGTGCTTTAAACAAAAAGAAAAAGCACCCACAAAGCAAAAAACCCATTACATCAGGGGTGTGTCGAGGACAAACAAACCAAACTCCCAACCACCGTTTTGGTGGCGTAGGTATTAAACCCCTTAGAGCAGGACCCAGATCTCAACCACTTACAGTGGCGGAGGTAAGAAGCTAACAAATGAGAAGTCTCAAGAAGAAAAAAAAGGGATAATAAATTACGGTGCCACTAAGCAGTCCAGGGCTTCCTGTCTTGCTCTTCTACAAGTAGAAAGATAGTCGGCTAGGTTGCTCCAAAAAGACTTAGTGCCATTTCTATTCATAAAGGTTCTGAATGTGGAATCGCAGAATTCCACATTCCATACGGTTAAGTCGGTATCCTCATGGACATGCCTATAAATATCTGTAAACAGATTCTGGTAGCGGAGGCGAATATCATTATAAAAAGGGCACTCAAACATATGCATTTCATCCTCAGTTTTTTGGAACCCACACATTTGACAGTGTCTCATTGAGCGAGGGATGTGTGCTCTATCCACCACCCTCATTCTTTCTGTGTTCAGCCAATGGGAACCCATTCTAAACTGTGCTATAGAACGAATCTGATCCTGCTTATGTAAGGCGGATGTAAAGGGAATCAAGCCATTCTCATCATTGCTGTTGGCTGCGAACCATTTTTGGTATCGGAGGCGTTTTAAAGCCAACCCTTCTCTCATCAGGGATGTCTCTAACTGCATTGGTGTCACTCGGGTACTTAAACCTCCATGACTCAAAAACTTCAGACATAATACCTTCGACATCGACAGCCTCCAAAATGTTGATGTTTTTACTGGATCCTAGCTTGTGGAGAGCACAACGCAAGTCATGAACCCAGCCAGTGTTGGGGTCAAAAGATTCCTCAAGAGCCATTCTAATGAGATCCTCAGGTTCTTTATGTATGGTCTTGTTCCAGAAGCGCAAAGCTTGTTTAAGCCAAGCAAAACACAACGGGGTTCTACCCAGCTCTTCCATGATAATATTAGATGTAGTAGATTGGCAAACACCCAACATTTGTTTAAGTATACCTCTATGCCATTTCTCACAAGCATGGTCATTTGAGATAAGTGTGTTGTTCAGAATAGAAGGAGCCCACACCTCACAGCCAAAATTCAGGATAGGTTGTACAAGAGAATCAAACAGGTGGGTGAGAATATCCATATTGTATATCTCCATAGTATGGCATCGCCTACGAAGCATGTGGTGTGCCTTTTGGGCCTTAGTGAGCATCCTAGAAAAAGCAGCTTTTGCACGATTGCTTGAGTCACCATCCACAAAGAGGGATCCCAAGTAGATAAAAGATAACTTTGTAGAAAGTTGTGCTCCATCATAGACAAATTTGTAATCAGGATCCATGCGGGCCTCATCACAGAATTGTTTGTTGAAAACGACAATCTCAGTTTCTTTATATTCACAGCCATCTTAGTAGCCTCGCAGAAATCTCTCAGGCAGTCAAGCATCGCTTGCATATCTGCCGGGGATTCTGCCATTATAGCTAGGTCATCAGCATAAAGTAACAGTTGCAGAATCTTTCCCCTAAGCTCAGCCCCTACATTGGGAGCTTGGATTGGAGGAACGATTCAATTCTATCAATGAACAGACCGAATAGGAGTGGGGATAGGGGGTCTCCTTGTTTAACTCCTCAAGGGATGGAAAGGAGGATCCAATGTCCCCATGTAGGCGAACTTGGAAAACAACATGATTATACATGGACTTCAGAATACTGAGATAGGGGTCCTTGACTCCTAGCCTTGCTAAGCAATCCCATAGCAAGTCTCTGTTGACCCAATCATAAGCCTTCTTGAATCAACAAAAGCCACAAAGAGTGGTTTTTTCTTTTCTCTATATTTAATTGTTTTATATTTTTATTGTTGAAAAGGCATATATTTGAGGAGACACAACAAAAATCTCTTTGTACCATACATTTATCTTGTTGACCAGATCTTTTTTGCGCGTGTTGGATCCCCACCCCACTCATCACATCACAAAACTACTGGACTTGTAATCCTGTTCGAACTGTCGAGGCTGCCTGGACGTTCTTGCGCAACCTTTTCACGGGCTTTTTGGCATCCGAAGCCAGCTGTCTTAGGTAAAGAACTTGACGTTAATGCCGCCGTCCCAGGATGTTTTCATTCCAGATGATGGACTATCCTGTATATTCAGCCATTATGAGATGGATGCTAGGCAATTAGGACCTGGTGCCACGGCACTCAACAACAACGATTCTTTCCATGGGCTGTAGTAAGCGAACTTGCGGTTTGATTGGACCCGAAATCCCAGGCGTTGAGGAATGGCACGATACGATTGATTCCGTTGTAGCCATAAGTTACGGGAACGCGGGTCATGCTCAGTCAGTTGTCGTCACATCGCAGGGAAGTAGGGGGGAGGAGGGTTGTTGGTGAGGATTAATAAGACTGTCCTGCGCCATAGAATGGTGTCGGATTGAAAATGCGCACAGCGTTTTATGGGGTCGTTACCGAGCGACTCGCGAGCTGGGCCGCGCGCTGAGTTGCGGCACGGGATTGTCGGGGGTGCGATGGGAACCGAGCATATTGCTTTCCATGGGGGAGCCGCTGTTCGGTTCATGTGCGCCATAGAAAACGCGGACACCCCCTTAGTTACCAGTATGCAGGCTGATGTTGAGGTGCGTGAAGCACTCGGATTGATTTGTCGGCGGGGGGATGCTCTCATAGGCGCATGTCAAGTGGAACGTAGCGATTGTTGAAAATGCTGTAGAGCATCGTGAGTAGGTGCTAGACGAAACTGCCAATATTAACTCGCCGATTTTCATGCGAGGGGAAGGGGGACCGAGTCAGGTCGTCGGAGGCTGCTGGCGGATGGATACAAAATTTCCTGCGAAACCCAGACACGCGAAAACCCCTCTGGACGGCGTGTGCAAAAGGAACCGTAAAAGAGAAGGAGGAAGAGAGCGGAAAAGCATCGCACCGGGCAGTGGGCAGTTGCTCTTTGCGCATGTAGACCAGGCGCCGTGACCTT
The DNA here is from genome assembly GCA_013435795.1 of Chlamydomonas sp. ICE-L. Lineage (NCBI taxonomy): Eukaryota > Viridiplantae > Chlorophyta > Chlorophyceae > Chlamydomonadales > Chlamydomonadaceae > Chlamydomonas > Chlamydomonas sp. ICE-L. The sequence goes on from JACBWV010000552.1 coordinate 15,095,298, forward strand.
TGGTAGGTGAACTACGTGAAACCGGGTTGAACCCTCCAGGGCCGATTGATGCGACCATGGGATCTCATAATTGCTTGCGGTTGGGATATGTGGGGGTGGTTGAGAGGACTGTTGCGTTCACGGAGATAAAGCGGCCATTGACACTTGCTTCGCAAGTATCTTGGGGTTTGGCGGGCAGAGGGGTGGGGCATGAGCATGTGTCGTTGGTTTGATTGGCAAGGGACGGTAGTTTTGTTTTTGAATTTGTGAGGCGAACAGTGCGAACAGTGCGGCGGTGTGGAATGTAGCGCTGGCGGTAACATAGCATAGTCTAGGCTAATGCTGCTACACGGTAGATCACCCGCTGAGAGGACAATTCATGGCATGAGGGGGTGTTCCCCACTACATGTAGATACAAGCAGGAAGGGGGCATGTCGGGGGGGTTCAGCTCTTGTTGACGAGTCCTAAAACGGGTGAACACGGAGTAACGATACAAGGAACCGTGTTGTCTGCAAGCAGCATGTGGCGGCGGGGCCCATGAAGGAGTCGTATGGTTGGTGAAAGTGTCAACGGCTGAGAACATCCCACTGCGGCCCGTAGTCGGGGAAGGGAAATGCGAGGATAGTTGCCAGCCTATACGTCGAGGTTGGTTTCAAGTTCCGCAGTCAAGACTGCTCTGCCCTGTGGTATGCATGCCGGTACGGTTTCGTGAACACAGCCAAGATGTTGCTGCAGATTCAGGACGTGATGCGGTACGATCGCGCGTCACATCAGCGGTCGCTGCTTGAAACGGCTAGTGCGCGAGGTCACCACCAAGTGGTGTCGCTGTTGTTAACGCATTACCAAAATACACAAGACGATGTAGGCGCGGCCGTTGTAGCCAGTGTGAAGCGCGGGGCTGTGGAAACTGTCAGGCTGCTGAAGACGGTGGTAGAACCGTCTGCCACGTGGGAAGTGTATCGTAGTACAGCTATCCTCCACGCCACAGGCATCGAGATGCTAGAGTTGTTGTGATAATCCTCCTATCATTGTCACCACCCCATCCCGCCTTCATTTCTACGTCGTGTAATTTCCTATTTCGTACCGAGACGTCTCGTGGCGGCGACAGTGGGGACGTGGACAGGCAAAACGTCAGGTTAAAGCAAAAAACAGCCGGATTATGCCTTGCTTGGTATTTCAAAGATTTGACGTGTCTAGCTATGACCCTAGTCAAACATATCCTTGGACGGTGAGTAAGTCAGCGCTAGCAGCTTTTCAACCGATTCTGAAGGAGTTGTTGATTAGGAGGCATCATTCCATTGGCGACGCAGTGTACCACCTAACGTCTAATGGCTGTGTGATGTTGCCACAGATGCTCGTTGGGGCTAGCGGGGAATTCGATAATAATTTGCAAGAAACCATCTTATCAGTGACTGGTAGGGGAACCGTCGCACCGCCGCGGGGCTGGGCCATCGTCGCTTTGCATGACGAGTTGGTGACAGCATTCATGGGTGTTAGGTCCAATGCAGGCGTGGCCAACAGGCAGGCGGTGCGGGCTGGGATTGTGGCCGGTGTGTTGGGACCAGGTCTGAGTGTGGTCGTTCCTGCAAACTACAACCGTAGCCAGCCTCTTATGTTTGCAGTAGATAATGATGATGTTCATGCTGTAGAATCTATGCTGAGCGCGCGCCACAACGCGGCAATTCGTAGCATCGAAGCTTATCCTAAAAGCATGCGGAGAGGGGCGGCAACGTAGAAATAGTTCAGGACGCTCGCGTGGCGCGCTGACAACCACCGGGACAATGACAATCAATTACGAAGGGGTCATCGTTAGCAAGTGACACGGGCATTGGGGGTGGTTTAAGATTCATCATGGAACGCGCAACAGTCCAGCTGCAGGCCTGACTTAGACAGCGCAAGCCCTAGTAGAGGCAAGTGGACGGGGGTATGTAGGGATCGTTCGGTGTCTCGTTGAGGCAGAAGTCAACCCTGCTGATCCGAATACCCAGCGGAACGAGGCTCTCTCCGCGGCAAGTCGCAACGGATGCTGTGAAAACTGTTAGAGTGTTGTTGACCACTGAGAACGCGGAAACAAACACTGCAGTTTGTCAAGACGGTGCACCTCTCATTCTGGCCTGCGCAAACGGGCATGTGGAGGTAGGGCGTCTGGGTTAAGATCGAGGATTAATAGGGTGGGCGTATATGCAAAGGTCATTTTCTGCCTGCAGTTCAAACGGAACATACCGAAGTGGTGAGGTACTACTAGAATCATTCCAAAACCTGGAGACGGGACATACGGGGCACTCTCTCTTGCTGGTATGGAAGACATAATAGAATCGTGAGGTGTTGTTGTCGGCAAAAGGACCTTTCGCGGTTTGAGTGTGCTGAGTGAGCGGATGTGGGTGTGGGAGTGGGCAGAGTGTTAATTATGTTGGCAGCAGCACAGCAGGCAAAACAAACTTGCAAGATGGAGCGGGGGACTATTAAACGGAGGACGAAATGGGACTCGACGATGGACAGTGGTGCTTGACAGCATCAAGTGTCGACCACACGTGTGTTTTGATGCGTTTAGAATGATTTGTAACATTTGGTTATGTTCAAACAGAAGTGGGCATTTGTAATCGAAAGTGGATGAAACAGTTGAGACAAGTATTAAGATGGGGCATAGGATAGGGAACACTCTTTTTACATTGATTGTGCAGATTTAAAATAAAGTCTTCCCGGATGGAATCGGTGTCCTGTGGCCATATATTTTGTTTATATATACGATTGTATTTTTCCGCTTCGAAACACGATAAATACTTCAAAATCGAAAGGAAACCAGTCTTAAAAAACTCGCATTTTTATAAATGTGACAATTGTACACCACTGAGGTAGATAGTTTCTTGCGGGGGGGGGGACGCGTGTAGTTGGCGGGGAGATCATTTCACGAAATTCAGGCGACAAGGAGGTTGCAGTATATTATAGACTGCAGTTGTTCAGACTTGCTGGTCACATGGAAGGATTACACTGAAACGATACAATAATCGGACACTTCATATTTAATTTCCGGTCCACGAAATGACTTGTGACAGGGTTGACAAGCGCAAGTCGGACGACCTATTCATGTTTGGAAAAGGACGGGAGTCCGATCCCATGGTTCGGAAAGGTCGACAATGTTGCTTTTTGGCGTTTTGATGGGCCGTCGCAATGACCGCTCTCAAATCCATGGGTACAGTGTGCGAATCCCGAACATTCACTTTTTCACTTTTGACTCGTATAGTTTTTCACAGGTCGTAGAGGGTTCTGAAAAAAGAATAAATAGATTTCAATGAATCATGGAGGTATCAAATGGGTTAATTTGGCATTGCTGAGGGTATTATGATTGTTGTGACAGGAGGTGAAAGCGCGAGCGGTAAGGACGGATCCATGCGCGGAATTGGACGGGAATTCGATCTCAGGTCGGAAAATGGTCGACTGTCTGCGCTTTTTGCGATTGAGGTGCATGTGCGCATATGACAGTTCTCAAATCCAGATGTACTCGGTTCGAATCCCGAACAAGCGCTTTTAAACTTTTTCTCGCAGAAACGTTTTACACGAAAACGCCAATTAAAAAACGACGATTTGCTCTCGAATTTCAGTTTTGGGTATCGGTTTTTTTTTTTTTCTACTAGATGCCAAATTGAAAAGGGCAAAAACGCGATTGTCCTTAAGCCCCCCTGTTTTTGATTATGACCCCCCAGTGGTCTCCTCCACTTTTGTTTTTTTGTTTGTGTCTACTCTCGGCTGTGGAAAATGTTTTTTTGTGTCCTAGTTTTTGTTTTCAGCGGACTAAGATGAAGGGGGAAAAAAAACGGACACAAAGTGTTGGATGGAAAGTCAAACCTTCGATATCCTCAAAGTCTCTTCTACAAGTGGCCAATTGTCGTCAATTATTAGCGGTTATTGGAAAACCTTGATTTGTACCTAGTACATAAACATGTGCCATTTTCGTGTCGCAATGAGCTTTAGTCGAATTGTTTTACGAAACATGCTTATTGTTCTAGACCCTCTGGTCAACACACACCTCATTGTAGAATCAATACACTATCATGACATGTTTAACAATGCCTAACATTCATCCTATTGTCTGCGGCGCGAATTCTTCCGAGTCAATGTGCGTCTTTGAACGCATCATGAAATCGTTTCAAATCGTCTGTACTTAGAGGATCTGAGATAGTTCCTCACCTATATGCAATGTGATTCGTTTTCATAACATGTTTTCACCCGTCAAGCAGATCTGATATCGACTTGCCGAGTATAACACGTTACAACTCTGTGACCCTGAATCAGTCTTTGAAAAGTAGGCACGGCTCTTGTCGTTTTACATGATATATTGAAGTCTCCTTGCAATGCAAACAAAGATCCATTTTGGACTGAATCTCTTCTTGGTTTCTGTTCAGTATAGTTTAAGGGGTACGTGAATTCAAACATTTGTAGAGCAATATATTTATCATGATTGTCAGCATATAGTTTCCAACAAAAATGGTCCTCAGTGAACTTTAATCTACTGTTCAATACCTACTCATGACATCTGATATCTCATTGTGTATATCAGAATCTGCGGATTCTCTTCAGTGGTTACGCCACTCGTCTTATCGTATTTTTTCTCTAGTTCCAAGAAGGCCTGTATCAATCACTAGCTATAGTTGGGGTGGGAATATGATTGCCCCCTTGTTGGGATCAATCTCGTGCTTAGGGGTATCATCTGCGTCTGTCATAATATGCGCCTCTGATGGAGACCATAATCGTTTGAGAGTGTGATGAGTATTTGAGAAAAAATGCAGAAGGAAGGGACTGTGCCAAATGATCCCTCTGAGAATGCTGGAAGATAGTCTCTCGGTGTATCATATTCAATCTTGAATGAAACCGCAATTCTTGGTTGACAATAGGTATCACGTACTCGAAGAAAGAAACAGAGTGATCAGGGTAGTATCGTGGACTGATTTTGCATCTTTGGCTAGCCCAATATATATTGCATCACGTGATTGCTATCGTTATTTGGATTGGTTCCATTACATCATTAATGTACAATGACATGTGTCTCCGTCTGTGCAGTTTCTTGACACCGAAACAGTTGTTGCAGTGTAAGATCTACGGCGGGCCCTGGTTTGAAACCATGCCATGTATCCACCTAAGGATGGTCAAAATGATCATCTTCAACGGAAATTCCCTGCAGATACTGTCGGGCTGGTAAATGTAAATGAGAAAGTCTGCAGTTTTCCATAGATTTTGCACGTCTTTCACAAGTTATGTCAGGTCCCTTGTGTGAATAACCACATTTTTTATTCTCCTCGTTATTTTGTGGATAAACCTCGTTGTTGTACTGTCGTGAGCAAATGACTTTGGTGTGCTTGCATACTACAACCTTTTTATTTTGCCGATGAGATCTAATACCTTGTGATTGCACTATCACATGAAGTTTTTCGCTATAGATTTTGAGGTAACGCTCTGTGTCCAATATGGATAATCACCTTCCATTTGGGCGAAGAAAGTGTTTTTGATCCACATTGCTTTACTATGCTTGATTGTTTCTATGTATCTTACTGCGTCATACACTATCTCGTGGTCAACACACGCATCTAGGAAGTAAAACTTATTGGCTGCTACTAGCACTTCTTCCAATGCGACAGGAGCTGATCTCTGCCATGACGTCGATGTGTCATGTTAAGAAAAACGGGATAACTGTTCAATAAACAATAACATAGTCGAAATTGCTGCAGTCTATTCTGTATAGTGAATCTAGGCATATCCGAACTTTTTATTTCTTTGGTTATCCTTTGATGGCTGATCCGACTCTGAAGCCTATGGTTCAAAATCCGCTGAATATTTTGAAGCCAATAAAACGCCGTATGTGATGACCAGACACCTCGTTTCAGGTTGTATAACCTTGTCAAACAGGGTCAGGATCGCTTTGGTTTTCCCGACTGCCATTTGTCCTCTGATACACACAATAGGGGGGTGTATGTAGCGGGTATAGTCTATCTACTGTCTTGATCATACACTTGGTCCCATTGTATGATGTCGTGTTTTCCGTGCAGACTAACACTGTTGGACATGGAGTGTAGTGATCTAATTGTATCTCCTAAAACGTGTAATTTTATCACCTTGTCTACAGTGCATTGCGCTAATTTGCAGTCTGGATTGTTACACTTCATTGGACTAGCAACTTCTGTGGTGAGGGTATTTCAATTATCCGCCGCGTGAATTTGATTAGCAACCTTAATGGTGTTATTGGCTGTTCTGAATGCGAGAGACGGTGGTGTCTGTTATGGCCATTTTATGAAGGGTTAGCACATGTAGCCTCGTCCTTCTTCAATGCCGTTCCATTTCTTGTGGCATCATCTATGTTGAATTCGGCTTGATTGCTAAAGTCTATCCATGTCTCTAGCAGTTCGTCGCCAATGCTTGTTAGCGCGAAAAAAAAGCTGAGCCAAATCTTGGTACACTCAGCCCTAGATGGGGCAAGGCGTAAGAAAGGCTCTTGATGTGTTCAGTGGCTGAAGATTTGACACATTTGAGTATGGGGCATGGATTCCTTGTGTGTAAAAGAGGTAGGACATGTGGGCAATACAGTTGCAAATGGTATTGCTGCATTCTGGAATGTGCCTTGGATTGCTTTTGGAGGGTTTTGTCTATAGCTACCAGATATGTGTGTCACGGTAGATAGTTGTATTTCTACGTGGTTAACGAAACTAGTCTCTCGTATTTTTATATTCTAGTTACAAAGAATGCCTTTTTTATAAATCACGAGCTATGGTGTGGCTCTTATGGAATATGACTGACCCCTTGTTTGGGACACTACGTGGCTTAGGGGATCATCTGCGTCGTCAAATAGGCTCATTATGATTGGATACCATATCGTTTTTGAGAGTGTTGATGAGTATTGAGAAAAAGCAGAAGGGACTTGTTGCACAATGATCCATATGAGAATGCTGTAAGCTGTCTCTCTGTAT
>JACBWV010000552.1:15106729-15200722 GCA_013435795.1 Chlamydomonas sp. ICE-L
TCGTGGATGCCTTTTTTTTCTCCGCCCCTAATGCGAGCGTTTGTCACCAAATTCATTCTTCCACGCATCATTGTTGCGCCAATTGTTTTTGGGCCATGCCTCCCGCATCACAGTCGTAGTGATTGCATCCAGTTTTGCGGAGTATTTCCTTTGTTCAATCGCCATGGCCCCACCATTCCGTCCCCCTGGACACTCTCGCGCTTTTTTTTTGTTATGCCACGATCAGTCATCCCATCTTTGTCAAGCTCTTTTTCGTGTATAGAAATATGAGTAACGGTGCTGCGATTTTTGCCTGTTCGGAGTTGATTCGAGTCTTTCGACTGGGTCAGACTGTACGAGAAAGAACAAGCTGCAGGTTTGGTAGCCAAATGCAATTGCACCGGTCCGGTTGTTCTCCGGGCCGATCTTGAATCTTAGCGACTTGAGCGCCTCCGCAATGTTTGGTAGGTTTCGAAGCACAGGCGGTTCCCTCTTGTCCCTCTGCACGATTTGAATCCCACAGGGTTGAAGTGAAGGGTACGAGGGTAGGGAGAAGAAAGTATTGTGTGTGCGTGTTGGTTGGTTGGGGGAAGGGAGGGTGGTGGGGGGGTAAGGTGAGAGAAAGAGAGTGCGTTGTGGATGGGGTGGGTGAGGGTAGGGAGAGGTCAGAATGGGGGGGAGGGGGGGATGGTATGTGTGTATGACAGGGGTGGGAGGCCACACCTGAAGCAAAGGGGGAATGGGTAGGGAGAAGAAGTGTGTGTGTGTGTGTGGGGGGGGGGAAGAGGCAGGGGAGCGTCGAGCAAGGGCTGAGATGGCTGATTTCTTGACTGTGTGTAAGGAGAGGGGGGGGGGTGGGGTGGGGTGGGGGGCATACAAGGGCGTTCCCCGTTATGTAACCCAGACCAGACCAGACTAGGACCCATGGCCTGGGTGGGGGGGTGGGGGGTGGCCACCGGCCACACGGGCTACCGTACTAGTATATATATATATATATATACATTGGTTGTACTGCCGACGACGGCGAGCAGCAAAATTGCTGGCACAAGCTACGTGACCAAGTTCAAGTTGGCACGATATGCTTTGGTTTTCTTAAATAACGCTCCTTTGAAAATACCGATACCTGCTAAATACTAATGCCTTTACTGCCGGAGAAAGCCGAAAGAAATTGCTGGCTGAAGCTATGACACCAAGTTCAAGTTACTGCCGTTGACGGCGAGCAGCCAAATTGATAGCTGGAGCCATGTTAACTAATGTTACCGTAGTTCGCTTTGAATGGTTAAAGTTATTCCCTAAGCTGGCAATCAGCCAAATTGTTGGCTGGAGCCATGTAACCAAGTCAAAGGTTGCAAGTATAATTAGTAGGTAGTTACAAAAAGCTCGGGACGAGAATGCCACGGCAGCAGGACATAAATAAAATTGAGGTCCACCTTTTTTGAGGTAGAGGACCGTGCCGCAGTACAACACTGGAGGTAGAGGAAAAAAGTTGAAGTCACTCAAACAAAAACAAAATAGGAAATTTACTTATCAATTGGTGTCCAGGAAAGTGTCCGATGAAAGCAAAACCACCACCTCTTCCTCCAAGGTGGTTTGATATACAAGAGTTATACAGAGAGGGTTCAGCAGTCTAATATTAGACTGTCATCACATCCAAACAAATAAAACAGTCACTTCATTTCTATCTTCAGTTCATCATTATAATAGCTCATGAAACTATGAATATACATGTAATAGTGTCACACTGCTGTCCATCAGGGTTGGTATGCTGTATCAAGCCACGGCTGGAAACTGTGTAACACACTTCGACATCACTCAAATGGGCACATGTGAGTCCGAGTAATTGGGTATCTTTTCTTTGATACCTTCAGAATTGTTTCACATACAATTTTTTGTTATGGACTTTGCTCAGAAAAGTAGCCAATTTTCTGGCACCCCCCCTTGGGGTGGCACCGTCTGTAAAACTTCATGAATAAGTACACATCAGTACACTTAGTGTGCACAGAAATAATCAAAACCGAACTTCATGTACAGCAAGATGAGTCACACCATCACATCTTGCATGGAGTCATTCCGTGCAAGGGTGCTCCTGTTTTTTGGGGGGGCTACGCATGGCAGCTTCCAGCCAGCTCCTGTACCCAGCCACTGGGTAAAGCCCACAGCTTTCCCCAGCAGAGGAATGCCTATCTTGTCGGCTTCCTGACACACTAGCTAGGCTTTGCCGAAGGACGGAGCAAGGAAGCTGACAAGGAGCTACCATGAGTGGGCAACAAAAGAAACCGTAGTACAAGGTGCACATGAGCGTACCCAAGACAAGTACACTACCGCAGTACATTGCCGGGCTTTGGTGATCTACACCATCCCATGGTCTGAATGAAATTAAATGGACCCCCCCCCCCAGCTGCCACACACACAAATTATAAGAACAAGTTGGGGGAATTAGAAGAACAAGTATAAGTTGTAAGAGAGCTGATGCAAGCTCCAGAGATACCGGTATATGAATAAAGTTTGTATGCCAGCGTATATGAAATACAGTTTGTATGCCAGTGTATATGAATATAGTTTGCATGCCAGTGTATGCCTGGAAGCTGCCATGTACTTATCCGAAAAGAGAGAGTGGGGGAAGCCCATAAATATATAAATACAGCTTCTCTTTTTGGCTACCAGTAGCAGCTTCTAGGTAGCTCCCCTGACTGGCTGTGCAGTCAATCATAAACCAACCTAGTGCACCGTGAAGCATCCCCCCCCCCCCCCCCCCCCCCCCCCCCTCACACACACAGTTGAGTACCAACCTTCCATCTGGCGAGGCAAGATAGTAGGCGTCCGGGTCATTTCGTGGATGAGCTACAACCACTTCCCACCACACACACAGCTGCATCCACTTCCCCCCACAGGACACACAACTGGCCACAGTCAGCCTTTTGGTACTGCTGAAGTTAGACATACATGGCAGACAGTCTGTTCGAAGGCAGGCACATAGAAGGCTCGGGCAGGGGATGTGCCAGACGAGGAGGATGCATCCCCAGGTGCATAGGTCATGACAGCTAACACATTGACGGTGCCAGATGGAGATGGCAGGAGTAGTGCTGACTCAGTCTACTCAAAGGCAGGCACGTAGAAGGCTTGCGCAGGGGATGTGCCAGACGAGGAGGATGCATCCCCGGGTGCATAGGCCATGACGGCTAACACATTGACAATGCCGTTGGTAGACATGAGGCCCCAGCGGGTTCCCCACTCGATCAAGCCACTCAGGTGCCTGAAGTCGGTTGGTAAGGGTTTGGTTGGTGAGGAAAGGGTTTGGTTGGTGAGTGATCGGAGGAGGGATTGGTTGGGTCGGGAGGGGTAGTGTGGGGTGGGGGAGGGATTTGGTTGGTTTGGTTTGGGAGGCCCCACCGGGTTACCTAATCGATTAACCACTCTTGTGCCTGAATGCAGTTGAGGAGGGTTTGGCCGGCTTGGATGTGGGGTTGGTTGAGTTGGTTTGGATGTGGGGTTGGTTTGGGTCTGGGGCCACTTAGTGCCTGAATGCAGACAAGAAGAGTTGGTGAGGGTTTTGAATGTGAGGGATTTGGTTGGTAAGGGATTGGTTGGGGTCGGGGGGGGGGGGGGGGGGGGGGGGGGGTGGTGGGGTCGGGGGGACAAGGATCAGTGTGAACAGGGTCCTGCTGAAAAGGGATGTGCTGCTGTTTGAGCATGACATTGGTGATGGAAGGACATGATGGTTATATTATCCTGGTGCCCTACTGGACTATAAATGTTCCGGCAGCTTGACCAGGTCACGGTGGACTTATGAGCACCACATAGTTGAGGGAAAACTGTTAAGGACCAGGTCAAGGTAGAGTTATGAGCACATAGGGAGAACTTGACAATGCAAATGCAGGCTTGCAAACGTAATAACAAAACCCACACTTACAAACGCAGGCCTGCAATTGCAAATCACACTTTTAAATGTGGCAAGGCCCCAATAGGAGACTTTTAAATGGGGCAAAGCTCTATGTGTGAGTGCTCGTGCTTACACAAGGTCAGTGTTTATGTGTGATTTCAATACTCACAGCCCCTTTCAGTGATATAAATTGGTCGAGTGGTAGACCAAATCACTTTTGAAGAGTCGGGGGTTCGATTCCCCCCTTTGGTCGCTCTTGGCGTTGCAGGTCACTGTCAACCGCGATGGTAGCTTGTCCAGTTGAGGTAGAAGACAGCTCCTACCCGCGTACCACGGGCTCCCTTAACACCACGCCCCACCAGGCGTTATCATTATCAATACTTACACAATGCAATGTTGGTCTACAGGTGCAGGGTACTACAGGTGCAGGGGTATTACAGGTGCAGGGGTACTACATTTGGTCATGTTGGGTTGCTCTTCATTTCTTGAAGGGCAAAGCTCTATGTGTAAGTAGGGAACGGCAATATGATATCCTGTCATCATACGATATCATATGGTGCCGGCAGTCTGAGTAGGCTAAAGTTACCATTTATATACAATATTATATGATGCAATTTGTGTGATATCATATGATACCATACTCGCCTTAGGTCAAAATCATATGATTTGCCGGTCCCTACCTATGTGTAGGTGCTCATGCTCACGCATGGTCAGTCTTCACACCGTACCGACACAAAGATTTCACCGTTTGATAATTTGACGTTTTCGCGGCAGGAGGGGTCAGCAGGGAGTTCCGCAGAATCGAACCAAGGGCGATCCGTGCGACAGGGGGGGGAAAGGCTGCCAGCCAATTCATTGGTCCTGGATTCACTTTCCTCCGGCGGATCGCGTCGCGTCCAAAGACGAAACGTCAAATCATCAAACCTTTAAATTTCCGTGTCACTACAGTGCATGACTTCAGTATGTGCGCAATGCAATGTTGGTCTACAGTGCAAGGTATTACATTTTGTCATTTTGGGTTGCTTCAAAAGCGCAACTGCCTCCTTTTGGGTAGCGCTTTTGACTCAACTGAACATGAAAACATGCACGCTGCGCCCAGTGGCGGTTTTAAAATTGCTCCAATCGCGCAGTCAAGCTCCCAAACCTTTTGGGTTGCGCTTTGGACTCAACTGAAAACGAAAACCTGCGGCCAGAGGCGGTTTAAAAACAATTGCTCCAATCGCGCAGTCCAGCTCCGAAACCGCGCTTTGCTGTCCCCTGCTAAAGTGACTTTTTACCCACTTCTCTGAAGAGACCCACATTGTTCCTGAAGAGACCCACAACGGCTTCTAAAGAGACCCACAACTTGTTCGGAAGAGACCCACAATGTTTCTGAAGAGACCCACATTGTTCCTGAAGTGACCCACATTGTTTTCTGAAGCGACCCACAACTGTTTCTGAAGAGACCCACAACTGTTTCTGAAGAGACCCACATTTCTTCCTGAAGAGACACACAACTGTTTCTGAAGAGACACACATTGTTTTCTGAAGAGACCCACAACTGTTTCTGAAGAGACCCACATTGTTTTCTGAAGGGACCCACAACTGTTTCTGAAGAGACCCACAACTGTTTTCTGAAGAGACCCACAACTGTTTCTGAAGAGACCCACAACTGTTTCTGAAGAGACCCACAACTGTTTCTGAAGAGACCCACATTGTTTCTGAAGAGACCCACATTGTTTTCTGAAGAGACCCACAACTGTTTCTGTAGAGACCCACATTGTTTTCTGAAGAGACCCACAACTGTTTCTGAAGAGACACACAACTGTTTCTGAAGAGACCCACATTGTTTTCTGAAGAGACCCACAACTGTTTCTGAAGAGACCCACAACTGTTTCTGAAGAGACCCACATTGTTTTCTGAAGAGACCCACATTTGTTTCTGAAGAGACCCACATTGTTTTCTGAAGAGACCCACATTTTTTCCTGAAGAGACACACATTTGTTTCTGTAGAGACCCACATTTGGAAGAACAGACGAACACATACCTTGAGAGTGTACTTGACAATGCCAGCCTCAGGTTGATTGGTGAACAGGTGCTCCATGAGAAAGCCAGTCATCTGCGATGCAAGACAGGGGGCACGTTTCAACTTTGCAGATGCTACAAATAATGCAATTAGACAGATGGCACTTGGCAATTTTACACACAGTACTTGACAATGCCAGCCTCGAGTTGATTGGTGAACAGCTGCTCCACGAGGAAGCCAGTCATCTGCAATGCAAGTCTGAGGACATGTTTAAACATAACAGATGCTTAAAAACAGTGCAATTTTACACATGGTACTTGACAATGCCAGCCCTGGGGCGATTGGCAAACAACTAATCCTGATCTATGACCAATCCAATCATCTGCGATGCAAGACAGGGGAAACATTTAACTTAGTACACCTAGTACTTGACAATGCCAGCCCTGGGGTGAATGGTGAACAGCTGCTCTACGAGATAGCCAGTCATTTGCATTGCAAGGAGGGGACACGTTAAACTGAGTACACCAACTACTTGATAATACCAGCCTCGAGGAGGTTGGAGAACAACTGATCCATGATGCAGCAAGTCAACTGCGTTGCATGACAGGGGATACGTTTGCAAATCCTTAAAAACTTGGTGTGGGCTTGTCTTGGGTCAACAATGGCCTGCCTGTGATACTGTAATAGAATGGCTTGTCTTGAGTCAACTATGGCCTGTCGGATAACGTAATAGAATAGCTTGTCTTGGGTCAACTATGGCATGTCGGATGGCGTAATAATAATGGCTTGGCTTGGGTGAACAATGGCCTGTCTATGATCATAGAATAGAATGGCTTGGGTCAACAATGGCCTGTCTATGATAATGTTATGTAATATTCAGATAGGAGCGTTGAAACTAACCTTCTCCTGAGTCTGCAGGCTGCTTTGAGGGGGAGCTTAGCTTGCACTCCTTTATGTTTTTGTGCTGGTTGTCCTGTTCAGATAGAAATGCGAAAACTAGCTTTCTCCTGAGTCTCCAGGCTGATTTGAGGGGGAAATTAGCTTGCACTCTTATTTTGTTATTGTGCTGGTTGTCCTATTCTGATAGGATTGTGAAAACTAGCCTTCTCCTGAGTCTCCAGGTTGATTTGAGGGAGAGTTTAGATTGCATACTTTTTTTTATTGTGCTGTTTGTTCTGTTTTATAGGAGTGTGAAAGCTAACCTTCTCCTGAGTCTTCAAGCTGTCTTGGGAGGGAGGGGGGTTTCCAAGGGGACTGATGAAGCGACTCCAAAGCATGTCCTTGGGTAGTCTAGTGTAGCTATGATAGCCTCGCAGGAAGGAGGCGGGCATCTGGCTGAAGTACGTGTTGCAGAGCAGGTTGAGCTCCGCGAAGCAGACCCTGTGGAAACGGCAGGAACAGGGATGGATGCTGTTGTTACCAAGGATGATGCTTATATTTACGGGAATGTACCCTTTTGTTTATGGGAATGGATGATTTGATTAACTTCCTACATGACCGCAAGAAAGCAAAAAAAAGTTCTTGATCCTGAGATTTGGTTCCGCAACAGAGGATGGAGTTAAGCATAGGAACTGCGATCCACTAAATGTTTCTCGATGTTTACAAGTGCCCTTGACTTATTCAGGCCGCGGGCACATTTGAAGTCCAGTAGGGCACCAGGAAGATTGTTATGATCATCGTCATCACTTCCAAAGATTGGGTTTCACGAGCAATTAAGAGCAACGGAGGTGGAAGGTGGAAACCCACATTTCTGCAGGGATTTTTGCCCGTCTATGGGATGATAATCGGGCCGACACATCTTCATCTCCTCTCAGGCAATTCGGGATTTGGAGTCTCCCCTGGTCCTATATCCCTATCAGCTAACTAGACAACGAGCGAGTTATCGTAAGGGACTTGCTATCATCGCACCAGGTATGCTCAGAGAAAGCTCCAAGGACTTGGGAACCGCCCGCAGCACTTTGTGCGAGACCATACAAAAACTGAGAAGCTGTGGGCGAAACTTGCGTCGGGATGGAAGGCACTCCCGCTGAAAGCGTAATCTCGGCAGAGCAAAAATCAGTAGGAGCGCAACGCCTCTTGTTCATATGATTAACCTCATCCAGCAGCGATGGCTGGAACTGCGCCAAGTCAACATCATCGGCCTTTCTCTTGCTGGTCAGCATTCTGGAAGCTTTTCAAACGCTCGACAAATCAGAACAGCCTCTCCTCTTACAGAAGGCGCAGGAAAATGCCAGAGATCTCTTTCTACGAAACTTGGAGACCCGATAATTGAAAGCCGAAGGGGGCTCACGCTAAACTTTCAGGACACTAAACAAGCGACCGGCGAAATGAGCCCAGCACGAGAATTAAATATGCGGAACGATTGGGCAGACTAAGGAACAGAGACGTTGTTCTCGTCAAACACAGGGAGAAATAACAGGCGCGTGTTGGTGCCCTGCCCTGACTGTAGTGTCCGGTCAGGTGTCGGGTGGGGTCGGAGCGGGTCAGAGTTCGGGTTGGATCAAGGTACGGTAGGACGCTGATGCCGACGCAGCATGTCGGTTAGGGCGGTTTGTAGCATCAGGGGCTGGGTTGGCGTTAGGCTGCCGCCTGCCGAAATCCAGCCGAATTTCGAACCCTTCCTCAGCCGAATTCCGAGCTCGTAGCAACCCGAGGGGGTCCTGAATCCATTCCTCTGGCGCCGTCCTTCTCTTTCGCCTTGTGTTATTAAGTAACTTCGTCGTCTCGTTTTTCGTGGGTCTCTTTTCAAATTAATCTAACCAATCAGCCTATCCCAGACAAAACAGCAGCACCCCGAACCAATTCCAGCCTGTCAATCGATGGTGGCATCGAGTGGTCGATGTGAAGAATAACACATTTTCTATAAGCCTATGCCGTTGGCATCAAGCCTATGATCCAATCTGGGCCTACCGGCCGTTCTAGGTTGCCATGCAGCATAATTGGGTACAAGCAGTGCATGAGGCACAGGTACTTCCTGCGCCATGCAACTCCCTCCCTTGACTTGGTCAACGAGCGCATGCAACAGATTGAGGCGTCCCAAGTGAGATTTCAATGTTTGTGTGAAGGTGTTCTTGATAGTTTCACACTCTCCTCTGACTCCATGCAATAAATCGTGTACTTGGGCCCGGGGGGTCGGGGGGGTGGGGGGGGCATTTCTGACTATTTCTAGGAATAAAGGTTAGTCAATGAGGCTTGGGGCTTGTTGAACGTATCTGCAGAGTACCCTTCATACCCAAATGTATTTGGTATGTATTTACTTATTTACTTGCTCATTTTACTTGCTCATTTCCTTTTTTTAGTTTCTGTACAGAACTCTAAATACTCCAATTCAGTTCTAAAGCATCCATACTTGCTGCGCAGGAAGAGGAAACACGTGCCCACCGTCAGTATGCATGATTGAATGACATATGATATTCCTTAATCCCCCCCCCCCCCCCCCCACACACCCACACCCACCCACCACACACACACACACGTACATCCATACTTGCTGTGCAGGAAGAGCAAACATGCAGGCTCCATCGCTTCTATGTTCCAGAGCCTCTAGGGGAAGGCTCAAGCCGCCTTTACCATATAAATACAATATCATATGATGCAATTTGTATGATATAATATGGTATGATACTCACCTTTGGCCAAAATCATATTATATGCCGATCTCTGGTTATAAAGCATCCAAACTTGCTGTGCAGGAAGAGCAGACACGCAGGCTCCATCGCTTCTATGTTCCAAAGCCACTAGGGGAAGGCACAAGCCGCATTTTGGTTGAGGGGGAGGAGGTACGGCACATGACAAAGGCACTACGCTTGAAAGAGGGCGATGCTGCTGAAACATGTGATGGCCTTGGGAACACAGTGGAATGCATGATTGCTTCGATTGATGCCCGCCGTCAGTATGCATGGGTGAGTGGCATCTGAAATTCTTTACTCTCCTCCCCCCCCCCCCCCTCCCCCCCCCCCCCCCCCCCCCCCCCCCACACGCACACACTAACACACACACACTCTTACCCTGCTATGAATAATTGCTTCGATTGATGCCCGCCATCAGTATGCATGGGGTGAGTGGCATCTGAAATTCTTTACCTCCCCCCCCCCCCCCTCCCCCCCCCCCCCCCCCCCCCCCCCACACACACACACGCACACACTAACACACACACACTCTTACCCTGCTATGAACGATTGCTTCAATTGATGCCCGCCGTCAGTATGCATGGGTGAGTGGCATCTGAAATTCTTTACCCCCCCCCCCCCCCCCCCTCCCCCCCCCCCCCCCCACACACACACACACACACACAAACACACATTTGTACCCTACTATGAGTGATTGCTTCGATTGATGCCCGCCGTCAGTATGCATGGGTGAGTGACATCTGATATTCCTTAATCATCCCCCCCCTCCCCCCCACACACACCACACCACCACCACCACCACCACCATACACAACACACACACATTCTTACCCCACCATGCGTGCTTGCTTTGTTTGATGCCCCCCGTCAGTATGGGTGAGTGACGCACTGGCGGTGTAGCTGGTGCTGGTGCCAGTGCTGCTGCTGCTGTTTTTGACTGTTTAACCGGTGACATTCAACAGATCCCTGGTCTGTAATGTACATACATACCCCTGGGCTGTAATGTACATACATACCCCTGGGCTGTAATGTACATATAAACCCCTGGGCTGTCATGCACGGACAAATCCCTGAGTTGTGAGGTTGAACTCGCACTGCTTGCCCACTGTGCTCACTGTTCAACCAATCAACCCGTTGACATTCAACAGACCCCTGGGCTGTAATGTACATATAAACCCCTGGGCTGTAATGTACATATAAACCCCTGGGCTGTAATGTACATATAAACCCCTGGGCTGTAATGTGCATACAAACCCTGGGTTGTGAGGTTGAACTCGCACTGCTTGCTCACCGTGCTCACTGTTCAACTCGTTGACATTCAACAGGCCCCTGGACTTTAGCGTACATACCAACCCCTGGGCTGTAACCAGTTTTTTTCGAATGAAATAAAGCAGGGTCTTTACGTAGCACAATGGTGCTACTAGCAGACTTTGGTGTGCTACTTGGATGGGGTATAATGGTGCTACTAGCAGACTTTGGGTGCTACTCGGATGGGGTATAATGGTGCTACTAGCAGACTTTGGCTGCTACTCGGATGGGGTACAATGGTGCTACTAGCAGACTTTGGGTGCTACTCGGATGGGGTACAATGATGCTACTAGCAGACTTTGGGTGCTACTCGGATGGGGTACAATGGTGCTACTAGCAGACTTTGGGTGCTACTCGGATGGGGTACAATGATGCTACTAGCAGACTTTGGGTGCTACTCGGATGGGGTACAATGGTGCTACTAGCAGACTTTGGGTGCTACTCGGATGGGGTACAATGGTGCTACTAGCAGACTTTGGGGTGCTACTCAGATGGGGTACAATGGTGCTACTAGCAGACTTTGGGGTGCTTCTAGCAGTCTTTGTAGCAGCCTTTTGGCCCCCATAAGCGACCCCAACAGGCTCTAATGTAGCCCCTTCACAAGTCGAAAGTACATAACTTAGCACTTGTGCTAGAAATATAGCCTTGTCAAAACGAATCACATGTGGCGGGTGAATAGGCTTACAAGTTGACTGCAACCTGATTCATAGTGGGCCGTGAGATAAAGATGGTCTAAGTAGGCGTTAGGAAACGAGAATACCTCATGCACGTGAAGCATGTGATGTTTGGTGCGACATGTCATAGCCATAACATACATACATACATCTATATATATGTAGACATGCATGGATTCCCGCGAACTGGCTTTGGCTAAATTTGCGAGTTACTCATAGCGAATCACCCAACTACCCACCCTGGCTATCGGCTGAATTCGCGGGTTAGTAATAGCGTATCTCCCATCTCCCCACCCAAATTTCGGAAAAAAGAGCAGATAAATGCAAAGCCATAAATCTTCTTCCGCATTCCCAATTTTAGAACTGACAAAGCAGATGAATGCGAAGCGATAAATCTTCTTCCGCATTCGATCTGAGCGCCACTATAGACCAAGTATGGCGCTCAGACTCATTGTCTACAATATTTTGCTACTTGATGCATGCATGCGCACAATCAACGAATACAGCCAGCAAACTTCTCGATGCGGTCTTCTGCTCATGCCCCATGATGCGTGCCAACGGTCCTAATGGACATGATGGCGCGCAACACCGCCAGTCAGCGCTCAAAGTGAGCTTGCCAGAGCAGGACAGAAAGGGCTAACAATTAATTTCACCAGCTTGCGAGTAATTGCAATTTCTTTATAACACCATGTTTCTTTTCTCCGCCTGCGAGCGTAGCCACCATTCATTTCACGCATGCACACTTTCACCATGCCTGTGCATCAATTGTGTCACGGTTGGCATCCAGTGGATGCGAGCAGCCATTTCCTTCCCATTTCTCGCACTTGGACCGCTCATCCTATCTACGCAATCTCTTTTCATTGTATCAATGATCGTTAAGCACAGAGCTGCGATTTTTGATTCAGCAGGTGTTGACCGGACGGAAGTCGAAGATATCTACCATAGAATCAGGAAACATGTCCCACGCAGTATGCTGTACCGAGGGCAGAGGGCAGCTTTGGCTGAATGAGGTATTTTGAGGTCAAACAGACATATCCCCGGCCCAATTGCATGTAAAGAAGATGCTGCATGCCAGTCGTAATGCGGCGCGAGCCCAGTTTTCTCCGCGGGATTCAATCGTTTGCAAGTTTTCGGTGGATTGGATCTGCTTGGTTAAATCACCCACAGGTCTGCCTTTTGTCCCCCCTTAGTCTTCTTCCCGATCAAACCTCGCAGCTAAAGTGGCAGGGTAGGGAGCGGTAGGGAGAAGAAGGGAAGACTGATGAGTGCGTTTGTTTTTGTGGGTTTTGGGCCTTGGGGGTGGGCAGGGGGAGGAGAGAGAGATGGGGAGCAGGGGGCGTGTGAGTGTGGTGTGTGTGGGGGGGTGGTGTGTGTGTGGGGGGGGGTAGATGGAGAGAGGGAAGGGTGGATGGGAAGTAAGGGAGGGGGGTTGGAGACAGAAAATAGGAAGGAGGCATGAAGGAGGCGAGAGGGAGGGGCAAAGAAAGAGGGGAGGAGGGACTGAAGGCGGAGTGTGTGTGCAAGGGGGCGTGGAGTGGTGACATGAGGCATTGTTCTATACATGCCTCCAGTTTTTGTGTGAAAAATGCAGAATGTGGTCATGCTCACACCGGAAATGTCGAGTATATACAAATGTTCATCAGGTTTTGTGAAGAAAGAATGAGCCTAAATTGCCCTTTTGCAGGTTTGTATGGGTGGGAGGGGTGGCGGGTGGCCTCCGGCCACACGGGCAATGTACTAGTACATACATACATACATACATACATACATACATACATACATACATACATACATACATACATACATACATACATACATACGTACATACATACATACATACATACATACATACATACATACATACATACATATATACATACATACATACATACATACATACATACATACATACATACATACATACATACATACATACATACATACATACATACATGCATACATACATACATATCCCTGGCTATAACTTACATACATGCACTGCCGCCCTCCCAGTTGGAGCCCTCGAGCAGTCCAGTGCACACACCGTGGTCTGGACCCAAATGGATTGTTGCTGTGGCCTGCACAACATTGAAGGGAGGGAGAACTGAATGGCTGGTGGAGAAGTGCACTGAACTTGGAGCCCACTCGCTGATACCCCTCATTACTGAGAGATCCCAGGTAACCCCTTATGTTCCTGGAAGAGGCCTAAAACGATACAGCTAGAAAAAAACCACTTTCAAATTTGAAAAATAATCACTGGCCTGAAATCAGCGCCGAGTATAGTCATTATTATGGCTAGTGGAGAAGTGCACTGAACTTGGAGCCCACTCGCTGATACCCCTCATTACTGAAAGATCTCAGTTAAGCACTCACAGGCACCAACACATGCATAAACACAGACACATACGCAAGCAGAGACACAAACAGACTAACACACAGGCAGACGCACAGAGAAGTGCACTGAACTTGGAGCCCACTCGCTGATTCACCTCATTACTGAAAGATCTCAGGTAACCCTTTGTCCCTGATAACTTTTTTATTTTTTGATCACGATCCATTACTCAGCTTTAATGTACACTTTTTTAATTGTTAGAGTGCTTTGTTAATAAACTAGTTTCTATGACACTAATAGCTTCACTCTGATGCCTGAAATCAGCGCTGCTTATAGTCATTATTATGGCCAGTGATTTTTTTTTTCAAATCTGAAAGTGGGGTTTTCTAGCTTAATGGTTTTAAGCCTCCTCCAGGGACAGTGTAGAAGTGCTTCCATAGCTTTGGGGGGCCATTTAGTGGGGCAAAACACATTTTTATATTATAGCAATAATTGTGCTAAAAGGGGTCAAAACTAATGATCGCTTAATAAAGCGGGGGGGGAAAATCCCTGATAATGGCTGGTGGAGAAGTGCACTGCACTTGGAGCCCACTCGTTGATTCCCCTCATTACTGAAAGATCTCAGGTAACCCGTTATCCTCGAGAAGGTTTTATATTTTTATCACCGTCTATTTGGCACGGTTACTCAGCTTTAATTTAAACATTTTAAATTGTTAGAGTGCTTTGTTAATAAACTAGTTTCTATGACACAATCAGTTTCACTCTAATGCCTGAACACAAGAATTCCCCCCCCCCCCCCCCCCCCCCCCCCCACCCCCCCCCCCCCCCCCTCCCGCCCCCCCACGGCCCCGCCTTTTAATATAAGCGAATCGCTAGTTGTTGATCCCGTTTTTTGACCCCTTTTTGACCCCCTTCCGAAATTATTCAGCCCCTGGACCTCCATTGTAGCTCCTATACTGTGATCGTCCCCCATTGTCGACAGTCAGCGCGCCGGACAGGGGTGAACAAACATGGTGGCGGTGAGGGCCGGCCCGGCACCGTCAGTCCAGCAGCGAACACGTCGCTGCCACGGCAAATGCGCCCTGGCGCGCACACTAGCCTAGCACTCGCAGTACTGAAAACCGCGGGCCATGCCCCTCCGTGGACGTGCTGATTGTGTCTCTCGGCGTAGAATACGCCAAAAATCGCCGCTTAGACAAGCGGTCGTAGAAAATAACCGCCCACGGGACGTGTGAAAGAAGAGGGGCGACAACTAGAGAACATCTCCGCACCGGGAGCGCGGCCCGCGGCATGCTGGGGACGTCGCTATCAAGGTCTGCTTTCGGAGGCGGCTCCGGCGCGCCGCGGTTTATCATGAACCATGTGTACACGCGCCAGAAGGTACCATGGTGTAAGTGGGGGGGGGAGTGGGTGGCGTGGTTGGCAGTGGTCGGGGGTGGGGAGGAACAGTGGCACGGGCCACGCTTCGGGGGGCGCCGCTAGGTCTCACGCACGCGACTCCGCTGCGCGATAGTCACCCCTCTTCCTTCCTTCCCCCATTCCTCTCCCTGAAGATCTTCAGGTAAGCCACTCAACTAGGCACCGACACATACATAAACACACAAACACAGAAGCAAACAGACACAAACACAGACGAACACGCAGAGAAACAATAAGACGCAAACAAAGACAAACACTCAGGTTAACACTCACAAGCATCGACACATACATTAACACACAGACACAGACGCAAACACAGACAAAATCAGACTAACACACAGGCTGACACTCACAGACAACAAGCACCGACCACAAGCACCGAAACACAACAAGCACAAGCCACACCAAGCCATTGGCCACAGCACAGACACAGCACAGAACAACAAGCACAGACACAAGCAGCAGACATTACAAGCACAGACACACGCATAACCAAGTCCAGAAACACACAAGCACAGACTAACCACCCAGGGAGACCGCCCCGAAACACAATCATCAGGCAACAAGCACAGCACAAAGCATAGACACAAGACTAAGCACAATACACAATGCCCAGTACCCCTACACACAGGCCAGACCGCCACTACAGACAAACAAGACAGACACAAGCACAAGCACAGACTAACACACAGGCAGACGCACACAGACACAAGCACAGGCACAAGCACAGACACAAGCATAGACACAAGCACAGACACAAGCACAGACTAACACACAGGCAGACGCACACAGACACAAGCACAGACTTACACACAGGCGGACGCACCAGACACGACTTAGCCTAGTAAGCACAGACACAAGGCACAAAACACACCAGAAATAGACAACAAATCTTGACCACATGACACACTTCGGAGTAACTCAAGATACAAAACACCACATTTTTCACAGGCACGACACGCAGAGCTAAAGCACAGAGACATCACTGTAAGTGTCAACAGACAAAGACACAGACCATAGCTACGACCGAACAGTTTTACTAACAATCTGACACTTAGCCGTTATAACAACACTCAAAACAAGTTTGGCGGGCAAAGGGGATTCCACACACACACAGATAAACACAAACACCACAACACTCCCGCAACATAAAAACTCATACAACACGTAACCCACGCACAACACACACGCACCACTAGGGAGAGGCACAAACACGTCACACGCACACACACAGCACACACAAGATCAAACAACACACCATACGCACACACAAACCAATAGACAAGTTTGTCGCAAAGAGTGCATTATCTGCATATGTGTGTATGGAACAGTCCAGGGGGAGCCACTTTGGCTAGAGGGACTCACCCAACCTCCAACAATCAAGATCGACTCAGCAAGATCTTCAGGATGTGAAACAGCTGAGATGAAATGTCTTTATGTGTGCTTCAATGAAGATGTATGTATGTTACAGTCCAGGGGTAGGCCAAGTATGCTTAAGGGACTTGCCCAACCGTATAGGAAGGGCTTAAAAAGAAAAAGCACTGATGAGCTGAGCCCCAAACAATCGTTTAACCGACGGGGGCCCTGAGTTCGTGCTACAGTGATAATTTAATTCTACATGTTGGATTTACCAGAGTTCTAGCATTTCTGAATACGAGACAATGTCCTGTGTCCATGATCGCAGGCTCTATTTGGTGGTTGGCCCCAGTGCAAGCAAACGGGCTGGCCCCCTCAACCTCAAGCCTCGTAATAAAGTGTACCATTTTTTGTTTGTACTTATGACGGCTGTACCCATGATTGCAGGCTCCTGAGAAAGCCAAGTTCAAAATCTCTGCTCGAAAAACGAAAGGTGGCAGTGAGGGAGATGACGATAACAGCGACTACCAGCCAGGTAGATTGGAGCGAGTCGCCATAGCAGCCTCTAAGCAAAGCCTTCGAAAACACAGTTTGAAGTTGCTGCCCCCAACTCGACTACATGAGGTGCTGCCCTTGATTTCGGGTAGCCAGCAGAGTCTAGTGGCTGTTGGTGGGGCCCCTCCAGTCAGGTAGGTTGGGCTGATTTTGGGGTGGGGGGTGGAGGGCTGGGGGGGTGACCTTGCTTACAGGCAGCCAGCAGAGTCTAGTGGCAGTGGTGCCCCCCCCCCCCCACTCAGGTAGGTTACTGCTGATTTGGGGGGGACTGGGGTGGTACTGCTTATCTAGGCAGCCAGCAGAGTCTAATGGCAGTTGGTGGGGCTCCCCTCCATGTCAGGTAGGTTGGGCTGTATTTTGTTTGGTGGGGGGGTTCTGACCTGGGGTGCTGACTGCTTACATTGGAAGCAGCAGAGTATAGCTGGCCAGTGCGGTGCCCCCCAACCACAATCGAACAACACACTCTAGGTAGGTTGGCTGATTTTGGTTGTTCTCCTCCCTCCTTCCCCCTCTCTTTGCCTCTTGCGTTTGGGGGGTGATTCGGGGGGCGGTGATCTTGATTAAAGGCGCCAGCAAAGTCTAGAGGCCGAGTTGGAGTGCCCCCCCACCCCCCCCCCCCCCCCCCCCCCCCCCCCCATCAGGTAGGTTTAGCTG
This sequence comes from Chlamydomonas sp. ICE-L, assembly GCA_013435795.1. Lineage (NCBI taxonomy): Eukaryota > Viridiplantae > Chlorophyta > Chlorophyceae > Chlamydomonadales > Chlamydomonadaceae > Chlamydomonas > Chlamydomonas sp. ICE-L. Next base: position 15,124,521 of record JACBWV010000552.1, read on the forward strand.
ATTTGGGGCTAGAGGGGGTTGCAGACCGGGACTACAGGAAGCAGAGGAAAGGCTCCAGTGGCATACTGGTTGGGGCCCCCCACTTAGGTGGTTGGGCTGATTTTGGTTGGTGGGGTTTGGTGAGGGGGGGGTGACCCTTGGTTATAGGCAGCCAGCAGAGTTCTATTGGCTGTGATGGAGCCACCCCACTCAGGTGCGTTGGCTGGTTTTGGCGGTGGGGGGTGGTTGGGGTGCTGAACCTGCTGACGGACAGCCAGCAGTCTCAGGGCTACTGGTGGGGCCACCACACTCAGGGGGTTGGGATGTGTTTGGTGCTGTGGGGGGTGGATTGGGTGTGACATTGGTTATTCAGGCAGGCCAGCAGAGCTCTAGTGGCACTGGTGGGGCCCCCCACTCAGGTAGGTTTGGCTGATTTTGGGGCCCCCCTCCCCCGGATGGGGTGGGGATTGGGGTGTTGACCCTTGGTTAAGGCAGCCAGCAGAGGCTAGTAGCTGTTGATGGCTGCCCCCCACCCCCCCCAACACACACACTCAGGTTGGTTGGGCTGGTTTTGGGGTGGGGGGTGGAATTGGGGCCTGACTGGACCTGGTCACAGGCCAGCCAGCAGAGGCTAGTGGCATGGTGGGCCCCCACCAGGTAGGTTTGCGAATTTGGGGATGGGGGGCTGGATTGGGGTGTTGAGACCTTGGACAGGACAGCAAGCAGGAGTCTACGTGGCTACTGGTTGGGGCCCCCCACTAGGTAGGTTTGGCTGCTGATTTAGGGGCATGGGGGGTGCGATATGCGGTGGTTGACCTTGGTTAAAGGCAGCCAGCAGAGTCCTAGTAAGCTGTTGCATGCGAGCCCCCTCCCCCCCCAACCTAACACAATCAGGATGGTTGGGCTGGTTTTGGCCCCGGGGGGGGGGTGGACTTGGGGCCCTTCTGATGACATGGCCCTTACAGGCAGCCAGCACGAGTTTAGGGCTCACACGTGTGGGGCCCCCCCCAACCTCAGGTTGGGTGCCGCCCGCGGCGTTTTGGGGGTGGGGGGTGGAGTGGGGCCGACCTTGGTTACAGCCAGCCAGCAGCGAGTATCTAGGGTGCTACATGGTGGGGCCCCCCACTCAGGTAGGTTTGGGCTGATTTTTCGGATGGGGGTGGTTATTGGCCGCGTTGATGACCTTGGTTACACGCGCAGCCGAAGAGTCCCTAGTGGCTACCTGCCGTGGGCCGCCCCCCAATCAGGTTAGGTTTGGCTGATTTCCCCGGGGCCACACCTGGGGGGGTGGATTGGTGTGGTGACCTTGATACAAGGCAGCCAGCAGAGTCTAGTGGCTACTGGTGGGGGGCCCCCAATTCAGGTGGTTGGCTGTTTTTGGGCGTGCCGGCGCGCGGCCAGGGATGTGCTTGACCTTGGTTACAGCACGCCACCGCAGAGTTCTAGAGGCTACGGTGGGGCCCCCACCTAGGTAGGTCTGGGCTTGATTTTGGGGTCGAGGGGCGTGGATTGGGGGGGGGATGACCTTGATCTTACAGGGGGTTTCCAAGTGGTGTCACCAGCAGAGTATAGTGGCAGTTGGTGCCCCAACCCTCCCCAACTCAGGTAGGTTTAGCTGATTTGGGGGTGGAGGGGGTGGTGAACTTGCTTACCAGGTTTTTCAGGGCAGCAGAGCCTCTTAATGCGCAGCTTCGCGTGCGCGGCCCCTCCAGTCAGGTAGAGTTTTGGGCTGATTGTGGGGTGGTGGGGGGGATGGGGTTTGGCTGATACATTGCTTACAGGCAAGTCCAGAGAGCACTAGTGGCAGTGGGTGACCCCCACCCACCCACACACGGCACACACACACTCAGTAGGTTGGCCTATTTTGGGGCGTGGCGGGGTGGAGGGGGCGTTGATCTTGGTACCAGGCACGCCCAGCAAAGTCTACGACTGGCCTGTTCGGTGCACCCCCACACCACCACCCCACCCCCACTTAAGGTAGGTTTAGCTGTGATCGTATTTGGGCAGGCTGGCCCGGGCTGTCGTGTCAGACCTGGCTTACAGGAAGCCAGCAGCACGTCTAGTGGCTACCTGGTGGGGCCCCCACTCAGGTAGGTTGGGTGGTTTAGCCGCCCCCGGCCCAGGGGGCGCGCCGCCAGGGGGGGTGACTGGACTTACAGGGCAGCAAAGCAGAGCTATAGTGGCTACTTGGGGGGCCCCCAATCAGGTTGGTTGGGATGGTTTTTCGGTCTCCCGCCCCCTGCTGTTTTTGGGGGGTGGATTGGGGTGCTGACTGGCTTACAATAGCATGCCAGCAAGAGTATTTTTTTAGTCCTGGCTGTATTTGGTGTGGGCACTACAACTCACGGTAGTTGGCCGTTTTTGGTCCCGTCCCCCCTCTCGGCCGTGGGGGGCGGAGGGGTGTTGACCTTGGTTACAGGCAGCCAGCAGAGTCTAGTGGCTACTGGTGGGGCCCCCCCACTCAGGTTGGTTGGGCTGATTTTTGGGGTGCGGCCCCGGGTCCCGCTGTGATGGGGTGTTGGACCCGGGGATTGCAGGCACAGCAGCAGAGTCTCCAGTGGCTCGATTGAGGGAGCCCCACCTCACTCAGGTTGGTTGGGCCTGGGTGATTTTTGGGGGGGGTGGGATGGGGGGTGGATGGGGTGCGACCTGGTTATCAGGCAGACAAGCAGAGTCTAGTGGAGCTGTGTGATGGAGCCCCCACACTCAGAGTGTGTGGGCTCTGGTCCTGGGATGGTTTGGGGTGGGGGGTGGATTGGGGGTGCTGACCTTGCTTACAGGAAGCCAGCAGAGTCTAGTGGCTACTGGTGGGGCCCCCCACTCAGGTAGGTTGGTGGTTTGGATGGGGGGGGGTAGGGGTGTGACTTGTACAGGCAGCCAACAGTTCTAGTGGCTACTGGTGGGGCCCCCCCACTCAGGTTGGTTGGGCTGGTTTTGGGGGTGGGGGGGGGGAGGGGTGCTGACCTTGGTTACAGGCAGCCAGCAGAGTCTAGTGGCTGTTGATGGAGCCCCCCACTCAGGTTGGTTGGGCTGGTTTTGGGGTGGGGGGTGGATTGGGGTGCTGACCTTGGTTTACGGCCAGCCAGCGAAGTTAGTTGGAGACTGGTGGGGCCAACACTAGGATTTAGGTTGGCTGATTGGGGGAGGGGGGTGGACTGGTGTTGACCTGGTACAGGGCAGCAGACAGAGTCTCTAGATGTTGATAGGCGCCCCCCCCGCCCCCCCCCTCCCCCCCCCCCCCCCACCCCACTCAGGTTGGTTTTGGGCTGGTTTGGGGTGGGGGGTGGATTGGGGTGCTGACTTTGGTTACAGGCAGCCAGCAGAGTCTAGTGGCTACTGGTGGGGCCCCCCACTCAGGTAGGTTTGGCTGATTTGGGGATGGGGGGTGGATTGGGGTGCTGACCTTGGTTACAGGCAGCCAGCAGAGTCTAGTGGCTACTGGTGGGGCCCCCCACTCAGGTAGGTTGGGTGATTGGGGAGGGGGGGGAGATGGGTGGTGACATTGGTTACAGGCGAGCCAGCAGGAGTTTCTATAGCTGTTGAGGCGCCCCCCCCCCCCACACACACACTCAGGTTTGTTGGGCTGGTTTTGGGGTGGGTGGGGGGTGGATGGGGTGCGGACCTTGGTTACTGCAGCAAGCGAGTCTAGTGGATACTGGTGGGGGCCCCCACTCAGGAGGTTTGGCGATTTGGGATGGGGGGGGGATTGGGAGTGCTGACCTTGTTACAGGCAGCCAGCAGAGGTCTAGGGGCTACGGTGGGGCCCCCAACTCAGGTAGGTGGGGCTGGTTTGGGTGGCTGGGGGGTATGGGGGGTTGGGGGGGGAATATGAGTTAAAGGAAGCCAGCCGAGATAGGGCTAATAGGTGGGGCCCCACACATCAGGTTGGTTGGGGATTTTGCCTCGGTGGGGGGCGTAGGTGGTGGTACCTTGGTTTACAGCAGCCAGCAGAGTCTAGCGGCGCCTGGTGGGGCCCACCACTCAGGTATGTTTGGTTTTTTTGGGGGTGGTGATGGGGAGGGGGGGGACCTTGGTTACAGGCAAGCCAGCAGGAGTCTAGTGGCGTTGATGACGCGGGGGGGCCCCCCCCCCCCCCCCCACCCCCACCACCCCCCCCCCACTCAATGGTTTGGGTTGGGCTGGTTTTGGGGGGGGGATGGGATTGGGGTGCTGACCTTGGTTACAGGCAGCCAGCAGAGTCTAGTGGCTCCTGGTGGGGGCCCCCACTCAGGTAGGTTGGGCTGGTTTTGGGATGGGGGGTGGATTGGTGATTTTGGGATAGGCAGGTCGATTGGAGCGACCCCTTACACAAACACAAACACATACAGATACACCTGCAGAGTTGTGATGAGGTTGGGCAAGTCCCGTCAGCCTATTCGGCTACCCCTGGGCTGCAACATACACATACCCCTTACACATACCCCCATACACAAACACATACAGATACACCTACAGAGCTGTGATGAGGTTGGGCAAATCCCGTCAGCCTATTCGGCTACCCCTGGAGTATAACATACACCTACCCCTTACACATACCCCCATACACAAACACATACAGATACACCTTCAGAGCTGTGATGAGGTTGGGCAAGTCCTGTCGGCCTATTTGGCCACCCCTGGGCTGCAACATACACATACCCCTTACACATACCCCCATACACAAACACATACATATGCACCTGCAGAGCTGTGATGAGGTTGGGCAAATCCCGTCAGCCTATTCGGCTACCCCTGGGCTGCAACATACACCTACCCCTTACACATACCCCCATACACAAACACATACAGATACACCTGCAGAGCTGTGATGAGGTTGGGCAAGTCCCGTCAGCCTATTAGGCTACTCCTGGGCTGCAACATACACATACCCCTTACACATACCCCCATACACAAACACATACAGATACACCTGCAGAGCTGTGATGAGGTTGGGCAAGTCCCGTCAGCTTATTAGGCTACCCCTGGGCTGCAACATACACATACCCCTTACACATACCCCCATACACAAACACATACAGATACACCTGCAGAGCTGTGATGAGGTTGGGCAAGTCCCGTCAGCCTATTCGGCTACCCCTGGTCTGCAACATACACATACCCCTTACACATACCCCCATACACAAACACATACAGATACACCTACAGAGCTGTGATGAGGTTGTGCAAATCCCGTCAGCCTATTCGGCTACCCCTGGAGTATAACATACACCTACCCCTTACACCTACCCCTGCACAATCCGTACAAAACCATTGCACATATGACCCAATACCATACATTAACATTACCCTTACACATACCCTTACACATAACCTCTACAACATACACCATTGTAAACATACCCCCATACACATACCCATTACACATAGCCCTTACACATACTCATGCACATGTACCCACATACACATACCCCTGCACATACACATACCCCTAACACATTCTCCCATACACATACCCCTTACACGTATCCCTTACACATACCCCTTACACGTATCCCTTACACATACCCCTTACACGTATCCCTTACACATACCCCTGCACATATACCCACATACATACCTCTTACACATTCCCCCTTACACATAACCCTTACACATACCCCTTACACATACCCCTTACACGTATCCCTAACTACCCTTAAAGTCCGTACACCAGACCCCGAAACAACCCCCTTATCACATACCCTTTACACATACCCTGACACATAACTTACCGTATCCCTGGACACATACCCCATACAACGCATCCTTACCACATACCCCTTACACATACCTCTGCACACATACCCCTGCACACACACCCCTTACACGCACCCCTGCGCATGTCCCTTCAAAAATACCCCTGCATATATACCCACATACAATATGACAGTTTTGGAAAGCCTGACAAAGACCCGGCCACAGAGGACCCAACAGACAAATTACCCAGTATACGCCACCCCAAACCCACCAACCCCCCCTTACACCCCCCACAACTCACCCCCCCCCCACCCAAGACCCACCCCCCCACACCCCACCCCACATACCCACAACCACCACACCCCACCACAAACCAACCCCCTGACACCACAACCCACTCAAACACCCCCCCCTCCCCTCCACCCCACCCCAAAACCACAAACCACCATAAGACCACAACCCACACCACCCACCACCACCACCACACCCCCCACCCCACCCACTCCCGCCCAAAACACACTAACCCACCCCCACCCCCCCCCCCCCCCCACCACCCCCCCACCACCCCCCCCCCCCCCCCCCCCCCACCCACCAAACTACAACCCCCCACCCCACCCCCCCACCACCCTCCCCCCCACAACCAACCCCACCCCCCACCCCCCCCCCACAATAACCACACCCACCCAACACACCCCCCCCCCCCCCTCAAACACACCACCCTCCTCCCCCCCCACCCCCACCAACCCCTACCCCCACCCCCACCCCCACCCCACCCCCCCCACCCCACCCCCCCCCCCATACTCCCCTCCCCACCCCCCACCTAACCACCCCCAAACCCCACCCCCAAAACACACCCCCCCACCCCACAACCCCCTACCCCAAACCACCACCCACAAAACCCACACATACCCAACCACACCAAACCCACCCCCCCACCCCCCCCCCTGCACACATCCATTCAAAATACACCGGCATGTAATTACCCAAACAAACATTTGACATATCCCTTACACGTAGCCCTGCAAACATCCCTTACACACACTCCTGCATATATACCCACATACACATATGACATATCCCTTGCACGTACCCCTGCACATATACCCACATACACATACCCCTGCACACACCCCTGCAGGTCTGTGATGAGGTTGGGCAAGTACCTTCAGCATATTTGGCTTCCCCTGGACTATTAGACACACATACCCATTACACATGCCCTTGACCCCCCACACACACACACACATTCGCCTACAGGTCAGTTATGATGCCCCAGGGTGCATCAACTAGCTCGGTGGACAGCTCAACAGGTGAGGCGGGGGACCACTCCAGGATCCTCCTGGTCGGACCTGAGGGGGACTTCACAGCGGATGAGTTGAGAAGCATGTTACTAGCTGGGGCGACTCCGGTGGGTCTTGGCGACCTGCGTCTGAGGACTGAGACCGCAGCCATAGCACTGCTGGCTTTTTTAAGGATGGTGGATAGTGACACATGAGGGAGACCTTTTTTTAGTTGTGAAAGGAATTTCACCCCAGGAGGTGGGTCTCCCTACACAAACCAGCGACACCAAGGATGCAGTTTGGATGGCGTGGCCAATCCTACTGAAGAGTAGGCGCTTATGTTAGTGGATGAATTCAGCAGGCTGTTGCAAGCGGTTAGTGTGCTCCCTGTTTTTGCTTTGCTTCCATTCCCTTTCCCCTAGCTTTGAATTTGGCAGGAACATATTTTTATGTAATACTGTGTAACACAACGTATCAGATGGGCAGTCACGGGCAATTTTGGTGACTATTGGAGGAGAAGAAGTGTTACTAGGTTGTATACGCCAGGTTTGGCGTTTAGCCGTCTGCATATTGCAGCGAACAGTGCCCCCCCGTGCGAGAACCACGAAATCAGGGATTTCTGGTGCACCAGTCAAAGTACACGTTCGAACCGGGAATTCCTCCGGTTGTGGTGACCATTCTAACCCGTGCACCACTCGGGACTATTGGAGAAGCTTCGCTCACTTTTGAAAGTCTGCCTTGAATTTAATGAAGTATTCAAGTGATGGCCCATATAACTCTGGGCTGTCACAGCATTGAATTCATTTTATGTCAGATGCTTATAGCCAACAGGTCTGCCTTTTTTGGTGGATTCTCTTGCCACTGTCAAGTGTGCCTGCTTGCTGAGTCTTATCAGCTTTAACACACTCCGTGGAGTGGACAGAGATGAAAGCAGCGGAACAGACGCGCCAATCTATACACGGAGACAAGAATAATGTAACAAGCACAGGAGACCCATTAAGGGGCACCAGTGGAGGAAGGAGCGGCAGCCTGTACCCTGATAAGGGTACAGGCTATACAGTCCGTGTCAGGGGAATCGGTGACGCAGTCCACAGGAAGCTGTCACTACGGGAAGCTGTCACAGTACTGTCAGGACCGATAGTTATAAGGGAGTACACAAGGAGTCACCAAGACATAAAACAAGTGAGAGCACCGCTATTCATGCTGATACTCCACCTATGACGCAGGTGACATACAATACTAGTACTCCACCTATGGCACTGGGGAAATAGAACCATAAACTGGTAGCAAACAAAAAGTATTAAGGAACGGCGGAAAAACAGGAAACCAGAAGAAAGCCTTGTCTAAAATAAAAGGATGAGAAAGGATGAACCAAAAACCACTGTAGTACTCCGAAAATGTAGCAGCAAAAAACTTGGGTCATACCGAGCTGAGCTGAGACCAAAATGGAAATGCAACCATCCATGGTAAGCGCAAAAATACTATTCATCCAGAATAGTAGGCACCAAACCAGAAAATCACAGGGAGGCCAAACAGAAATCAATCCTAATACCAAAGGAAGGGGAACAACGGTGACTGAAAGAACCGATAACTAAATATAAAGAGAAGACTGAAAAAATCGTGTGAGAGCAGCACACGAGAGAATCAAAGCCTAAAGGACGCAGACAAGAGGACGCAGACAAGGGGACACTAAAGTCTACTATGGAAAAAGAAAGTCGATGGAAAAATCCACTACCTTCAAAACTATTCTTAGCATAGAATTCATGACTAGGTTGGGATGAAAAAACCATGATGAACTGGTTTCTTACTCAAAGATGGAAGTAAGAAAATTTATGAAAGTTAATTATCATAAATCCCCAGCTACGGCACTAACCAAAAACAGTCTAGGAGGTGGGTATCGCACCGCAAAGAACTCGTGCACTCAAGACAAACCAAGCGCCTAACCACAAGCAAACCAAACCTGCAGCAACTGAAAAAATCCAAAGTATCAGCATGAATTGCGGTGCTCTCACGCGTTTTATGACTTGGTGACTACTTCTGTATTTCCTTAGAACTATCGGCTCTCCCAGTACTGTGCCAGCTTCCTGTAGTGACAGCTTCCCGTAGGCTGTGTCATCTTTCTTGACTCAGTGACAGCTTCCTGTTTGACTGTGTCACCTGTACAGCCTGTACCCTGATCAGGGTACAGGCTGCCGCTCCTTCCTCCACTGGTGCCCCTTTATGGGTCTCCTGTGCTTGTAATGCTATTCTCGTCTCCGTGTATAGATTGGCGCGTCTGTTCAGCTGCAATATCTCTGTCCACTCTTCGGAGTGCTTTATAGCTGATAGGCTACTGGGTTATACATTACATTACTACCACTGCTATTTAATGCAACTTCCGCGAGGGCCTGCTGCCGGCTTTGAGAAACTCAATGAACACAATGGGCTTTCTTGGTCGCGCGGCATGCGCAGTGTCATTATTAGCAATGGCTGCGACCTTATACTTCCTCCGGAGTTTAGGGTACCTACTGATTGGCTTGATGATTGCGCGCCAGCGGCCTCTGCTGCCGGAGAGGAGTCTCCTTCCGCCATCGTGGAAGCCACCCCCCCCCCAGTCATACCTCCATCTTTCCGACTTCTTCTCCTTTTGTCCAACGCCTCTCTGCTGAGGTTGAGGACGTTCTAATGAATCTTTGCTGTGTCCAGACACAGATCATTAAGTATTCTTCAGGTCCTGTGCCGCCGAATGCCCAGTTATGGGGTGGCTGCCAGACTGACAATCACCTGACTGAGGATGAGCAAGACTTCAAGGACTACTGTGATGCCAACCGTTCAGACTCTGAGGACTTGCAGAGTGCTAGGAGTGGTGACTTCGGTGGAGAGACTCCGACTACTGCTACTCGAGTCTTTGAGACTTCTCCTGTTTCGCCAGTGTATGAGCCTGCTATTCCGTCGGCGCCTCTGCCTACTCCTGCACCTACGCCAGCGCCTCTGCATGCACCTCTGCTTGGGCCACTTCCACCGGTCCACACGGAGGTGGCCAAGCCGTCTTTGCTGCAACGCTCTGCGTCCTTCACCACCACCAACCCTCTGGAGCGAGGTCTTTCTGGCTACAACACTCGTGCTCGAGAAGCTGCTGCCACGGCTTCCCGCACATCCGCTGCTGGCACCTCGATGGAGCCTCCTCCTCCCCCGCCTGTGGATCTGCCCCCTCCAGGCCCCCCACCCCCTCCAGTTTTGACTTCGCGGTCTGGCTGTCATCGGTTGGGGCAGTGCATGAGTTATCGTTGGCATACACTGCCCAGCAGAATGCGACTGTGGAGAGGTACAATGGGGTCTTGCAGTCTGTAGCTAGAAGCATCCACCTGGAGTCTAAACTAGCTAAGTCTTTCTGGCCCTATGCCTTCCTAGCTGCTTGTTACCTTCGTAATCGGCTGCCCAGTCAGGGAGACAAGACTCCCTACGAGCTGTTTTTTGGGGTCGTGCCTGATGTGTCGTTGTTGCGTGTGTTTGGTTGCCCTTGCTACGTCACGTTAGTCAATGGGAAAAAGCGCAACAAGCTAGACGAAAGGGCGTTATCTGGTAGACTGGTTGGGTATTCCCTGGTGAGTAAGGGTTATTTTGTTTGGGTTCCTAAGTTGCGCCAGGTAGTAGAGAGTCGTGATGTACTCTTCTATGAACAGTTTAGCTATAACTGTATTCCTGGGCTATCTCCCTATGACGGGTCTCCGTATGTTTCTCGCATCCCTGCCGCTATCAACGGACACATGCCTGAGTCTGCGGTTAATTCCTTAGACCCTTTGCTAACCCCAATTGTCGACCGCTGCCCTGGTCATGGGATGACCTTGCGTCCCAGGTCAGGGGCTGATGGTGCTGCATTGCGTGTGAAGGCACTGGGCGGGCGGGATTCCGATGTCCTTTCAGATAAGATTTTACCCGAATCTCAGGGGGTCGCCAGGCCCTCCTCTGCGCCACGTTCCGTCGGCGAAGCTCTAGGATTACGACAGTCTCAGATCATAGTGGAGCCTGTACCAGGTCCATTGCCTAATAGTCGCCAACCTCCGACCACCTCGGATGGCTCGCAGGTGTTGTTAACTCCTTCGCCTCCTGCCATCCCTGGTGGATTATTCGGGTCAAGCCCATGTGATGATGTAGCCGTTGCCGATAACGCAAGTGATGATCTTGAACATTGGTCGGGTTCCGATACTGCGTATGGCTGGGGTGTTCCGGTCGACCCAGGCTTCGTTGAGATAGAGGCAAATAAGGCCGGCCTTGTTCAACCAGGCAGTAGTTCTGCGCTGGGGGCTTTACTACCGGTTACTGCTGATATTGCTGATACCCCCGCTGCTCATGTACAAGTAAACTGCTTGTACGTGGGAGCATATATTTCCACCTCCACTGAACTCACCTATAAAGCTGCCATGCTTCCCTCCAACCCTGACAGGGATCAGTGGCTGCTTGCTATGAAGGATGAGATGGCGTCCCTACATGCCCATGGTACTTGGGCTCTCACTCCACAGCCTCCTAAGAAGAGGGTCCTGTCTGGCAGGTGGTTGTTTGTGAAAAATATTGGGTTTGATGGATCTGTGCGCTTCAAGGCACGTTTTTTGGTCCGTGGTTTTCTGCAGCGTCCTGGGATGGACTTTCATGACGTATATGCCCCCGTTTCTTCTAAAGCAGGTCTAAGAGTGCTCCTTGCTGTCATCACTCATAGGAAGATGTTTGTTCGGCAGCTGGACATCAAGACTGCATTTCTGAATGCTAAGCTAGAACCTGGTCTGGACCTGTACTGCCACCAGCCTGAGGGCTTTAAGGTGCTTGGTCCTAACGGTGTTCCCCTTGTGTGCAAACTGATCAAGTCCCTTTATGGTTTGAAGCAGGCGCCCAGGGCTTGGAGTAGGGATGTCAAGCGGGTATTGGTTGCACATGGGTTTACTATGTGCAAGGCAGAACCTGCTCTGTATTTTAGGAGGGATTCTATTGGTGGGTGGAGCTATGTCCTGACCTATGTTGATGATTTTATCTGTGCTTTTAGTGAGCTGGATAGGTATGATATGCTGATCCAGGCTATGAAGAAGGCTGGCTGGGAGGTCAAAGAGATGGGTGTACCGGTTCAGTTCCTCTCCTTGGACATGGCCGTTACACTTGACTCTGACGGCAGGTGTGTTCAAGTCAACCTCTCACAGCACTCTTACATTGTTGATCTGGTGGAGCAGTTTGGTCTTACTGCTGCTACCAAGCCCAAGTTTGCTGCCCCCATGGCCAAGTCCACCGACACTGACCCTCCTGGGGAACCCCTGGTCTCCAACAGCCAGTACCTCTCTCTTGTGGGTGCTTTGCTTTACCTGGCAACTTGCACCAGGCCTCATATTTCTTTTGCTGTGAGCTACCTGTCCAGGTTTTCTGCTCGCCCTACTGCTCCCCTCTGGGGGGCCGCCAAGCGTTTGCTCCTGTATTTGAGGACACATTCCCATCTGGGCCTCACTTACACCCACAGCCCTGAGTTCTCTTTTACTGTCTTTAGTGATTCATCCTTTGCTGATGATGGGTATGACAGGAGGTCTCGGACTGGCTTTGCTGTGCTGGCTGGGGGGTGCATCGTGAACTGGATGAGCAAGAGGCAGCCTACTGTTGCCATCAGCTCTAGTGAGGCTGAGTATCAGGCCTTGTCTCAGGCTGCCAGGGAGGTGCAATGGTTGAAGAAGTTGAGGGTGGATCTGGGTCTGCCTTGTGAGTTGGTTACCATTCAGGGTGACAACTTAGGGTCTCTGGGTTGGGCCAATGACTGGCAGCTCCTCCCTCGCAGCAAGCACATCGATGTTATTCATCACTACATCAAGGAGCTGGTGGAGGATGGTCAGCTGGACGTTGCCTATGTTAACACCAAGGACAACTGTGCTGACCTCTTCACCAAGCCCCTTGATCCTGCTGTGTTCTGGAGGTTTGTCCGCATGTTTGGAATGACCGCTTCTTCTTAGGGTATTTTTTTTGTTACATCGGTTTCTTTGGTTATCTTTGTATGGCATTAGGTTCCTATTCCCGGATCGGGTTTTTCTATACCGTTGTTACCCATCTTTGATATTCGGTTTTCATCTTTTTCTCACTTGGCAAATTTTTGGTTTTTGCCTTGTTTCATTCCTTCTTATAACCCCTTGGGTTCCATTTGAGGTTCTCTCGATTTTTCGGAGTTCTTTGATTTTTTTTTTTAATCTGTTACATATAGTTCTATGTCCCCAGTGCCATAGGTGGAGAAGTCATATTGTGTGTCACCTGTGTCATAGGTGGAGTATCAGCATGAATTGCGGTGCTCTCACGCGTTTTATGACTTGGTGACTACTTCTGTATTTCCTTAGAACTATCGGCTCTCCCAGTACTGTGCCAGCTTCCCGTAGTGACAGCTTCCCGTAGGCTGTGTCATCTTTCTTGACTCAGTGACAGCTTCCTGTTTGACTGTGTCACCTGTATTGCCTGTACCCTGATCAGGGTACAGGCTGCCGCTCCTTCCTCCACTGGTGCCCCTTTATGGGTCTCCTGCGCTTGTAATGCTATTCTCGTCTCCGTGTATAGATTGGCGCGTCTGTTCAGCTGCAACATCTCTGTCCACTCTTCGGAGTGCTTTATAGCTGATACAAAGGATGCGAAGTTAAATTTCAAGAAACTTGTAACCAACAAAGGAAACACAGTTCAATGATCAATAGAAGGTAAGATGTACAACCATAGTACATAAAACTTAATGTCCACTTGAAAAATAGGAAACGCAGAAAAAAGGACTTCAAAGAATTCACTGCAAAGGAAGGAATGAAAGGGCGCTTGAAATACACTCGGAAGAACAAGAAAGAGGTGAGCGGCGGTACATCTGCAAGTACAACTGCAAGTACATCTGCAAGTACAACTGCAAGATGACCCAGCCCACCAAATTACAGTAAAATCCAAAGGGAAATAACTACTACACTCCACAAAAAGTTCTAATCACTTGAGGGGCTGGTGATCTAAAAACAGTGTGGAGTAAAAAGAAATAGCTAATCTATGATGAGCTCCACCGAATGAACCATCTGCCTATGGAACTAAGAGTCAGAAACCATCAAGACGCTATAACGGTGGTCTGAATTAATTACCACCTTCCACCAAAACCAAGAAAGACAGCCGAAAGGAAGCTGCCTAAACAAAGCGTCGTAACGCTCCACCAATCTAGACTACCCTATAAGTCAGTCTAGGAGGTGCTGAGGAATAGGCACCCACACATAGGGCCATGTTAACCTACGTCTGAGAACCATCAGCACCATCAATTTGACAGCCCCAAGGGGGCTAGCAGGTAGTACAACCCCCAGGACAGGCTGAGCACTGCCTGCAGGGTCGGCATTCTTTGCCTCTAAATCAATGAATCCTGGGTTGACTGTTACACCCCAGCCATACGCAGTATCAGAGCCAGACTAGTGTTCAAGATCATCACTCACTCCACGTGACGGCTAAATCATCGCAATGCCTTGTCCGGTATAAACCACCAGGGACGACAGGAGGCGAAGGGATCAACAACGCCTGAAGCCATCCGAACAGGTGGACGGGGGGTGGCGACTATTAGACAGTGGACCTATATCAGGCACCACTATGACCTGAGGCTGTCCTAATCCTAGAGCTTCGCCGACGGAATGTGGCGCAGAGGAGGGCCTGGCGACCCCCTGAGATTCGGCTAAATTAAAATTCGGAAATACAACTCCCACCCGCCCTAAAACTTCACACACAATACAGCATGATCAGTCCCTGACCTGGGATGCAATCTGGATACACCCCACCCAGGACAGCCATCAACAATTGGGGTTGCTAAAGGGCGTAGGGAATTACCGGCGACACGTAACATATCACCGTTTGATGACAGGAGGGATGCAAGCGGGCACGGGGACCCATACTAATGGGAGAGCCCAGGAAGACAGTCTAGACTTAACTGGATATAGAGAGTACATCACTACTCTCTACTACCTGGCGCAACATCGGAAACCCAAATATAAGAAATCTTACTCACCAGGGAATACCCAACCAGTCTACCAAATAACGCCCTTTCGACTAGCTTGTTGCGTTTCTTCCCATTTACTAAGGTGACATAGCAAGGGCAACCAAACACACGCAACAACGACACATCAGGTAGAACCCCAAAGGCCAACTCGTATAGAGTCTTGTCACCCTGATTGGGCAGCCGGTTACGTAGGTAACAAGCATTGAGGAAGGCATAGGGCCAGAAAGACTTAGCTAGCCTAGACTCCAAGTGGATACTCCTAGCTATGTTCTGCAAGACCCCATTGGACCTCTCCACAGTCGCGTTCTGCTGAGCAGTGTATACCATCAATAATTCATGCACAGCACCAACCGATTTCAACCATTACTCGATACCACTTAAATAAAAATTCCTAAGCCCTATCAGAACTCAAACACTTGAGCACAAAATCCATGTAGCTAAGGCGTACACCTAAGGAGGGCACCCAGGGGAAGGACCAGGGGCACGGGAAGACAAAGAACGCGACCTCTGTCGAACCACGGAACGCACCCAGGGGTCCCAAGGATCCTAAGAGAGAAAAAAAATATCCACCAAGATATCATGCCAAAGAACCTCCACGGCCGCTGGACTAGGGCCAGGACGGCGTCCACTTTGGCCTGTAGCATGGGCGAAGTCCGGCGCTGCGAGACCTGGGATCACAGAAGGTGGGGAAGCGTTAGGGCGAAGTCGAGATTTGAGGTATGGGAAAAAGGAGACGAGGATGAAAGTGCAGCAAGTCGCACCTGGTGCAGAAAATCGCACCAATGGCAGAAAATCGCAAATCGCAAGGGCAGAATTCGAAAATTTATCGCTAGGATAATCAATACAAGGGCCCAGTGTGCGCGTGTAGCCCGCGGGTTTTTCCGATAGTTCATAAATAATGCTCCAATAGTCCTGGCACACATCGACACGGAAGGAATCGTAGTATGTAGTAGTAGACAGTCGGAGTAGTAGTCTATTGCAGTGAAGTACTAGTGAAGTACTAGTGGAGTACAGTGAACTGTCGGGGAAATACCAATACGTTATGGTGGGACAATTACGACATCGTGTAGGGAGTTCGCGGGTCTACTTATTGAGTATTATCGTACTAGGGCGAACGCCTACACGCGCACACTGGGCCCTTGTATTGATTAGAGACACACGGACACTCCAGACACTCGGATGAGAACACAACAGTATGACGGTGAAGTAGAGTAGTAGTAGAGTTACACAACAGAGAATTATACGCCAACATTTATGGAAAACCAAGGGCAACGACATGAAACCCAAAGAACGCTTTTCTGAGTGTATCAGGATGTGGAATGAGAACAAGAAGAGGTTGGCAGAAGAAGCCGCAGCCGCAGCCGCTGCAGAATAAAGAGAAGACAAAACAAAAAACAAAAAAACAAAAAAACAAAAAAACAAAAAACAAAAAACACTTGTTTTTTGCACAGCTTTTAGTTGCCGATGCCATATTGTATCCAGACGCACGAAGGCTGATACTTGTTTTTATTACGAGTGTTTTATCTGCCTACATGAAAACATACGAGTTTACTAATTGTAAAACGGATTTCTCATCCATACATATGTAATCTTTCGAGTGTTGTAACCCCGTTTCATATACAAATGATATTCGATCTATGATGATTGCAACACTCGATCTCGAGAAATGTGTTTTTATTATAGTCAACACCTTGTAAAATATTGTGTTTGAAATAAGTTTCACGACCTGTTTCTCGTTTGTTGTATTTGTTTGTTCACACATAATTTTAAAAAGTGACTCGTAGTCGTCAACTAGATTGTAAATGTCACAAATGGTATATTGTCGTTCTATCATGATTCCACTTGCTTATAAATATGCATTTACATGTTTATGTTCTTTGTCGCCATTATCATTTTGATGATGATGGTTGTTTTGTCAAAAGTGTGTCTGAAATTACTTTTGAGTAAATTCTGTCTACCTGTTGATTGTCAGAATACTATTGTTGTTGCTTGGAACGAAACTTTGATGTTTCTAAAAAAAGTGTATGTTTTGTCTGTCTGCATGACTAGGGTTGATTTTTCAAAAGTGTGTCTGAAATTACTTTAGTGTAAATTCCGTCTAAATGTCATGTTTTTTCACGGTGTGCACATTGCATGTAGTTAATTTCTCCGTTTCTATCTTCATTGAGTATCAGATGAACATCCGTAGGCTTTCCGTTATGCTATCCGTTTAGCTCAACCGACATCCATCTAATTGCGCAACAATTCTAGGAATGACAGAGAGATACACAAAAATACAAAACTATATTGAAATTACAAAAAGTCTGTAGAGTTTCAGAATCCTGAATGGTTTACAGTTTGTATCTTTTTTTCTTTAACCCCTCTCCTGGAATGACAGAGAGATACACAAAAATACAAAACTATATTGAAATTACAAAAAGTCTGTAGAGTTTCAGAATCCTGAATGGTTTACAGTTTGTATCTTTTTTTCTTTAACCCCTCTCCTGGAATGACAGAGAGATACACAAAAAATACAAACTAATTGAAATTACAAAAAGCTGTAGAGTTTCAGAATCCTGATGGTTTACAAGTTTTGTATCTTTTTTCTTTAACCCCTCTCCTGGAATGACAGAGAGATACACAAAAAATACAAAACTATATTGAAATTACAAAAAGTCTGTAGAGTTTCAGAATCCTGAATGGTTTACAGTTTGTATCTTTTTTTCTTTTACCCCTCTCCTGGAATGACAGAGAGATACACAAAAAATACAAAACTATATTGAAATTACAAAAAGTCTGTAGAGTTTCAGAATCCTGAATGGTTTACATTTTGTATCTTTTTTTCTTTAACCCCTCTCCTAGAATGACAGAGAGATACACAAAAATACAAAACTAGATTGAAATTACAAAAAGTCTGTAGAGTTCAGAATCCTGAATGGTTACATTTTGTATCTTTTTTCTTAACCCCTCTCCTAGAATGACAGAGAGATACACAAAAATACAAAACTAGATTGAAATTACAAAAAGTCTGTAGAGTTTCAGAATCCTGAATGGTTTACATTTTGTATCTTTTTTTCCTTAACCCCTCTCTTGGAATGACAGAAAGATACACAAAAATACAAAAACTATATTGAAATTACAAAAAGTCTGTAGAGTTTCAGAATCCTGAATGGTTTACAGTTTGTATCTTTTTTTCTTTAACCCCTCTCTTGGAATGACAGAGAGATACACAAAAAATACAAAAATATATTGAAATTACAAAAAGTCTGTAGAGTTTCAGAATCCTGAATGGTTTACAGTTTGTATCTTTTTTTCTTTAACCCCTCTCCTGGAATGACAGAGAGATACACAAAAAATACAAAACTAGATTGAAATTACAAAAAGTCTGTAGAGTTTCAGAATCCTGAATGGTTTACAGTTTGTATCTTTTTTTCTTCAACCCCTCTCCTGGAATGACAGAGAGATACACAAAAATACAAAACTATATTGAAATTACAAAAAGTCTGTAGAGTTTCAGAATCCTGAATGGTTTACAGTTTGTATCTTTTTTTCTTTAACCCCTCTCCTAGAATGACAGAGAGATACACAAAAAATACAAAACTATATTGAAATTACAAAAAGTCTGTAGAGTTTCAGAATCCTGAATGGTTTACATTTTGTATCTTTTTTTCCTTAACCCCTCTCTTGGAATGACAGAGAGATACACAAAAATACAAAACTATATTGAAATTACAAAAAGTCTGTAGAGTTTCAGAATCCTGAATGGTTTACAGTTTGTATCTTTTTTTCTTTAACCCCTCTCCTGGAATGACAGAGAGATACACAAAAAATACAAAACTATATTGAAATTACAAAAAGTCTGTAGAGTTTCAGAATCCTGAATGGTTACAGTTTGCCATCTTGTCTAGCTATTTAATTATGTACGAGTATACAATATTTGTACTCATAAGTTATACATGAGAAAGTTGTATGCAAATAAAATACCTGGAATTGATGTGATTTATCCAATTCGGACACCGAATCATAATGAAGAGTTGGTTGGATACGAAATAGTTCTGGGTCATTATGAAGAAGGGTGTTTCCGCACTGTACCACGGCCGTTTAAGATGAACGGGAAGGGGTGGGTTAGCACAATTGTAATGGGATTTATTTGCCTGCCACTCGCTTGTATACCATGTTTCATGACATAAGCATACGACGAGTATTCGGTACAGCAACCGGTGTACAAGCATGTTTCCGTTTCTTAGATGCCTTGATGACAACATTATAAACATCTTCCTCTTCATCGTCTTCTTCTTCTTCTTCCTCTTCCTCTTCATCGGTTGTATCCTCTTCTTCTTCTGTATCTTCGATGCCGATGTCTTCTTCCTCGCCGATGTATCCTTCTCCATCTTCATCCGATGTCTCCTCTTCTCCGTCGGTGTCATCCCCGTGTAAGAAGATAGAGACATGGGTCACGATGCCGATGATGGTGTCGATATTGCCCTGAAAGTACTCGTCGCCGATGTCCGTGCAATGTGTGAGCTGTTTGCATCTTTTCATTAAGGATATCACCTCGCGTTTGGCTTCAACTGCGTTGGCCACTTTGACAATGCATCTCACGCTTGATCCTTTGGGGTATTGTGCCATGCGTTTGATGATGCCACCGGATCTCCCTACTTTGAAGATGTTGTCTCGTGTGTTGATGAACTCGCGCTCCCGAATGACGTAGATATAATCTCCTTGAAAGTTCATTGTGGAATTGTTGTTTGTGTCTGTCTCCCATTCTATTAATACCAAAATATTAGCCTATTTAAGGGTTTAAAGGAATGGTACAAGAGACCTGTCACTTAAAGCGTGTTATTGTTGGCATTGTTGGCATTGTTGGCATTGGTCGCTAATCTAACAAACATATAAAAAACAATAGATGTAAAACCATACACATAAAACGTGTATGGTAAGTATGAAGGGCGCAGTTTATGAAGAAGCTAATATTATGGACTATGTTGTGGTTGATAAAATGAATTATATTAGAGATAAAGAAGCTGATAAAGACGAACACAGGCTTGTCGATCCAGTTACCGGGGAGCCGATTTTAGTTGCAGATGGTTTCTGTTTGAAGACAACTATATGGGACATAAACAGTTTAAATGTATATGTATTTGAGAAGAACAATCGGGTTGACCATCGCAGAAAACCAATCGATAAAATAGAATTAGCAGCAATCAAAGTAAAGAAAGCAGAATATGACCAAATACATAATGAACGAATAAATAATAGTTCATCTATTATTTCATTTAATTGCTCCGTTCAACTTGGTAGTACTTTTTTGTTGAACGACGACACTTTTTTGTTTTCAGTAGAACCGTATTATGCAGGTAAACAGTATGGTAGTGTTATTCAAGGGGGTCTTATTCCACGGCATCAGCAAATGATAACAAATGATCTCGACATAAATATAAATATCGAACAATTGGTTGGTATCGTACTTGCTGAAGACGATGTATATACACGATATGGGTATGACCCGCCAATTATACACACATATACAGAATCTGACATGACGGACTATGTTGTGGTTGATAAAGTCAGATACATAAGAGGTACAGAACCACAGAATAATGGAGATCCCCGTCTTGTCGATCCAATTACCGGGGATCCAATTTTACTTGCAGATGGTTATCTTTTGAATGGCACTATATGGGACATAAATAGTGAATTCAAATTTGCAGTGAAAAATCCTCGATATAATATACATGGTGATAGGTTTGACCATGTCGGAAGACTTATCGAACGAGAACAATTAAAAGCAATCGATGTGAAGAAAGCAGAATATGACCGTATACATGGACGAATAAATGTATACGTCCGTAGACGAATGATTTCATTTACAAGCGCCGTTCCACGTGGTAGTATTTTCTTGTTGAAAGACGGCACTTTTTTGTTTTCAGTAGAACCGTATGATGAGGCGCATACAAGTTATATTAATGTAATTCAAGGAGTTATTATTCCACGTCATCAGCGACTGATTACAAATGATAATGATAATGATCTCAACATAAACACAAATACCGAACAATTGGTTGGTATCGTACTTGCTGAAGACGATGTATATACACGATATGGGTATGACCCGCCAATTATAAAACAGAAACACACATATACAGAATCTGACATGACGGGCTATGTTGTGGTTGATAAAGTCAGATACATAAGAGATTTTGAACCACAGAAGAATGAAGATCCCCGTCTTGTCGATCCAATTACCGGGGATCCAATTTTATTTGCAGATGGTTATCTTTTGAATGGTACTGTATGGGATATAAATAGTGTATACAAATATGTAGTTGTGGAGCAAAATGTGATTGACCTTGTCAGTAAAAAATACATACGGGCAATTCAAATACAAATAATAAAAAAGAAAAAAAAAGAATATACCACAATACGTAATCGAATGAAACGAAACATCTTTGGAAAAGGAATATCTTTTAATGTCGACGTTGTTTCCGGTTCTGTATTGTTATTGAAAGACAAGGACACAAAAAAAAAAACGGACAAAGCCTTATATGTTTGTATCAGCCCAAAGGCCGTATATGAAAGGTCAATCATACGCTGTTGTCGAAGGTGTCGAAGCCAAACCACAACATTACGACTTACACCTTTCAAAGCTAGACCGCACACGTATGTATGACCCAAATGGCGAATCACGTACGATTACAAATATTGATATAAAAGAAATTGTTGGCATTGTGTTGTTTCATGACGATGTATATTACAAATATTTAAATGAGCTACCGGGAAAACCCAACCCAACAAAAAAACACTGGATGGTTACGGATCATTTGGTGTATGCTGGAGTCAAATATTTAAGCGATGAAAAAGGAAACATGTCGCTTGATCCACTAAAGAAATCTCGAATTTTACTTGGAGAGGGATATCGTTGGAATGGTCGTATATGGGATGTAAATTATTTAGAAATGTATTTACATAAAAATGATTACAAAGACTATTTAGGAAACGAGTTAGGTATAAAAGAACTTGAAAATATATTGAAGGCATCAAGCGAATATGATGCAGTACATGATCGAATGAAACATTTAAGATTTACCGTCCTTGTTAATCATAGAAGTGTATTCTTATTGAAAGACAACACGTATTTGTTTTCAACAGAAACGTATCGCCCGGGTACCACTTATGCTTCTGTTCGAGGTGACGCGGTGTATAAATCTTCTCCACGACATAAATCTCCCGTAATCACAGTCAATATTCGCGACATTGTTGGCGTTGTATTGACCGATGACGATGCATATGAAGTATATACATATAACGCGCGAAAAATAGTACACGGTGGTGACGTAGGCAGTGCACAGGATATGCGATTGTCTAACTCGATTTTAATAGCAATTCCACGTAACTTTTTGTAAGCATTATTCAATGGTTATGTTGTTCCATTATAATTTCTAATAATTATTAAAGGGTCATGGAGATTCGTTTGTCTGACTCGATTTTACTAGCAATTCCAAGACGTGTAATGAAAGGTGGTGCAATCTATGAAAAAGCTCATATGTTGGACTTTATTGTTATGGATGGAGAAAAATATATAAAAGATCAAGAACCTGAGGATGATGAACCCAGGCTTGTCGATCCAATATCTTACGAACCTATTTTAGTCGAAAATGCTTTTCTTTTGAATAAAACTATATGGGACATAAACAGTTTATACACATTTGTTACCTTTCACCCTCTATATAGTGATAAACTAAATAATGATGGTAAACGTGAACTGGTAGACCTTGTCGGAAGAATAATAGACGAAGAACAATTGAGCAATATCAAAGTAAAGAAATTTAGGCCGTCAATTTATACACGAGCCGACATGTTAAAGTATATTATCGTTAATGGAGTCAAATGTATTCAAGATATCTATGGTAAGGCGCTGAAAGATCCGGTTACATTATATCGAATTATTGTTGAAGATGGTTTTCTTTTGAATGGTACTATATGGGACATAAACAGCTTATACTCATTTTTAAGAGACAGCAAACGGCAATATAATGGATATCTGTATCTATACGTAGACGTAGACCATCTCGGAAGACTAATAAACGAAGAACAATTGAGCAATATCAAAGAAAAGAAAGAAAAAACATTTTTTGGAGTCAAATGGATGGATGGAGTCAAATATATTACAGATATTAACTACGGGTTTATGGGGAGAGATCCAATTAGTAAATTTCCAATAGTAGTTGGGAATGATATTATTTTAAGTGGTACCATGTGGGATATAAATAGTTTATATAATAAAATGCAAGGATTCCCTGTAAACGAAACCGAAAGAAGGAGAATAGTGCAGAGAAAAGAAGAATATGACCATAAAAGAAGAATATGACCAATTCAGGATCTCAGGCATCCCTGAAGATCCCAACGAGAATGACAGACAGCTAGCGGTGGCTGTAAAGTCTAAGCTCACCCAGGCTTTAGAAGCCAACAACACCTACGCCCAGAAGGAGCAAGACAAGGCAGAGTTTACTATTGTGTCCGCTCGACGCATGGGAGGCAAGGTGGATCCCTCACGACCCCGCCTTGCCCTAATCACAGTATCCTCCAGCTTCGATGCTTCCTCCATTGTGAGGAACCGAAGGTTTCTCAAGGATAGCGGAATAGCAGCTCTGGATTTCTTGTCTCCTGAGGAGCTGAAGCTGCACAAGGAACACCTCCTAGCGTTTCTGGAAGCTAAGAGGGACCCCTCTAAGTGGGTTTCGTTCAATAGAGGACTCCTGAAGGTGCGGGACAAGGCCCCCCCCTCAGGTGTCTCATCGACTGATGCATGAAGTGGACTAAGGTGCCTTGTATGGAACATCAGAGGACAACTCAGTGTTCTAAGCAGCTGCGGTGCAGCAATGAAAGTGGTGAGAAAACACAACATTTTATTGTTTTCACACACAGGGGTGCGTGGCCAGCTAGACACCCCCCACATTCCAGGTTTCAAATGCCTTTCTTGTGCCCCTCGCCCCAAGTTGAGCAAGGATGGGGGGGTCGCTATCTATGTCCGCACTTGCCTAAATGCTACTTTAGTCCATGAGGCACCTGAATTAGGCATGGCATGGATTCGCATACATGGAACACACATTGGTGTGTGCTATATCCCACATGCTAACAGCTCATACTACAAACATGGTGACGACTGCATTAGTATAGAGGACCACTTCCTCACTCTAGGTAAAATCATTGGGAACTTCCAGGAAAAAGGCAACGTTATGGTGATGGGTGACTTCAACGCTCGGGTTGGTCTTGGTGTGGACAATGATGATACCGAGTTAGGAGATGAACCAGTATCCCAAACCAATAGTACAGCCCCCAACCAAACCATTCAACCGAGGTGTAGCATGGACACAGCTCCCCCCAATTGATTGGGGGGGGCCCTACTCCAGCTATGTGTAGTAACTGGTCTTATCATCCTTAACGGTAGAACAGAAGGTGATATGCAAGGTGCACATACCTTCTTTGCAGATGGCATGGACAAGAAATCTGTCATTGATTATGCGCTAGCCGCCCCTAGTCTTCTCAACACCCCAGGTGTCAAGTTTAGTGTGGCTCCCAAGCATGACTGCCCTCTCAGGCCCGGGGGTGGAAAGTTTGACCACATGCCTATCACACTCCACATACCAGATGCTGCCCTTAGGCCTTCTCAAGGTACTATTAGTACACCTGCTGGTGGTAAACCTTCGCCCAAACTGAAATGGAAAGACAACTATGTCCAGATGTATGCACACACAATTAAGCGTGATCCAGACGTTAACCGATTACTTGACAATGCACTCCATAGCTCATCTATGGAAGATTCAGAGAAGGGGATTGCTAGTGCTATTGAACTAGCCATAAGCAAATGCACACCATGTCACAAACCTGTAGCTAAGCGTAAGCACGGGCCCGTGAACGCATGGTATGATGATGAATGCAATCGTGCTAGACAGGCAGCAAGCCAAGCAGAACATCAACATGGCTCTAGCTCTGACTTGGCTGGTTCTATGCACAAGGAGTACAAGAGGATTCTCAGAAGAAAGAAGAGGAAGTGGCTAGAAACACGCATGGAGAACCTTCATACGAATCTTCGGCATAATCCGAAAAGTTTTTGGAAAGACGTGCGTGAGCCTAACAAGGCCACTACGGCAGACATCACAATTCATGATTGGACTGATTATTTTGCAGACCTCTTTGATGTGCAAGTAGGTATTGATCCAAGTCTGGATGCTAGGGACTTTGTCCCTCAAGCTGATGGACCTCAGATAGAGGCCGCACCAACATGGTTATGTCAAGACTTTACCACCAAGGAGGTGTTTTCTGTTCTCCAATCCCTACGGAAAAACTCCTCCCCCGGGGTAGATGGTATCCCTGCAGAATGGTACAGATTTGCTTCCCATGAAGCCAACTCCCGATTTGTACAAGCTATGACTAACCTGTTTAATCTCATCTGGAAGACTTCTTACCCTAGCCAATGGGCTGCAGCTGCCTTGGTACCCGTACCCAAATCCAAAGGCAGTGTGTATGACAAGGACAACTATCGAGGTCTTGCGGTGAGCAACTCCATAGGAAAGATCTTCTCCCTTTGCATGCTACGTAGACTAGATGATTGGTCAGAAGAATTCAACCTCAGAGCCGCTGGCCAATATGGATTTAGAAGTGGTAGGGGTACTGCAGATGCATCATTCATTCTTAACCATATTGTAGATAAGTATAGAGAAAAGAAAAAACCACTCTTTGTGGCTTTTGTTGATTTCAAGAAGGCTTATGATTGGGTCAACAGAGACTTGCTATGGGATTGCTTAGCAAGGCTAGGAGTCAAGGACCCCTATCTCAGTATTCTGAAGTCCATGTATATTCATGTTGTTTTCCAAGTTCGCCTACATGGGGAAATTGGATCCTCCTTTCCATCCCTTGTAGGAGTTAAACAAGGAGACCCCCTATCCCCACTCCTATTCGGTCTGTTCATTGATAGAATTGAATCGTTCCTCCAATCCAAGCTCCCAAATGTAGGGGCTGAGCTTAGGGGAAAGATTCTGCAACTGTTACTTTATGCTGATGACCTAGCTATAATGGCAGAATCCCCGGCAGATATGCAAGCGATGCTTGACTGTCTGAGAGATTTCTGTGAGGCTACTAAGATGGCTGTGAATATAAAGAAAACTGAGATTGTCGTTTTCAACAAGCAATTCTGTGATGAGGCCCGCATGGATCCTGATTACAAATTTGTCTATGATGGAGCACAACTTTCTACAAAGTTATCTTGTATCTACTTGGGATCCCTCTTTGTGGATGGTGACTCAAGCAATCGTGCAAAAGCTGCTTTTTCTAGGATGCTCACTAAGGCCCAAAAGGCACACCACATGCTCCGTAGGCGATGCCATACTATGGAGATATACAATATTGATATTCTCACCCACCTGTTTGATTCTCTTGTACAACCTATCCTGAATTTTGGCTGTGAGGTGTGGGCTCCTTCTATTCTGAACAACACACTTATCTCAAATGACCATGCTTGTGAGAAATGGCATAGAGGTATACTTAAACAAATGTTGGGTGTTTGCCAATCTACTACATCTAATATTATCATGGAAGAGCTGGGTAGAACCCCGTTGTGTTTTGCTTGGCTTAAACAAGCTTTGCGCTTCTGGAACAAGACCATACATAAAGAACCTGAGGATCTCATTAGAATGGCTCTTGAGGAATCTTTTGACTCCAACACTGGCTGGGTTCATGACTTGCGTTGTGCTCTCCACAAGCTAGGATCCAGTAAAAACATCAACATTTTGGAGGCTGTCGATGTCGAAGGTATTATGTCTGAAGTTTTTGAGTCATGGAGGTTTAAGTACCCAAGTGACACCAATGCAGTTAGAGACATCCCTGATGAGAGAAGGGTTGGCTTTAAACGCCTCCGATACCAAAAATGGTTCGCAGCCAACAGCAATGATGAGAATGGCTTGATTCCCTTTACATCCGCCTTACATAAGCAGGATCAGATTCGTTCTATAGCACAGTTTAGAATGGGTTCCCATTGGCTGAACACAGAAAGAATGAGGGTGGTGGATAGAGCACACATCCCTCGCTCAATGAGACATTGTCAAATGTGTGGGTTCCAAAAACCTGAGGATGAAATGCATATGTTTGAGTGCCCTTTTTATAATGATATTCGCCTCCGCTACCAGAATCTGTTTACAGATATTTATAGGCATGTCCATGAGGATACCAACTTAACCGTATGGAATGTGGAATTCTGCGATTCCACATTCAGAACCTTTATGAATGGAAATGGCACTAAGTCTTTTTGGAGCAACCTAGCCGACTATCTTTCTACTTGTAGAAGAGCAAGACAGGAAGCCCTGGACTGCTTAGTGGCACCGTAATTTATCATCCCTTTTTTTCTTCTTCTTGTGACTTCTCATTTGTTAGCTTCTTACCTCCGCCACTGTAAGTGGTTGAGATCTGGGTCCGGCTCTAAGGGGTTTAATACCTACGCCACCAAAACGGTGGTTGGGAGTTTGGTTTGTTTGTCCTCGACACACCCCTGATGTAATGGTTTTTTTTTGCTTTGTGGGTGCTTTTTCTTTTTGTTTAAAGCACAGAGTCTCATACACCCTCGCGGTGTCAAGTAGACTTTAACATGTAATGTAATGTAATGTAATGTAATGACAACATACGAAAACGATGTGACGGAACTTCCGGGGAATTATTTACATTCCAGGCCCCCGTTCCTCCTAGCAGTATTTTCTTATTCGAAAACAATGTTTTTTTGTATTCAACAAAAAGATATGAGATTAATGATCGACAGAGTAGGATTGGTATAGAAGGTGTCCGTATTCATCTACATGATGATGTTGATGGTGTTGTTAATAACAATCCCATAAAAATGACCTCAGAAATTGTTGGCGTTGTACTAATTACAGACTATACATATCCACTATATGGATATGACCGACAGTGGTAGTTGGAGATGGAGCCGAATATATTAAAGATGTATATGCCGAGGATGCCCTCAGAGATCCGTTCAAGGGGAACAAAATTTTAGTTGGAGATGGTATTATTTTGAATGGCATAATATGGGATATATGAAGTTTACATGAATATCTTGTATCGCGTTTCCTAGACGGGCTAAGACGAACTTCAAAAACCGACATTGACAGAATACAGAAGAAAAAAATAGAATATGACCTAATACGCGCACGAATGCCCAATGATACATTTACCGACATTGTTGTTCCAGGTTGTATATTCTTATTAAGAAACAATACTTTTATATTTTCAACAGAAAAGTACTATCATGATAAAGCATATGATAAAGTTAAAGGTGTCGCAATTCCGCATCATATTTCACGCTCTGAACGTATACGAGTAGTTCCTACCAAAAATGTTGTTGGTGTTGTATTGATTCAAGACGATGTATATGAAGTATATGGGTATGCCCGCCCGGTAGGAATATATAATAGGCACCATTTGTTAGTCATCGATCATCGTGTATTTTGTACATTTATCGAGCCTGGTCTCGGGGCAGGTGATTTGTTGATTACAGTAGATGAGAAGAACGTTCAAAGAAATATCGTGGTAAGAGAGAAGAAGATACCTGCCTTAGATCCAGATTCTACAGTTATTAAGTATACCAGTATTCCTAGTGTTACATTTTTGAGAGATATTGTTGGTATTGTATATACAACCGACCCCGAATATCCCAAAATGGGGATTGTAAATAGGGTGGCCCGTAAAATTCGTGTGTCTAACTCAGCTAGGCTGGTAATTCCAAACAAATTTGGTAAGCTGTTGCGTTTATCCAAAACGTAGCTCACCACCAACCGGGATTGTCTGTACTTTTACTAGCAATTCCACGTAACTTTTTGTAAAACAAAACTTTTTTGTAGCTCAATGAAAACAAGGATGAAAGGTGGTGCAATTTATACAGAAGCTAATATTTTGGACTATGTTGTTGTAGATGGAGTCAAATATATTAAAGATATAGAACCTGAGGATGGTAAACCATGGCTTGTCGATCCAGCTACTTTGGGACCTATTTTGGTTGCAGATGCTTTTCTTTTGAATGGTACTATATGGGACATAAACAGTTTACACACATTTGCAGTTGGAAAACCTCGATATAATAAAAATGGTGATAGGGTTGACCATGCTGGAAGACTAATCATACAACCCAAACAACAACTAGAAGCTATCAATGCAAAGAAAACAGAATATGACAAAATACACAAACGAATAAAGAATGTAAATAACAGAATTGCGTTTGAAGTCAACGTTGTTCCCGGTTGTGTGATCTTGTTAGAAGGCAAAGACACCAACGAATACTTTCAATCTAGACCTTTTATGTTTGCGGTAGAAAATTATTATTCCGGTCAATCATACGCTATTGTCAAAGGTGTTGCTATCCCACAACTTATACAACGCCAGCGTCATATCAACGCCGATTTCTTCGATGTCGAGGTCAATCTTGATATCACAGAAATTGTTGGTGTTGTGCTTATTGAAGACCGTGCATATGAATTGTATGGATATGACCGACCAGGGAAAATATATCATAGACACCTGATTTCGACAAATGCTTCTTTTGATGTACAATTTAATGTTGAAATCGCGCCAAATGATTTTTTAATTTTAGAAAATGAGACGAGTCATCGACGAATTATAAAAGTTGGACCAACTGAAAGGTTCATTCCAGGAATTTCATATGACTCGATCCATGGTGTTGATTTGAAAGGTATTCATGGCGTTGTACTTCAAACCGACACCGAATATCCAATATTTTTCGAAGATTACAAGAATATTTATAAAAGGCACAAGTTAAGAGAGCCATCTACAGAGTCAAACAATAAATATGATATAGAATTTGAGGAAGATATCGCGCGTGGTTCCTTGTTGATTACAGAAAATAAGAATAAAATTCAAACAATTAGCAAGCTGAACGATTTGTACAAAACCGGCATTCAGTATTCAAGACTTTCTGCATTCGACCGAGTATATATAAAAATAGAAATAAAAGATATTGTTGGTGTTGTATACAAAACCGACGCAGAATATAGGGATTTTTCTGAACAGCTTCGACAACAAGAATCGCAAAGCGGTGGCAGCTGCAGTGCACATGAGATGCGCTTGTCTAATTCGATTTTACTAGCAATTCCACGTAACTTTTTGTAAGCATTATTCTATAAAATACTCTCAATATTGTTCAGAATATCGTTAATAGTAACGAAAGCATCCAACGATTCTTCTTCTTCTTCTTCTTCTTCTTCTGTTTTGTCGTCGTCATCCTCGTCTTTCTTGTTTAGCATGATGGCGATTTACGATACGACGTTGATGATTGTAGAGAGATTCCCTTGGAAGTACTAGTTGCCGATGTCTTTGCGGTGGATGACAGACTTGCGGTGGCTGATTTTAAGTATGTTGATGATATTGATTTGAGCTTCGAATGCATTGCTGAATTTGAGTATACATTTAACACGCCCCCCTGCTGGATTGCCTTTTCCAATTTTGTACACAACTCCGCTAGTTTTGAACAAATCCCGTTCTTGCAAGACATAAACGTGTGCCATGTTTGTTTAGTTTGTATACAATGATTTCGTTGCTCTTATTTGACAATTTTAAAAAATGATATAAGACCTATGCTCCCTTGTTCTTGTTGTTGCCAATATGATGAACGGCATCATAACAAGTGTGACCGATATGAATGGCCGCTACACAATAACTGTGAACGGTAAGAAATTCGTGTACTGTGACAATGACAAGCACATGTTTCCTCAACGAATCAAGTTGCCAGATTGTGCACCGAGAAAGAAGCGAGTGTTATTCAAAGGCCTACATGTCGATTTCGTGTGTGTGGAAAGTTCTAATACAATTCGAAATATGTGTGTTGACACGAAGCTCTCTGTGTGTGATGAATTTACAAAAGTATTTGTCAAGTTCCTGAAGACACTTATTCCTGTCAGCAGACTATGTGTGCAATCCATTGCCAAGGTGAACAAAGGCGTTGGAGAATGTATGCTAGATGCTTTATTGAAGGTGAAATTCGATGATGAACACGCGTTGTTGTGTGATATAATCCGTGAATACAAATGCTTGTACAAGCGGATTAATGATGTGTACACGTTGAAGACCGACATATTGTATAAGAAGAAGTCGCGCAGACGTGGACGATTATATCATCATCCGGTGTATCAAGAAGATAGTCGATGACCCCGAGTATTCGTATGGAAATTTCAAGCGTGATCCGTATAAATATCTGTCTCTCACTAGTTGCAATTCTTTGTGTAGCAAGTCATTCCTGTCCCTATATATGTTTGGCGAGGCCTATGCCGTGGGTCAATAGTGCCATCTGAATGGCGAGATTTCCAACGCGCTGTATTATTGCATGAGTCAAGGCCATACGTGTTGTCCTCTTGCTGTGTTGTCTGAGAACATTGCACTGATGAGCAAGGGCCAAGTTTATGGCTTTTCCCGCGGCGATGTCATGAGAGAGCTGGATGCCAATGATGCATACCACGTTTACGAAGGGAATGCCATGTTCAAGTGGCTATACAATAAAGAGCAGGCCATTGCCGTCCACGTGACCGATCGCGTAGACGCGTATTACATGGATGAAAACAAGTTGGACTTTTGTCTAGACCAGTATATAGATGCTTTCGAGACTGAGAACTCCATCACTCTGAATAGAAAACAGAAAAATGCGGTGACCAAGGCATTTGCGTCTCGCACGGGCATAGTGGTATTGACTGGCTTACTTGGTACTGGAAAAACGGCTGTGATTAAATGCATAGAATACATAGCCAAGCAAGAGAAGATCGACTACGAGATGGCGTCTCCAACGGGCAAGAGCGCTATTAAGATGGGTCGGCACGCCAAGACCATCCATCGTATGTTGTCTCCTACGTATGACGGCTACAGTTTCAGTTTTTCGAAGAATGGTCAGAACCCTCTCTCTGCTTCTTTGATCATTTTGGACGAGGTATCGATGATGGATGTGGATTTGTTCTACTGTCTCATGAATGCGTGCAAGCCTGATTGCATGATTTTGCTGATTGGTGACAACAATCAATTGCCTAGTGTGAAGTACGGTGATTTGTTGGGATCCCTGGTCAGGTCAGAGTCGACCCCCAACGTCCATCTGACAAAGCTGTATCGCCAGGGTGCCGGGAGTCACATTCCTCTGATTGCGAAAAAGGTCAAGGATGGCGAGTATCTGACTGATAGCGACCTGAACAACGAGTTTGTCACATTCATCCATGCGACTGATGAGGAGGACGTGAAACGGCATGTGATGGACTTTTACCGTGCGAATAAGAATGTGTGCAAGACGAAGATCCTAGCGCCTAACAATAGTGTCGTGGGAATGCTGAATGCCGATATTCACCTGGATGAGTATGATACGATCGACCCTTTGTTTGAGAGTGGCGAGGAGATCATGTGTGTGGCAAACGAGTATGATAAAAACGATGACGGCAGTGTGAGCGTTGATACCTCTGTGTTGAATGGCGAGTTTGTTACGTTTTGCGATTACAAGGATGAGCGTGGTCTGGTGGAGGTACAGAAGCAAGATGCTGCGAAGAGTAAGATCACCATGAAGCTCAAAAACTTCAAGTATGGTTATTGTGTAACTATACACAAGTCCCAAGGCGACGAGTATGATAAAGTGTTGCTCGTGTTGTTAAAGCCGCCTAACATCATGCTTAACAAGAATCTGTTGTATACCGCGATCACCCGGGCCAAGACGCATCTCACCATCATAGGCACAAAGGCGCATCTGAACAGGTGCATAGACGTGTCCTTGTCTCGTGGCGACATCTTAGAATCCCTCATCCGAGACTTGCGCGTACCCAAAAGCGTGTAGTCCGCCAAGTCTCTCGTGCAACGTTCACTTGCATTGTATTTAAGCGTAATGGATGGTGATAGTTTAATAATGTTCAAGGCACTAACATCTGTGTTCTTTTTCATCATGGCTGCCGCCTGTAATGCCGAGGCCGACGCCTTCCCACCACCCATGTACGCGGACCCCCCTCCCATCTACCCTCCGCCACTAGCAAAGCCCGACATCGGAACCGCCGCCCTGTTCACGGTGCATAGCAGCAACGCCGTCACCAACACCGGGTTCACCACTGTCGGCGGCTGCTACGGCACAGCGGGTACATCCATGACTGGCACGGAAGGTCTGGTGGAATTCTCTGCTCTCCCGGTTATCCAGGGTTTTGAGCTCACCACCACCCGGGCCCAAAGCGCTTGGTCTGACATCAAGATTGCTAATGACTATGTCGCCGGCCTCGTAGGCGGTGAGCTCATCAACCATGTCAACATTGGCGGTGAGACGTATTACCCCGGGCTGTATACGGCCGCCGGTGCATTGGAGGTGTCTGGTTCTGATTTGACCCTTTCCGGGGACGGCGTGTTTATTTTCCAGACGCCATCAACCTTGATGGTTGCATCCGGAATCAAGATGACCCTCTCTAACGGCGCTCAAGCATGCAATGTATTTTGGCAGGTGGGTTCAAATGCCGTGTTCTATCCTATGTCAGAGACCGTGGGTAATGTACTGGCTGCCGCCGGGATCGCTATGCAGAGCGGGGCCAAGGTCACTGGTCGTGTGTTTGGTCTGAACGCCGCCGTCACCCTGATTAGTAACAAAATCGTTTTCCCGTTCGCGGACGAGTCCATGTAAAGTCTTGTGCAACAAAAAAAGTGTTTCTTGTTTTCTTGTTTTTCATTTGTTTTTCTCCTTTAGAGAGATGCACAGTATATCTTCTCTCGGATATCAAACGGCAAATAGGACAAGCTCCATCCGATTCTCGCAAGACACGTTTAAAGAAATACAATTTAAAGATATACCATTAGCGGTTGCTATTGAAACTTGATAATGATTCAAAAGTTACAAGATGTATCCATAGACTTAAAGCAAGGTGTCGTGGACATGTTCAACGCCGAGTGGGGTGATTCCGGGGATGATTCTGTTGCTTACACCATTCAATTGTTGGACAAGACGTGGGGTCGCTCGGATTAGGACGTTTTATTGGTGATGACCGAACCGGGTACCGGTGCTTTGATAGGTACAATCGGTTTAGACCACAAGTATATCATCCCTATTGCCAGCCACTTGTTTGTGAATCCAAAATTTCGAAAACAAGGTTATGCTGACATTTTGATCAGCGAGATTGAAAAGCACACTGCTCGCAAGATGTATGCTTGGTGCAAGCCTGAGAAGGTCCAAGGCAATGAGCGCCGTGGGTGGGTAAAAACTAAAATGCTTGGTTTCAACAGGGTGTTACCTCTTGTTCCAATGTCAAAAAAAGGGTGTAAAGTATGACAATGTTAAAAAAAGTTTCCTTTTTTGTTTTTTTGTTTTTTTGTTTTTTTGTGTGGCCCATGCTCTTGTGGATCTACTCTTTGTTCTCAATGAGCCGCTTCTTGTTCTCGTTCCACAGTCTGATGCATTCAGCGAAGCGCTGTTTGGGGTTCATATCATTGCCCTTGAGCAGTGCCATGTTATCCTTCATCCACAAGTTGTAAGCATTTGGCGCACGTGTGGTGGTCGCCTGTTTGATCTTGGCACCATCTAATTGCTTGCTCAACCGCGTCATCTGGTTCATGATCTCCTTTGTGTTGGCGTTACCCGTCTCTTGGATCTTCATAATCACGAAGTCCACCCTCTCCAAAGGGGTCATCACGTGACGCTTGGTTGCTCCGGCACCTGTTTCACTGCCTTCTTCACTGCCTTCTTCGGAGTCTTCCTTTTTCTTGGATTTAGTCTTCTTCTTGACCTTGACCTTCTCAGCCTTCTCAGCCTTCTCAGCTTTCTCAGCCTTCTCAGCTTTCTCGGCTTTCTCGGCCTTTACAACATTATGTCTCTTCTTGTCATTTTCGTCATCCGAGTCATCTTCATCCATAATTTCATCTTCAGCGCTGGGCGCATCTGACGCACTAGAGACACTTGACGCATCTGACTCACAACCTGACACAACTCGCGTCTTCTTCTTCTTGTTGTTCTTGACGGCCGCCGCATTTACCTTTCTGTCGCTCTCGCTATCAGAGCCTGAGTCGGAGTCGGAGTCAACAACCTTGGTTGTGATGACCTCCACATCTTCCTCGTCGCTGCTGTAGCTGGTTACTTGCTTCCTGCTTGGCATGTTGTTGTCTTGGTATTAGTTATTAGAAGAGGTTCCTTTTTATATCAATTTCATTTTTTTCCCGTCACTTGGTTTTGTTCTGATGACACTTGTAACACTAGTAAATAAAGGCATAAAAAACATGGTTTTTGTTCTAGTGTTTTTTTTGTGGTTTCCGCCGCTTCTAGATTGGATCATTAATCGGTCTTGTCTAGCGCTGCTTGGGCTGCTTGGACTGCTTGGACTGGCCATGACTTCCTGCCTTGTCCTTGCCTAGGCCGCCAAACAATTGTCTCGTCCTCGATGCCTTTATCGACCATTCGTATGATTTGTGGGATGATGGGTCCATTGTCAACTGCTGAGTCAACTTTCAGCTGCGCCACCATATCGGTTTTGTTTCGCAGTTTCGCGATGACCTCATTCATTACATCGGGGTCCTTGATGCTGAAGATTGGTGCTGACATTTTTTTCCATTGTTTGAATATCGAGGCAGCATCCTCGATGCTGACATATCGAGGCAACATCCTTGATGTCGGCATCAAATGTCGACATTTTTTTTTCATTGTGCGACATTTGTTTCCATTGTGTGAATTACAATTTTGAGTGGAGCGCTAGTGTCATCCATTGTGAATTGAGTATGAAGTATCGGTATTTTTTTTAATTCGGTTTCAATTTTTATTTATTCTCCCCAGGAACTCAATTGCATCTTTTTCCCCTTGTCCCACTAGTTGACTTATCTTGTCTCTGTCTAGCGTGAAGCACGAGTGCGCCCCATAAATGCCGATGTCTGGTCCGTACACGTATGGGTAGAGCCTTCCATCATATGTGTTGCTCCCCAGATCGATGATGAGCCACTTGTCCTTCTCTTGCCTGTGTTCTTTGTTTGCGTGTTTTTCTATCTCTTCGAACGGCACCGCGTTGCCATCCGTGAGCCTGCTGGTGCGAAAGAGGTATGGGTGTCTGGTGCTGGCCGCCACGGACGCGTATAGGTCCCTGGCTGAGCCGCACTTGTTCAAAAAAACAGGTTTCCGGATAGACGTGTCGTACGCTATGATGGTCAGATTGTTCCTCAACAGCCGTTGGTCGAACAGGTCGAGCGAATCCCAGAACTCGATGAACGGCGGCTCGCGTATCCCCTCGAACACCGCGCTGTGTAGCAACAGTCGTAATACCAGCTTGTAGGGAGCCGCCCTGAATTCGTACCACTCCTTGACGATCATCTTGAACGGGTGTTTCCCGTCCTCGTTGTCCCAGAACTGTTTCAGCGTGTCTACCTTGTTAACTAGCACGGGTGCCGCGTTGAGTGAGCCTACCGATGACGCGTATATATGTTTGACTTTGAACCCGGGGTGTAGTCTGTATAATTGCTTAAAAAAACCGTATTGATAAGCACCCTTTAAGCCTCCGCCCGATAGGAAAACGTTCATTTAGTTTCAGTTTGTTGTATGTAAGAATTCCTCAAGTATAACACGATCCAGGTCTTTATGCCCTCCCTCGTGTTTGCGAGTGCTAAACTTGTCGTACATGTAGTAGGCAGGAGGCTCCATCAACCACACGGAATCATCATCGACATCAACGATACCCGATGCGTCAAAGTCAAATATCTTCCATTTTGCGTCGTCGTGACTGTATCCTATGTTGTCGCGCCTGAGGTCGATGTAGATGATGCCCGCTGCGTTGAGCTGCTGAATTGCGTTTCGAATGTCTGCTTCCATGTCCCCAATTGTATTTTCGTCTGCATGGATGTCTAAAAGTTCCATGTCGATATGCGTGTCTGTTATATCGTAGATGGTAACGACATTCGCCATCACCTCCCCGCCTGGTCCTTGATGATTTGCACAATCCGCATTTCCCTGCAACCGTCTTCTGCGTCCAGTTCTTTCCTAAATAAGAGGCGCGTCTCTTTATCATCGTCTAGTGGCTCAACGTCTCCTAGCAGTGTGTATATTTGTGACATCTTTATCATCATGGTCACCCTTTCTCCTTTAATTCAATTTTTTTGCGTATATATATTGTCTCACCAGCCCCCCACCACCTCCATTCCAACAATGATTTGCCGAAAGACCGAGATGCTTGTCCGCGACGCCCTCAACTTGAATTCGAGCATGGCCATGGACATGATGGTTGTCTACAACAAGCACTTGGAGACTGGCACACGGGGCTCGGAGCGGAAGCACGTCCTCATGATAGCTGTGTCGGCCTATGTAACATGCGAGGCGCGCACAATTGATGACATATGCATGGGCCTGGACATAGAAAGCGCCGAGTTCCACAAGACGATGCGCCAGATGAACATAGACCCTCCTGACTTGTCGGTCATGGAGAACGTGGCCTCTGTGCGAAACAAGCTGCGCTTGAAGGGCCGCGATGCATTCGAGTTCAAGAAGCGGTGCACGCGGTTCTACCAGCGCATTATGGACAAACCGAATGGGGTCAAGATTGTCAACCAGGTCAAGGCGACGAAGCTGTTTGCAGTCATTGGACACATTGTGTTGCGCGACATGACAAGTCTCACACACACGGCCAAGTACAAGGATGCAGACGTGTTCAAGATCTTGTGTATCACGCCGCCAACCGTCAAGAAGATCGAGAAAATCCTAAGCGCTTTTACCTAGGTTGGTCTGGTTTGTTTGACCACCGCAACTTTCCGACGTGGTTGAGGCGCTTTGGTTGATCGCTTGACACGTTTTGGAGGGTTTTCGACACTTAAATGCCGCTTGGGTTTAGAGGTCTTCTTGTTTACTTGTGAGCCTCTTGGACCGCCTGGACCGCCTGGACCGCCCCATCCCGAACTGCCTGGACCGAGTGGGCTACCCCATCCCGTTGTCTCTTTACTGTTCTTTTATAGCGACCAAATTCATCTTTTTCCATTGCCCTATGTGCCACCCTGTCAAGTATGGCATTCGTCTCCATCCTATCGACCTCCTTGGCCTTTTGAGCCTTGTTGGCTGCCTTGGCCTCCTTGGCCTCCTTGGCCTTTCGAGTCTTGTTGGCTTCCTTGGTCTCCTTGGCCTCATTGGCCTTATTAGCTTCTTTGACACCGGTCTTATTGACATCTTGTAAGTCTTTTGCCTCCTTGGCCTCCCGTTCCTTCTTTGTCTTCCTTGTCTCATAACCAGGGGCATTATTGGGTTTTTTGGCCTCCTTTGCCTTTTTGGCCTCCTTTGCCTATTTGGCCTCCTCTGCCTTTTTGGCCTCCTTTGCCTTTTTGGCCTCCTCTGCTTCCCGTGCTTCCGTTGAATTTCCAGAGTAATACATGGGGTCATCCGCATCGTCGTATAACAAACACATTTCGTCAGTCAATGTTATGTATATATGGTACAATATACCGTATAGATCTAATTTATCTAGTTGTGTTTGCCGGACTCTTTGTACGAGATAATTATATGTTTTGCATGCAAATTGCTGTATGTGTAATGGTAGGTGTTCTGGGGAGTATGTGTTCACATTGGCTGTGGTTATTGGTTCAAAGTTGTCTAGAATTTCATTGTAACACGATATGAACTTTTCAAACCCTTCCTTATCCTCCTGCTCTCTCCCCACTTTTTCGCTGCGCAGTGTTTCGAG
The DNA here is from genome assembly GCA_013435795.1 of Chlamydomonas sp. ICE-L. NCBI lineage: Eukaryota > Viridiplantae > Chlorophyta > Chlorophyceae > Chlamydomonadales > Chlamydomonadaceae > Chlamydomonas > Chlamydomonas sp. ICE-L. Next base: position 15,163,106 of record JACBWV010000552.1, read on the forward strand.
TTCTGCGTACAAAAACTGCGAATCCTCTGTGTGTGCATCTCTCAAGTTCTGCATTTTTTCTATACACTTTTCATTCCACTCTTCTTCCATTTTTTGCATTTCCTTATCAAACTCTTTTCTTAGTTTTTTAATTTCCTTGTCCAATTCTTCTTCAAAGATGGTGTTCATCATATCACACGCCTTGGCGAGGGGAGGCATTTTTTTTATATGTTGGCGGAAAAAAAATTGCCGGCAATCTGTCAATTACAATTTGTTCTTCTTGCCAACAATGAAGATGGGGTCAAGGTACACACGGGACAGGTTGCCCAAGATAATGCCCATAAGGGTGTGGAATCCTAGAATCACATCGGATGCGGCCTTGCTGCCCATGATCAGACACTTGCCACTAGAAAATGCAAAAACAGTGGCAGTCCCAATCTTCATCCTCATTGCCGGATGCAGCTCGACGTTGAGGACGACGCTATGCCCGGCCTCCTTGCAGACGGTGTAGAGCTCGTTGAGGTGTTCGTGTTGAACCTCGCGTTGACCATGGACACCCTTGGGTCTTTCACTTGGACTGACGCTACCCTGAAGACTGTCTTGAGGATGTGCTTGTACAGGTGCATGAGGACCTGCACGTCTTTGTGCGACTGTAGTCCGTTCATCTGCACCTTGGTGTTGTTGAAGATCTTCATGACCTTGATGTTCTTCCCTTCAGCACTGGACTTGGTGGTCTTCAAGATGATGCTATTCTTCATCCTCTTGTAGTCCTGGCGCACAAACTTGTAGCTCGACTCGGCGTTGAGGGATGACATGACCCGGTCTTCGTCGTCCAAGAACTTGGCCATGAAGTTAGGATGCTGTCCGAAGCTCCCCGCCTCCGGGTCCACGTTGAGGGTGATAGTGTATACTATGAGCTCCGAAGGATCCAGGGGTGCATAGTCGGAGCCCACTGGGAACTCAAATGAAACAGCGGCAGGGGCATCGGGGGAAGAGCGGTCAGAGGGGTCAGGGAATGAAGGAGATGGCATGCCTTGGAAGTCAAAGAAATCCATGGCGGCAGCAGCAGAAGGGTCAGAGGGGTCAGTGAATGCAGAAGATGGCATGCCTTGGAAGTCGAAGAAATCCATGGCGGCAGCAGCAGAAGGGTCAGAGGGGTCAGTGAATGCAGAAGATGGCATGCCTTGGAAGTCGAAGAAATCCATGGCGGCAGCAGCAGAAGGGTCAGAGGGGTCAGTGAATGCAGAAGATGGCATGCCTTGGAAGTCGAAGAAATCCATGGCGGCAGCAGGAGAAGGGTCAGAGGGGTCAGTGAATGCAGAAGATGGCATGCCTTGGAAGTCGAAGAAATCCATGGCGGCATCAGGAGAAGGGTCAGAGGGGTCAGTGAATGCAGAAGATGGCATGCCTTGGAAGTCGAAGAAATCCATGGCGGCAGCAGCAGAAGGGTCGGCATGGGCAGTGAATGCAGAAGATGACATGTCTTGGAAGTCGAAGAAATCAGGGGCGGTGGCGGCGTCAGGAGGGGCAAAGGGATCAAACATGTCTTGGAAGTCGAATGAAGATTGGGCAGCTAGGACAGCAAATGCAGAAGGTGGCATGTCTTGGAAGTCGAATGAAGATTGGCCAGCAAGGGCAGCAAATGCAGCAGGTGACGACATGTCTTGGAAGTCGAAGAAATCTTGGGCAGCAGATGGGGGGTCAATGGCAGACGAAGGCATGAGATCGTCGGTTCTGTAGGAGAGAGTGTTCATCTTGTTGAAGATGATATGAATATGTATGTGTGTTGGGTATTTATAGCCCTGTTCGGTGGCTGCTATTGGGGTTTGGGGTTTGGGGGTTTGGGGGTTTTGGGGTTTTGGGTTTTTTGGGGTCTTTTTTGTGTTCTGCCCTAGCTGCTAATCAATTAAAGAAAGTGTGTGTTATTTTCTGTACGATGTACATTTTACAGCATTTGAACAAAACAATGGCTATTTCTAGAAATGGAAGTTATTACGCAGTCAGCTTCAAGAACTTGACTTCCATCCGACACGTGTTGTTACATGCCGATCACGAGTCCCCTCTAGCCCATGTATTGAAGAGCGACAACATCGTCATCAAGAAGTCGATAGTTCAGAATCCTACCATGATGACACCACCACCATGTCTGAAGTATGTGGATCACGACGAGTTCTACATGTATCCGTATAAACACATGGTATTGTTGTCACCAACAAGATAGACGACGAGGACAATGATTACATCACCCTCAACTGCCATGTATTCGACCCCTATTTCGACCCTGAATTGAGTCGAGTATCTCTGAGCGATCAGTTTGACAAATGGTAGATGTTGTTAAAAAACCCTTCTTCTTCTCTCATTTGCTTGTCCATTATTTTTGCAATCTTGGCATCTCTCGCCACGACGCCCTCCTCTGTGGTGATTCGAACAATGTTTTTGACATTTTCCTTGTCTTTTATGACGTCTTCATTCGAGGACGATATGATGGGTGTTGTTTTGGCCTCGATCCTAGATATTACAAATTCCTTCTTTTTATCTTCCGGCATTGTCGTTGCTAGACCGAACACTGTCTTGTTCAAAAAATATTCTAGTAGAACAAAACACCAAAATATTGTGACCAGCCATATTACAATCGTCCAAAATAGCTCTAGAATCGCTATCAACACAGGGAGCCGTATGATGCGCTGGATAGCCGTGAATGAGCGCATCCATGCAAACACGGGCATGATGACAATTTCTAACATCTTGGTGATCGCCTCCTTGGTTGCGACGCCGATGGTGAAGCCCGCTGCAGCGATGATCACGCCATTACTAAAAACAAACTTTTGCAAGTCCATGTATGTTTTTTCAAAAATGTTTCTAGAGAAATCCATCACTACTATATATATAACAACTATGAATTTTAGCAACAACCCACAGAGTGCTTATAATGGGATGATGAGCGGGCATCGAAACATGTTCTTATTGTCGAGCGTTGCCATAGCGATGATCGGTTTTGTAAACAAAAAATACAACAGCGTCATGATCAACGCAGCCGTATCAGTCATTTTCATTATAGCCGCATACATCTGGATACAAACAACGCTCGACTTCGAGTACTACGTCCAGCACAACGACTTCCCAACACACAGCTACAGGTTTTGCATGTATTACAAGCATTGGAAATACATGGCATACGTGTACGCAGTCATCCTAATCATACTGGCAGCCTATTCATTTTACTCGCTCCTAGCCGCGAGCGGGTCGTTTGTTTAGGATTTGTAGATTCATGACCTTGGTCTCCTTCTTCATCCCTTCCAGCTTGTCGCTGTCGTAGAAATAGCCCGTCTCCTCGTGGATGTTCTCGATCATCTCATCTCGAGTGGGTCCCCGCTTGCGAATCCTCTCCTTAAGCCGGATGCATACTGAGTTGTCGTTGGCCAATATTTCAGTATGTCCTGTCGCCCTGAGCGACTCTTGTATCTTGTCCTCGACCACTTTTTTCTCCCTGTTCATCATCCCGAGCTTCCTGCGGGCTTCCTTGGATTCATCTCCCAGCTCGATGTATCGTGCGATTAGTGCGTCCATCTTGAAATTATGTTGGAGACGTCTCACTTTATACGGATTCCACTTGATTAAAATAGACACTTTATATAAAATGTCTTATATATATACAACCAATGGCAGATACTAACGTTGACATATCCTCCGTATTTCTTCTGAGCAAAAACAACTCTACACCATTGAATGAAATCATCCACTATGTGCCACTGGACATCAATGAAGTGCAGACGCTCGTGCCAGCGGGAACCGATATCGACAAGACCTACATGGTTCTGTTCAGCGACGGCTCTCTGCTCATCATTAACAGTGTGAGTTTGATGACATCCATATATGTCGCATCTACAAAGACCATGTACCTGATGACCCAAATCAATGGGTACGAGCCGGGATCCCCCTTTGTGATGTCTTGCTCAAGTTTTGCCGCGGACCTTGTCTTTGCTAGGAACCCCGATTCTCTCAGGGGGTACATGGCGCATCCTATCGATGCCGGAGTCGAGATGCAGGTGTTGATGATCATTTAAAAGAAGTTTTTTGTTTTTTGCTTTTTGTTTTTTGTTTTTTGTTGTGTGCTTACATATTGACAAATTTGACAACGGTTGCCATGATTAGATACATTGTAAATGCCATCACACACAGCATTATGCATTCAATGACCTGTACGTTGCGGCAACACAAGCATTTCCGCTCAACTGGTGTTGACGACGCTAGCATGGGCGGGAGAGCGAGAACGTATTCTATATCTTCCAATGTCTGTTCCATGTAGAAAATGTTGACCTTGACCTCGTCGAGTCTTGCAACCACCTTCGCAACCCCGTTCTCTTCGACAGCTCTTTCCAACGCACTATGTCTGGTATTGTCGTCGGACTCCACCGCGTATCCATAGTGTCGCAGGCTGATTGTGTCGGATGCCATTGTTATTGATTGGATGTATGGTATGGTCTTTTTATACCAATTTCATTTTTATGAGACAAAAAAGAAGTTTCCTTTTTCTTTTTCTTTTTCTCCGTTACCCCGGCTGTTTGATTGTGATCACATACTGGACTTGACAACGTTGGTCAGTGTTGACAGAATGATGTTAATCATGCCGACATCCTTGCCAAGAGTGGCGGCACAGAGCTTGTCGTTGAGCACTTGCATGCACTCGGCAAATCCCTTCTTGTTTTTGCAGTTTTTGCAACCACACTCCGCTACTGGCGCTACTGGCGCTACTGGCGCTAGCTCCTGAGCGGGCAGAAGTGGTTCATCGGATGCGCGCGCTAGGATGTATGCGATGTCCTGTGTCGTCTGGTCGATGTAACGGATGTTGACCTTGAGCTCCTCGAGCCTGGCAAGCACTTGTGTACTCCCGAACTTGGCGATGGCTCTTTCCAAGGCGCTGTATCTGTTCAAGTTAGATGATGCCATGGCATACCCAAAGAGACGGAGACTGATTGTGTTTGAGCTCATTATTACAAGTGTGTAGTATGTGTGTTGTTTTGATGTAGGTTGGACTTTTTATATCCATTTCCTTTTTTTATTGTCGGATTATTTTCTTTTATCTGGTGTCTAAAATTTATTTGAACAGATTTGAAATGGATGATTCCACATCATCCCAAAAGCGCTGATCAAATTGGATGTGTGTTTCCTGCGATTCACCCATATAACTCTCAACATGTACTGCGTGTCTCGTGCCGAATATCGCCATATATGCATGGACTTGTACTAGCTCATACTCTGGCACACCCAAGAACTTGTTCATCCTGTTTTTGATCTCCACAACACTCCCGTCTGCGGATAGACCGTCATGTCTCCCGCCGATTCTTATGTCAACATTGTTAATTGTGAACAAGTGGTGTGCTACAAACTTGTCGTTTTGGGTGATATTCATGTTGTTCTTCTTCGACGTGTTTTGCCGAATGTGCTCTTCTTCTTTGATCCCTTGTTTCTTGTATAGTTCGCTCCTGACATGTTTCCATATGTCATCGTCATTGTATTTGGTTGCTAGATCGTCCAGAACTTTGTTCAGTTGCACGGCATCTTCGTATTGACTTTCGAGGATTCCATTGACATATGACTGAGCATCCGTATCCATGTTTTTGATTTTTTCGATGCACGTTTCCTCGAACGTTTTATAGTTTGTGCATTTTCTGATTGCGCAATATTCTTTGATCATTTCCTTTTGGTCTACATATTTGTGCTTCCCGATGCATCCTGCTAGTTTTGACGCAAAGATTGTGATGGTGTCCCCCGTGTCGATCAACCAGCTGGTTCTGTTCATTGTTCTTGTCGTGTTAAGATTACATTTGCTCATCTTTAATCATTTTTTTGTGTGCCGCCCCCCCCCCCCATGTTGAGCAAAGCATTAGCGTTTTGAAAGCGAAAGGCTTAAGGCCAGCATTACCCTTTTAATGAAATGTTGTCCAAATCTCATCGCCTTCATTCACATTGTCGTCGACCTTATTCTTCTCCTCATTCGTTTCCAACCTTCGCAATGCCTAAACCTCAGTTTACAATGTCTGATCTAAAAGCTAGCATCCCAGCGCATCTTTGGGAGAAGGATACAGCCAAGTCACTAGGGTTCTTGCTACGCGACACCATTGCCTTTGCGACCCTATCTACAGGCGCCGTCGCTCTGAATGCATGGTACCTATGGCCGCTGTATTGGGTCCTGCAAGGATCGCTGTTTTGGGCCATATTCAACATAGGCCACGACTGCGGCCACGGCAGTTTCTCAAACAACAAGCGGTTGAGCACCGCGATCGGTCTCATCACCCATAGCTTCCTCATCGTCCCTTTCCACGGTTTCCGCAAGATCCACAAGATCCACCATACCTTTCATGGCCATCCTGAGAAGGACGAGTCCTGGAAGCCTTTGCCAAGGTCTGCCCCAGGTTGGTTGACTCGTGCCAAATTGTTGTTCCGTACCAAGCTCCCATTTATGCTTGTATCCTTTCCCTTGTACCTATGGTTTCCTGTTTCCCACTTTGACCCCGGTAGCAAGTTCTTTGCCGCCGCCGACAAGGGCCTAGTTCTCGTCTCCAACGCCTGCATACTAGCGTTCCTTTGCATACTATGTCGGGCCACACACGCGCTTGGCGCATGCACCATGGTCAACCTGTAAGTTGCGCCTTATATAGTATTCAGCTCGTGGTTGTCCACCGTGTCCTACCTACATCACCATGGCGCCTCTGCCCCGCACCGCATACCCTGGTACCGAGGCGAGGAATGGAGCTACTTGCGCGGTAGCCTGTCGACAGTTGACCGCTACTACGGTGTCTTCAACGAGCTGCACCACAATATCGGTACGCACGTCGTCCACCACTTGTTCCCCCAGATCCCGCACTACAACTTGGCGGCTGCCACGGAATGCGTCAAGCCAGTTCTAGGGCCATTCTACCGGGAACCAGAGAAGTGCAGGGGCTGGTTCCCGACGCACCTCCTTAAGCCCCTGATTACAAGTTTATCGAATGACCCTTACGTTCCTGCGTCTGGAGACACAGTGTTTTACGATTAAAATCGCGCGGTTGATTGATATTAAGAGTATATAATACAACACAATATGGTCAATGATTGGGCAGTCAGCACAGCCGGGGCTCATTGGTTGGTGAACACCAATCATTGGCATGATTCTGATTTGGAATCGACTAGTATGTATTTCGATCTTAACAAAGCACAAGACCTCGTGCCACCAGAAGACTATCCCACACAAAGAACTCCAGACTTTCCAGGAAACGAGCCAATCGCATATGACGCAAAATGGATGGACCATGTGCGAGGCCGTCACATCGTATTGAATATTGCAAATGGCACCGCAGTTATATTAAGTACGAATACTAATGAAGGATTGTTTAGGAATGAACGAAACATTTTGTACAACATGGTACATGTAAGCAGCGATAATTACCATATCAAACTTGGGATGTCGTGTAACCCTGCTAAAACCGTTACCATTGTCAGGGACCTCCTCAATCCCAAGGGATTCGCCACGTTCGACGGCCTTTCGTACACTAGTTGCAGGGTGCTAGATGGTTACTTCACTTAATATTGTTATACCTCTACATAATTTTGTGGACTTATTTTAAAGTTGTCATGTCCAGAGACATCATTTCAAAAGCCATTTCCGATTCCAAAGTAGATAGGTTTGTATCAGAAATGTACACAGGCTCATCGACAATCATGAACAAAACACGTAAGCGCTATTTCATAATCAGGTTCGGACAGGGCCCCGACGAAGAAGAAATTATAAGGCAGATTGCTGGGAATCACGGTATATATAGGCTGACCGATATCAATCTCGAGAGATACACGAAGATGGTCATAGGGAGCATACGAGTTCCGGACACGAATACGAATAACGAAAAGGTGCTAACTTGTAACATTGGAGGCACAACTACAACATCGAGTACGAAGAAAAGGGACAAAGATATGTTGTCTAAATATTGCATGGTGTACGGGTCGACTACCAATTTATCGGACAGGGTGTTGCAAAAAGCGTTCGACAGAGAAGACGATATTGTGTGGGAAACGGATGGTAGCGATGTTGCAAAATGCATCGCGTACATTAATACGGCTAGAGACGAAGGTTACATAATCGACTTGTTCATTCAATGTGTTCAGGACCTGAAAATAAATTCCCGGAATTCAACTAACAACCGGCACTTCCCAGAGATTGCTAAACTATGTGATTCAATGTACATTTTCGGGAACAAAGGCAATTTTTTTTTTTTACAAGATAAAACAAAGGGAGAATCTAGATCAGCATCTGCAGCAGATCTAAGTTTTTTGAAGACAACGGGTATGTTCGCCCCGATTTGGGAGGTCATAAAACATGCTTCCCGGACCAAGAATATGCATCGGCTCGCCGGTGGGGGGGCGAAAAATAAATTAACAAAGACGGGGAGGTATATCAAACAGAAGGCGGTTTACACAGACTCAAATGGTGAAGAATATATCCGAATGAAGAATACAGAAGGACGTTTCGAATTTGCAGCCATCAGCTCCGGGTCTATCTGAATCGGCACTTTCGGCATCCGTAGAAGACAATCATGCGCTTGATGCATTGACCAAAGGCAACCACAGTGCAGTCCGCGCGGTTGCACTTGGGACAAGGGACGTGAGCCGCTCCTCGGGTGTCGTCCAAGTAAAACATAGGTTCCAGCACTAGGTCATCACAGATCTCCATGTTTAGAGGCGGGGGTAATGGTAGAGTATTGCGAGCGATGGTGGTTAATATAGGGGTGTGCTTAGGGTTCATCACGCAAATAAAAACATATTATTTAATTTAGTATGGTGGATGACGAATACAGAAACAGGATCATTATTGGACTCATAATTTCTCTGATTTGGTTCATGGCTGGTATGCTCGCTTTTATATGGAGCATTCTCTGTTTCGGAAAATCTGGGAGCATGGGCGATAATGTCATAGGACTCCTAGTGGCCCTGTTTCTTGGCCCTGTGTACTTCATTTATTATGGCCTGAAAAAGAGCTATTGTATGCCCTTGGTAAATACCGCAACAAATTCCTGATCAACACAATGCGTTGTCTCGACGAGAGCTCCAGACCGATTCAATCCGTTTATATGGACCTTGACTACATTCTCATCCGTGGCCCACTTGGCAAATATTGAATCACAATCGGGTGAACTACGAAGAAAGATACCAACGAACCCATCTGGGACGAGGTCGGTTGGTACAATATACTTGTGAAGCGCCAACATTTCGTCAAATTGGATGAGCCGGAGAAAGCTGATATGCTCGACACTTGGTGTTGATTGAATACGAGCAAAAGGCGATGTTTCTTTATTAAACATTCCCATCAGTTCGGGCGAAATATATTTCCTAGCTATGTCAATGACTGGGAGAGCCATGTTTAGTGTATAAAATACTACATAACAAGTGTTCCTAAATCATTTTTTTAGAGCGTTTAATGAATCTTCTTGTTGTCATTTGTAGCCAATTGGATTTATAAACGCTATTTGATGTCTTTATGCGGCTTATAGGTTCGTCATTTTTTAGAACAAAGCAAGGGTCCCGGCGACTCTTGCTCTTTCTTGGCAGCTCGTAGAGGTTGCCCACATTGCGCGTCTTCCAGTTTACAAATGGCTTCATCTCGTCGTCTTTGTGTCCTTTTTGTATTGAGTAAATCCTAATTTGATTCATAATACTTTTGCGTGTATATCTGATATGAGCTTTTCCCTTTTTCTATACACTTTTGCTGTACTTTATCCTTGTCATATGTCGACATTTCAGGTTCAAACTTCAGAACACTGCAAATAATTGTAAGAACCTCATCAGTCAGATTGGCGTGGGCGTGTTTTGTAAAAAGCGCTTCAAAACGCTCATTGAGCATTTTATATTTCATCTTATTTATTGTATTAACAGCCTTTTTCTCAGTTGTAGCTTGCATATTGTTTGCATTTGCCATATTAATTAATACATATGCTCATTTTTTTAAGTGAAAATACTTAAGGATAGCGCAGCTATTGATATCAGTTCAATAGACGATAGAAAAATGATTGAATGCGCACCTACTAAAACACACATTAATAACAATAGCTACAAGAAATCCTTAAATGCTTTCCATCACTCAAAAGAAGAGCTAAATAAAAACAAGACACCAAGAGATGCCTGGATCATCTCGGCAGACTCCAATCCACACAATGCAGCTAAATGCTTCTCCTGGTTTTCTGACGAAGAATTAGATGTTTTCTTCGACACGCACGCGAGCTGTCTAGAAAACACGCCCCACTTTTATGAAGTCATCCCGGACAAGAAAACGACACCTGTATACATGTGTATGGATATAGATAGACAGATTGACCCAGCTGACCCTATGATTGATGACACTGAGTTCGTCGACATTTTTTCCAATAAATTCACACTTTTCATCAAACAAGTGTACAATCACGATATTGTCATGAAACTAGGAACAAAATTCCAAGTGTCCACATCGCATTCACCCACCAAATTCTCGTGTCACATCAAAATTGATGTAGAATGCAACAACCTACTCGCAGTCCAACAAATTGTTGTGAACTTCCAAAGGTACCTCCTCTTGAACATATACAATACGCCCGAGGAAATACAAATGTTCACATACTATGACAAGGACAATCTCAGAAGTGTCATTGATAATGCTATTTACTCGAATTTCAGGTCATTTAGAATCCTGTACTCGGCCAAGTTCAAAAAAGACAAATGGAACCCACTCATACCATGGGGGACATCATCAACACGAATTCAAGACCATCTAGTGTGCATTCATGACCCCGAATACAACGGGTTCCCAGGAGTTGTGTTGCCATACATTGAAGCAGATATCAAAACTGACACGATACTCATCAATCACACTCATTTATCCATTAGTAACATCAATAGCATCCCGCTAGAAAGACACGATCTAAACGTGACAACACTAGATAAGGAAGCTATAGAAACCGCCAAAAAGCATATCACGGACACATTCAAGAAATGCACAATAACCAGTTGCAACTGTATTGCACCACATGTCTACTCATTTTACACACAAGGAATACCATGCCCATACTCAAATGTGGTCAAATCTTCGGCCATGAAAAACATCAAGAAGCTTGTCATAAGCATTGCCCCATCTAGGGCTGATGTATACCAAGATTGGCTCAGCGTGGGTTTCGCGCTAAAAAGCATTGGCGACGAACTGCTAGAGACATGGATAGACTTTAGCAAGCAAAGCCCGAAGTTCAACATAGATGAATGCCACAAGAAATGGAACGGCATGGAGAAGGACAGAGGCATTACATGTGCTACCCTGCATAAAATGGCCAGAACAGACACCCCGTCTCTCGCATTCAAGAACACCATTAAAGGGGCTAAGCAAATTCACGACGGCGGATACATTGAATACCATCACCACAAGAAGTTGCTAGTCATGAAGTGTAACAATCCAGACTGCAAATTAGCGCAATGCACTGTAGACAAGGTGATAAAATTACACGTTTTAGGAGATACAATTAGATCACTACACTCCATGTCCAACAGTGTTAGTCTGCACGGAAAACACGACATCATACAATGGGACCAAGTGTATGATCAAGACAGTATGAGAGACTACCCACTACACCCCCCTATTGTGTGTATCAGAGGACAAATGGCAGTCGGGAAAACCAAAGCGATCCTGACCCTGTTTGACAAGGTTATACAACCTGAAACGAGGTGTCTGGTCATCACATACGGCGTTTTATTGGCTTCAAAATATTCAGCTGAGTTTGAACAATATGGCTTCAAGTCGTATCAAGACATCAAAGGACCAATCAAAGAAGACAAGTTCGTGATATGCCTAGATTCACTATACAGAATAGACTGCAGCAATTTCGACTATGTTATTGTTGATGAAGCAGTATCCGTTTTGCTTCACATGAACAGCGACGTCATGCAAGAGAGATCAGCAGTCACTGTCGCATTGGAAGAAGTGCTAGTAGCAGCCAATAAGTTATACTTCCTAGATGCGTGTGTTGACCACGAGATAGTGTATGACGCAGTAAGATACATAGAAACAATCAAGCATAGTAAAGCAATGTGGATCAAAAACACTTATCTTCGCCCAAATGGAAGGGATGCAATAGTGACAAGAGCTACCTCAAAAGTCTATAGCGAAAAACTCATTGATAGTGCAATCAACAAGGTATTAGATCTCCTCGGACAAAATAAAAAGGTTGTAGTAGCAAGCAACACCAAGTCATTTGCTCACAAAGTACAAGAGGTTATCACAAAATAACTAGGAGAATAAAAAAATGTGGTGATTCACACAAGGGACACTGACAAGAAACTTCTGAAAGACGTGCAAAATCTATGGAAAACTGCAGACTGTCTCATTTACAGCCCGACAGTAGCTGCAGGAATTTCCTTTGAAGATATCAATTTTGACTCGTTAGTTGGATACATGGAAAATGGTTTCAAAACACCCGCCGTAGATCTTACACTGCAACAACTGTTTCGTGTCAGAAACTTGACAGACGGGAACATGTCATTGTACATTAATGATGTAATGGAACTCAATCCAGACGAGTATCCAATCAACAGTGATGCAATAGATAATTGGCTAGCCAAAGATGCAAAATCAGTCACACGATACTACCCTGATCACTCTGTTTCTTCAGAGTACGTTGATACTATTGTCAACAAAGATTGCGGTTCATTCAAGATTGAATATGATACAGAGAGACTATCTTACAGCATTCTCAGAGGGATCATTTGCAACAAGTCCCTTCTGCATTTTTCTCAAATACTCATCAACACTCTCAAAAACGATTATGGTATCCAATCAGAGGAGCATATTATGACAGACGCAGATGATACCCCTAAGCACGAGATTGATCCAAACAAGGGGGCAATCATATTCACACCAGAGCTAGTGATTGATAAAAAGGCATTCTTGGAACTAGAAGATAAAAATACGAGAGACGAGGTTTCGTTAACCACCGTAGAAAGACACGATCTAAACGTGACAACACTAGATAAGGAAGCTATAGACACCGCCAAAAAGCATATCACGGACACATTCAAGAAATGCACAATAACCAGTTGCAACTGTATTGCACCACATGTCTACTCATTTTACACACAAGGAATACCATGCCCATACTCAAATGTGGTCAAATCTTCGGCCATGAAAAACATCAAGAAGCTTGTCATAAGCATTGCCCCATCTAGGGCTGATGTATACCAAGATTGGCTCAGCGTGGGTTTCGCGCTAAAAAGCATTGGCGACGAACTGCTAGAGACATGGATAGACTTTAGCAAGCAAAGCCCGAAGTTCAACATAGATGAATGCCACAAGAAATGGAACGGCATGGAGAAGGACAGAGGCATTACATGTGCTACCCTGCATAAAATGGCCAGAACAGACACCCCGTCTCTCGCATTCAAGAACACCATTAAAGGGGCTAAGCAAATTCACGACGGCGGATACATTGAATACCATCACCACAAGAAGTTGCTAGTCATGAAGTGTAACAATCCAGACTGCAAATTAGCGCAATGCACTGTAGACAAGGTGATAAAATTACACGTTTTAGGAGATACAATTAGATCACTACACTCCATGTCCAACAGTGTTAGTCTGCACGGAAAACACGACATCATACAATGGGACCAAGTGTATGATCAAGACAGTATGAGAGACTACCCACTACACCCCCCTATTGTGTGTATCAGAGGACAAATGGCAGTCGGGAAAACCAAAGCGATCCTGACCCTGTTTGACAAGGTTATACAACCTGAAACGAGGTGTCTGGTCATCACATACGGCGTTTTATTGGCTTCAAAATATTCAGCTGAGTTTGAACAATATGGCTTCAAGTCGTATCAAGACATCAAAGGACCAATCAAAGAAGACAAGTTCGTGATATGCCTAGATTCACTATACAGAATAGACTGCAGCAATTTCGACTATGTTATTGTTGATGAAGCAGTATCCGTTTTGCTTCACATGAACAGCGACGTCATGCAAGAGAGATCAGCAGTCACTGTCGCATTGGAAGAAGTGCTAGTAGCAGCCAATAAGTTATACTTCCTAGATGCGTGTGTTGACCACGAGATAGTGTATGACGCAGTAAGATACATAGAAACAATCAAGCATAGTAAAGCAATGTGGATCAAAAACACTTATCTTCGCCCAAATGGAAGGGATGCAATAGTGACAAGAGCTACCTCAAAAGTCTATAGCGAAAAACTCATTGATAGTGCAATCAACAAGGTATTAGATCTCCTCGGACAAAATAAAAAGGTTGTAGTAGCAAGCAACACCAAGTCATTTGCTCACAAAGTACAAGAGGTTATCACAAAATAACTAGGAGAATAAAAAAATGTGGTGATTCACACAAGGGACACTGACAAGAAACTTTTGAAAGACGTGCAAAATCTATGGAAAACTGCAGACTGTCTCATTTACAGCCCGACAGTAGCTGCAGGAATTTCCTTTGAAGATATCAATTTTGACTCGTTAGTTGGATACATGGAAAATGGTTTCAAAACACCCGCCGTAGATCTTACACTGCAACAACTGTTTCGTGTCAGAAACTTGACAGACGGGAACATGTCATTGTACATTAATGATGTAATGGAACTCAATCCAGACGAGTATCCAATCAACAGTGATGCAATAGATAATTGGCTAGCCAAAGATGCAAAATCAGTCACACGATACTACCCTGATCACTCTGTTTCTTCAGAGTACGTTGATACTATTGTCAACAAAGATTGCGGTTCATTCAAGATTGAATATGATACAGAGAGACTATCTTACAGCATTCTCAGAGGGATCATTTGCAACAAGTCCCTTCTGCATTTTTCTCAAATACTCATCAACACTCTCAAAAACGATTATGGTATCCAATCAGAGGAGCATATTATGACAGACGCAGATGATACCCCTAAGCACGAGATTGATCCAAACAAGGGGGCAATCATATTCACACCAGAGCTAGTGATTGATAAAAAGGCATTCTTGGAACTAGAAGATAAAAATACGAGAGACGAGGTTTCGTTAACCACTGAAGAGATGCAGCAGATGCTGATATACACAATGAGATGCAAATGGCAAGTAGGTATGGAACATGTAGATTAAAAGTTCACTGACCATTTTGTTGGAAAACTATATGCTGACAATCATGATAAAATATATATGCTCTACAAATGTTTGAGATTCACGGACACCTTAAACTATACTGAACAAGAAAACCAAGAGAGATTCAAATCCAAAATGGATCATTTGTTGAATTGCAAGGACTTCAATATATCATTGTAAAACGACAAGAGCCGTGCCTACTTTCAAAAGCTGATTCAGGGTCAAAGAGTTGTACGTGTTATACTCGGCAAGTTCGATACAAGATCATGGCTTGACGGGGGAAAACATGTTATGAAAACGAAACACATTGCAGATAGGATGAGGAACTATCTCAGATCACTAAGTAAAGACGAGTTTGACGATTTCATGGATGCGTTCAAAGACCGCAAATTGACTCGTGAAGAATTCGTCGCCGCAGACAATAGGAGAATGGTTAGCATTGTTAAACATGTCATGACTAGTGTATTTAGTCTACAAATGGGTGTGTGTGACCGAGGGTCAAGAAACAATAAGCATGTTTCGTACAACAATTCGACTAAGCTCATTGAGACACGAAAATGGCACATGTTATGTACTAGGTACAAATCAAGTCTTTTCATAACCGCTAATAATGACGACAGTGGACCACTTGTAGAAGAATTTGATGATATCGAAGGTTGACTTTCCATCCACATACAATTTGTGTCCGTTTTTTCCCCCTATCATCTGTAGTCCGCTTGAAAACAAAAACGGACACAAAAAAACATTTTCACAGCCGAGAGTAAGACACAAACAAAAAAACAAAAGTGGAGGAGACCACTCAAAATCAAAACAGGGGGGCTTAAGGACAATCGTCGTTTTGCCCTTTTTCAATTTGGCATCTAGTAAGAAAAACCGATACCCAAAACTGAAAATCGAGCAAATCGTCGTTTTTATGGGCGTTTTCGTGTGAAAACGTTCTCGAGTAAAAAGTTTAAAGCGCTTGTTCGGGGATTCGAACCGAGTACATATGGATTTGAGAACGGTCATATGCGACATGCACCTCAAATCGCCAAAAAGCGCAGACGTCGACCATTTCCGACCATGAGATCGAATTCCCGTCCAATTCCGCTCATGGATCCGTCTTCCGACTCGCGCTTTCACCCCTGTCACAAGTCATACCCTCAGCAGATGCCAAATTACCAATTTGATAACTCAATTATATCATTGAAATATATTTATTCTTTTTTCAGAACCCTCTACGACCCTGTGAAAAAAACGATATCGAGTAAAAAGTGAAAAGTGAATGTTCGGGGATTCGAACTGTACCCAATGGATTTGAGAGCGGTCATATGCGACATGCACATCAAAACGCCAAAAAGCACAGTTGTCGACCTTTTCCGACCATGGGATCGGACTCCCGTCCGTTTCCAACCATGGAATAGGTCGTCCGACTTGCGCTTTCAACCCTGTCACAAGTCATTTCGTGGACCGGATAATGAAATATGAAGTGTCCGGATTATGTATCGTTTCAAGTAGTAATCCTTCCATGGCCAACAAGATCTGAACAACTTGCAGTCTAGAATATACCTTGCAACCTCCTTGTCGCCTGAATTTAGTGAAAGGATCTTCCCCGCCAACTACACGCGTCGACAAGAAACTATCTAACGTCATTGGTATGTACAATTTGTTCACATTTATAAAAATGCGAGTTTTTAGACTGTTCCGTCAATTTTGAAGTATTTATCGTGTTTCGAAGCGGAATACAATCGTAATATATAAACAAATATATGGCACAGGACACCGGATTCCATCCGGGAAGACGTTATTTTAAATCTTCAACAATCAATGGAAAAAAAGAGTGTCCCTATCCTGTATGTCACCTCTTAATACTTGTCTCAACTGTTTCATCCACTTCGATTACAAAGGCCACTTCTGTTTGAACATAACAATGTATACAAATCATTCTACGCATCAAAACACTACGTGTGTCGACACTTGATGCATGTCAAGACCACTGTCATATCGAGTCCAGTTCGTCCTCCGTTTAATAGTCCCGCTCCATCGTTGCAGTTTGATTTTGCTGCTGCAACATAATATACACTCTGCCCACTCCCACACCCACATCCCTCACTCAGCACACTCAACCGCGAAAGTGTCCTTGTGCGACAACCAACAGCCTAACGATTCTATTATGTCCTTCCATACCAGCAAGAGAGAGTGCCCTCGTATGCCCAGTCATCCAGGTGTTGGAATGATCTAGTAGTACCCTCACCACTTCTGTATGTCCGTTTGAACTTGCAGCAGAAATGACCTTGCCATATACGCCCACCCTATAATCCGTCGATCTTAACAGCAGACGCACTACCTCCACATGCCCGTTTGCGCAGGCCAGAATGAGAGGTGCACCGTCTTGACAAACTGCAGTGTTTGTTTCCGCGTTCTCAGTGGTCAACAACACTCTAACAGTTTCAGCAAATCCGTTGCGACTTGCGCGGATGAGAGCCTCGTTCCGCTGGGTATTCGGATCAGCAGGGTTGACTTCTGCCTCAACGAGACACCGAACGATCCCTACATACCCCCGTCCACTTGCCTCTACTAGGGCTTGAGACTGTCTAAAGTCAGCTGCAGCTGGATGTTGCGCAAGTTCCATGAGGAATCTTACAACCCCCAAATGCCCGTGTCTACTTGCTACGATGAGCCCCTCGGAATTGATTTCATTGTCCCGGGTGTACAGCGCGCACGCGAGCGTCCTAACGATTTCTACGTTGCCCCTCTCGCATGCTTTTAGGAAAGCTTCGATGCTAGCGATTGCCGCGTTGTGGCGCGCGCTCAGCATAGATTCTACAGCATGAACATCATCATTATCTACTGCAAACATAAGAGGCTGGCTACGGTTGTAGTTTGCAGGAACGACCACACTCAGACCTGGTCCCAACACACCGGCCACAATCCCAGCCCGCACCGCCTGCCTGTTGGCCACGCCTGCATTGGACCTAACACCCATGAATGCTGTCACCAACTCGTCATGCAAAGCGACGATGGCCCAGCCCCGCGGCGGTGCGACGGTTCCCCTACCAGTCACTGATAAGATGGTTTCGTGCAAATTATTATCGAATTCCCCGCTAGCCCCAACGAGCATCTGTGGCAACATCACACAGCCATTAGACGTTAGGTGGTACACTGCGTCGCCAATGGAATGATGCCTCCTAATCAACAACTCCTTCAGAATCGGTTGAAAAGCTGCTAGCGCTGACTTACTAACCGTCCAAGGATATGTTTGACTAGGGTCATAGCTAGACACGTCAAATCTTTGAAATACCAAAGCAAGGGCATAATCCGGCTGTGTTTGCTTTACCTGCGTTTTGCCCTGTCCACGTCCACTGGCGCGCCCACGAGACGTCATCGGTACTGAATAGAGAAAGTACACGACTTAGAAATGAAGGCGGGATGGGGTGGTGACAATGATAGGAGGATTATCACAACAACTCTAGCATCTCGATGCCTGTGGCGTGGAGGATAGCTGTACTACGATACACTTCCCACGTGGCAGACGGTTCTACCACCGTCTTCAGCAGCCTGACAGTTTCCACAGCCCCGCGCTTCACACTGGCTACAACGGCCGCGCCTACATCGTCTTGTGTATTTTGGTAATGCGTTAACAACAGCGACACCACTTGGTGGTGACCTCGCGCACTAGCCGTTTCAAGCAGCGACCGCTGATGTGACGCGCGATCGTACCGCATCACGTCCTGAATCTGCAGCAACATCTTGGCTGTGTTCACGAAACCGTACCGGCATGCATACCACAGGGCAGAGCAGTCTTGACTGCGGAACTTGAAACCGCGACGTATGAGCCTTGCAACTATCCGCGCATTTCCCCGACTACGGGCCGCAGTGAGGGATTGTTCATCAGCCGTTGACACTTTCAACAACACACATACGACTCCTTCATGCCCCGCGCCACATGCTGCTTGCAGACACGTCTTGTATCGGTACTCGTGTTCACCCGTTTTAGAGAGCTCGTCAACAAGGAGCTGAACCACCCCGACATGCCCCTTCTGACTTGCTACATGTAGTGGGGAACACCCCTCATGCCATGAATTGTCTGCTTCAGCTGGCTGATCTACCTGTAGCAGCAGTAGCCTGACTATGCCTATGTGACCGCCAGCGCTAGCATGCCACACCGCCGCACTGTTCGCACTGTTCGCCGGCACACCCTTGCCAAGCAACAAACGAACAACAGGCTCATGCCCACCCCGGCTTGCCAGCGCAAAACCCAGATAATTGCGAGCATGTGCAAGGGCCGCGTTATCTCCGGGACGCAACAGTCGCTCAACCACCCCCACATATCCCAACCCGCAAGCAATTATGAGAGCCTCATGGTCCTCATCATCGGCCCTGGGGGGGTTCAACCCGGTTTCAAGTAGTTCACCTACCAAAGTCACGTCGCCTTGTCTACATGCTGCAAAAAGAGCAACTGCCCGGTGCGATGCTTCCCGCTTCTCTTCTCTGTTTACGGTTCTTTTGCACAGCCGTCCAAGAGGGGTTCGCGTGTCGGGGTTCGCAGGAAATTTTGTATCCGCCAGCAGCCTCTCGACTACCGACTCGTGTCCCCCTTCCCTCGCATGAAGAATCGGCGAGTTATATTGGCAGTTCGCTCTAGCACCTAATTCACGATGCTCTAGCAGCAGTTCAACAATCGCTACGTTGCCCACTTGACATGCGCCTATGAGAGCATCCCCCCGCCGACAAATCAATCCGAGTGCTTCACGCACCTCAACATCAGCCAGCATACTGGTAACTAAGGGGGTGTCCGCGTTTTCTATGGCGCACATGAACCGAACAGCGGCTCCCCCATGGAAAGCAATATGCTCGGTTCCCATCGCACCCCCGACAATCCCGTGCCGCAACTCAGCGCGCGGCCCAGCTCGCGAGTCGCTCGGTACGACACCATAAAACGCGGTGCGCATTTCATCCGACACAACATTCCTATGGCTCAGGAACAGTTCTAGTAAATCCTCATCAACAACCCTCCTCCCCCCTACTTCCTGCGATGTGACTACAAACTGACTGAGCATGACCGCATTCCCAGTAACGTGATGGCTAACAACGGAATCAATCGTATCGTGCCGAGTTCTCAACAGCCTGGGCATTTCGGGTCCAATCAACCGCAAAGTGCGCTTACTAACCGCCCAGGGAAAGCCGTTGTTGTTGAGTGCCGTGGCACCAGGTCCTAATTGCCTAGCATCCATCTCATAATGGCTGAATATACAGGATAGTACATCATCTGGAATGAAAACATCCTGGGACGGCGGCATTACGTCAAGTTACGTACCTAAGACAAGGCTGGCTCGGATGCAGCCCGTGAAAGGTTTCGCAAGACGTCCAGGCAGCCTACGACAGGTAGAACAGGATTACAAGTCAGTAGGTTGTGGATGTGATGAGTGGGGTGGGGATCCAACACGCGCAAAAAAGATCTGGTCAACAAGATAAATGTATGGTACAAAGAGATTTTTTGTTGTGTCTCCTCAAATATATGCCTTTTCAACAATAAAAATATAAAACAATTAAATATAGAGAAAAGAAAAAACCACTCTTTGTGGCTTTTGTTGATTTCAAGAAGGCTTATGATTGGGTCAACAGAGACTTGCTATGGGATTGCTTAGCAAGGCTAGGAGTCAAGGACCCCTATCTCAGTATTCTGAAGTCCATGTATAATCATGTTGTTTTCCAAGTTCGCCTACATGGGGACATTGGATCCTCCTTTCCATCCCTTGTAGGAGTTAAACAAGGAGACCCCCTATCCCCACTCCTATTCGGTCTGTTCATTGATAGAATTGAATCGTTCCTCCAATCCAAGCTCCCAAATGTAGGGGCTGAGCTTAGGGGAAAGATTCTGCAACTGTTACTTTTATGCTGATGACCTAGCTATAATGGCAGAATCCCCGGCAGATATGCAAGCGATGCTTGACTGCCTGAGAGATTTCTGCGAGGCTACTAAGATGGCTGTGAATATAAAGAAAACTGAGATTGTCGTTTTCAACAAACAATTCTGTGATGAGGCCCGCATGGATCCTGATTACAAATTTGTCTATGATGGAGCACAACTTTCTACAAAGTTATCTTTTATCTACTTGGGATCCCTCTTTGTGGATGGTGACTCAAGCAATCGTGCAAAAGCTGCTTTTTCTAGGATGCTCACTAAGGCCCAAAAGGCACACCACATGCTTCGTAGGCGATGCCATACTATGGAGATATACAATATTGATATTCTCACCCACCTGTTTGATTCTCTTGTACAACCTATCCTGAATTTTGGCTGTGAGGTGTGGGCTCCTTCTATTCTGAACAACACACTTATCTCAAATGACCATGCTTGTGAGAAATGGCATAGAGGTATACTTAAACAAATGTTGGGTGTTTGCCAATCTACTACATCTAATATTATCATGGAAGAGCTGGGTAGAACCCCGTTGTGTTTTGCTTGGCTTAAACAAGCTTTGCGCTTCTGGAACAAGACCATACATAAAGAACCTGAGGATCTCATTAGAATGGCTCTTGAGGAATCTTTTGACCCCAACACTGGCTGGGTTCATGACTTGCGTTGTGCTCTCCACAAGCTAGGATCCAGTAAAAACATCAACATTTTGGAGGCTGTCGATGTCGAAGGTATTATGTCTGAAGTTTTTGAGTCATGGAGGTTTAAGTACCCGAGTGACACCAATGCAGTTAGAGACATCCCTGATGAGAGAAGGGTTGGCTTTAAACGCCTCCGATACCAAAAATGGTTCGCAGCCAACAGCAATGATGAGAATGGCTTGATTCCCTTTACATCCGCCTTACATAAGCAGGATCAGATTCGTTCTATAGCACAGTTTAGAATGGGTTCCCATTGGCTGAACACAGAAAGAATGAGGGTGGTGGATAGAGCACACATCCCTCGCTCAATGAGACACTGTCAAATGTGTGGGTTCCAAAAAACTGAGGATGAAATGCATATGTTTGAGTGCCCTTTTTATAATGATATTCGCCTCCGCTACCAGAATCTGTTTACAGATATTTATAGGCATGTCCATGAGGATACCGACTTAACCGTATGGAATGTGGAATTCTGCGATTCCACATTCAGAACCTTTATGAATAGAAATGGCACTAAGTCTTTTTGGAGCAACCTAGCCGACTATCTTTCTACTTGTAGAAGAGCAAGACAGGAAGCCCTGGACTGCTTAGTGGCACCGTAATTTATTATCCCTTTTTTTTCTTCTTGAGACTTCTCATTTGTTAGCTTCTTACCTCCGCCACTGTAAGTGGTTGAGATCTGGGTCCTGCTCTAAGGGGTTTAATACCTACGCCACCAAAACGGTGGTTGGGAGTTTGGTTTGTTTGTCCTCGACACACCCCTGATGTAATGGGGTTTTTTGCTTTGTGGGTGCTTTTTCTTTTTGTTTAAAGCACAGAGTCTCATACACCCTCGCGGTGTCAAGTAGACTTTAACATGTAATGTAATGTAATGTAATGTAATGTAATGTAACAATAATCAGTAACGTGCAAACTTGTATGAATAGAGTACATACGATACATTTGCAAAATCTGGCCAAGAATATTGTTGAAAAGGCATGTATTTGAGGAGACACAACAAAATGAAAAAAAAAAATCGCTTTGTACCATACATTATTTATATAGCAATTCAATTCATTCAAGATGCACTGTGGGGACACGTTTACAGCTTGGTGTGTTGGGCTCATGCACCAAGCTGCAAACGTGTCCCCACAGTACATCTAATTCAATTGTATAATAACTAGTGTAGTTCCCCGGCATTACTGAGGAGGGGTATATGCGGGTGGGAAGCAGCTCCATATGTGGGTACCTACACGATAATTGGGCACTTTCCAGATTGAATGGGTCTGGAGAGTGGCCAATTATCGTGTAGGTACCCATATATGGAATTCACAGCTGTGTAAATGTGATTCAGGGTCAACCAGTAGCTTCCATCCAACTTCCGCGTACCCCCCATCTTCACCTGCAAATGTGCCACATGGCGATGTACCATTATTATTTTTCCTTTAACAGGACAGACATATAATAGCTCACTAGACAAGGTACCTTGGCGATACTTGGCCAAGCTCCAGGGTTCAGGCGCCTTGGAGCTTGGCCAAGTATCGCCAAGGTACCTTGTCTAGTGAAAGGATGAAACAGTACATGGAACAACAAGCATTACTTGTTATAATTGTTACTTGCCTGTTCAACCCTCCAATGAAGACCCACCACCAAGTTTTGGAAAAGGAGCTGACCGCAAAGTTCTAGGACAGGATGGCCACCGCACTGAAATGGAAAGGGTGTCCACCACACCTGTATGGAGACAAGGGTACAAAATGTGTCAGATGGGGAAAGAATGCTACTGTTACTGCCGCTCTGAAACCCCCATAGATCTTTTATTTCTGCAAATGCGAATCTGACCCCAGTACTGATCACTGGCCGATGTCACGTGAAACGGTTTCACAGGGGGTTAATTGTTCTCTAGACGCCTCAATTGAATTGAAGTCAGGAATATAGTTGGACATACAACACTTGATGAAGATAGGTCAGGAAGAAACCAGCTAGGCCAACGACATGATTTATAGGGTCCAGTCAACTTGTAACCCTGTGAACTTACTGTAAAGATGTAGTCATGTCCAGTTACACCAGAAAGGCCAAAGAGAAGGCTATGTGGGCTAGATCTATGAGGGTGAAGGGTCCAGGAGAGGACGTTCAAACCTACGAGTGGGATGGAGGACACATATGTGTCAGTTGTTGTAGTTGTGAGTATGATCTGGATGTTGACGCAAACTTGTTAGATGGCGTCTTAATCTAACGATCAAACAGCATTGAAAAAGACAGCAGCGCGATGAGAAGGGAGGTAGGGAGAGCTAGGGATTAGCTTACCAGTAATGGGCGTTCCTGCTTCCGAACGGATTTCCAATCTTACAATCACTTTTTGGGGGTCTTTTGATGCTTTTCAAATGCAATCTTACGATAAAAAACGTAAGATTGTAGTCAATTTTGACAAAATATGCTTGAAATGAGCTTGAAAGACGGAGAAACGTACAGATTGCGAATGTTACAACGTTGAAATGCCATATTTTGTAACAAAAGGTGTTAACATCAATTCGTGTCTTACAATTATAATTGTAAGAAATAAAGGGAAAGCGGACGGTTATAAGGCGGCAGGCAGAATTCAGCTTTTACATCTTACAATAAAAATCGTAAGTATAATTCATTTAATTTTTCTAATTTAGTAAAAAACGGCTATGTGTCAAACATCTTACTCCTCCTCCTCCCCCCCCCTCCTCGTCCTCCTCTTCCTCCTCCTTCTCCTCCTCCATGTCCCCATCCCCATCTTCCTCCTCCTCCATCTCCTCCTCCTCAGCAATGTCTGCATTGTCTCCATCCGATTGCACAGCCTCTGCCCTGGTGTCCTTCTCAATGGATTGACAAGCTAGGAGCATGCTTGTGTGGTACTTTCTCTGGATCTTCATACCCTTGGTGGGTTCGCAGCTAAATTGAAATGCGTCAATGGGAATATCGCCCGTCCATGTTGCTTTTCTCCTAACCCCCACGGTAATAGGCACAAGCTTGTGGTCCATCCAATCTTCTGGCCAAGTTGGGTATTGTGTTTCAGTGTACACCAACTTCTGAGCCCCAGAGTACAAGGGCTTTAAATACACACATTCCACTTCTCCATTCACTGGTAGTGATTTGACCTCCACCACGTCCCATCCTCTCAATCCGCTAGAGTCATCCATTTGTACCTTGACCACAGCGACATGACCAACAACCAAATCAGTAGTGGGCTCGTAGGCTATTCTTCTATCCGGCTTCGTCCCTTGTGAAGAATATAAGTACAACACATCCTCCTCCTCTGGCCTTTCCATATTAGTCTCCAAAGTGTGTGCAACCTTCATAGTCTTGGCAATCTCGTTACTTGCAGGTAAAAGGTCTGACACATCCATGGACAAGTCATCCAATGCTGCTATCAAGCGCTTGGCCATTGATTTCTCAGACTGTGTCAGAACACGACTGGTTGCTGACAACTCCGATGGGAAGTCGACAAAATGTTGGTCTTTCGGGTACTCCCCAGTCACAGCATCATCTGGTTGAGTGCTCCAATAACTCTTCTCAACTTTGAAGAAATCAGTCCACCACTTATTGCTGGCTTCCCAAGTTTCACGAAGCATCTCGGCAATATGTTTGAAGGACTGGGCATGGGATGGGCCATCGGCTGCTGGTTCATCCATCGGCTGCTGGTCATCGGCTGCTGGTTCTAGAACCAGAAGGTCCTCCGCTGCGTGTCGTACACGGACATCAGCTACGGGTCCTGCACGGTCGTCACCGGCGGTTTGTACAGGACCATCGGCCATGTGGCCTGCAAGGACGTCACCTCCGGGCTTCTCGTTATGAATAGTCTTCCAGACAGCCGCCCAGTTTGCCTCGATATTCTCGAGCTCTTCAATCTTGATCTTGGGGGCTTCCTTAAATACTGTTATGGTGTCCACCAGTGGGAAGCCTTGGAGGACGTAAATAGGTTCAGCGTCATTGTCCCACTGTCCTCTCCAAGATCCTGACTCGTCATACTCCTTGTAATAGACCCCTGCAATTGTTGGTGTGCAAACATGTATTGTATATTAGTGAATCATTTAGGACACCCATATTCCTCCCGACTATACTCGGGAGCATCCCTTGGATAATACATCCTAGGTCCTAGGTACAACTTCCTTTGTATCATTTAGTTTCTATTGAAGACTGTACATGTAAATCAATGAGGACATGGCACACCCATATTCCTCCCGAGCATAATCGGGAGCATTGTGCAGACAGTACATACACGCACGGTAGCATTTAATTTGTAAATATCAGTATATCAAGTATTCTTACCGACTCTCCCGTTGGGACCTTTCGTTATCTTGAATGCGTGTAAACGGCGATTAACTCCTTTGACGGTGCTAGTGCCATGACCGAACAACTTGTAAACGTTGTCTAGGAGGACAGCGGAGAAGTCCCCTATAGAGGTCACGACGTCTTGCCTTGTGTAAGGGCCCATTCTCTTGAATAAGTTACCAACAATGCCCATCAGATGGTCCAGGGTGTACACTTCCATGTTCTTTAACCCTTGCGAGATCACAGAGTACTTTTGGTCAAGATTGCTATGTGTGTGTCCGGGAGGGAGGAAATGGACGTACACTTCCTCAAACCAGTTCATCTCAACCAACAAGGACAAGTATGCGAACATGAAAGCGTTCTTGTTGTCCTTTGCCGCGTTGTCCATTTGCAAGAAGCAATACGGTGGAAGCTGCCCCTCTTCTTCAAGGACCCGGTTGAAGAAATGTTGGAAGCATGATATAGTCAGATTGATGGACTGCGAGTAGAATGGCAAAGCCCAATAACCAATGAAGCCTCTTCCCTGGGAGAAGAATCCTGAGTTAACATAGAAGGAAACATGAAGTCAGAATATTAGCATTATTTTGTTAAGTAATCATTTCAAGTTTTAAATACTGTGTATGCTCCCGATTATGCTCGGGAGGACATGTCCTACATGCGCTGTATTTGTACTCACCCATGATGCGTGTCTTTAGAAGTTCACCTCCTGCGGTCTTCTTTGTATGTGAGAAGTGGCGTGACTGAGGAAGATTAGTCTTCTTGTTGTCCATTGCATCAGCGGATGCGTGCAAGAAGAGCTTCGGATACTGTTCAGACAGTTTTTCACGGATGTCATACCTACGCCGACCAATGGAAATCTGATTACGGTGCACAGCCTGACTCTGACGAAGTTCATCAACTGCTGGCTGAAACGTAGTGGTCAGGAGTCTGGCTCGGTACTTGACGCAGTCGTCGCACTTGGCAAAAGGCTGCCAAGTCTTTATCTTCACGTTCCACCAATGTGCATGCCATAGTTTACGCAAACTGCTGTATAATGTTCTGGGAGGAACCATGCCGTTCTTCTTCATGTCCCTAAAGACAGCTTGCTTGCTTGGAAATATGCCGCAATGTAAAAAAATCAAAGGGCGCATGACCTTAGATTTTTTCCTTCCTCTAGATCCTGGAGCATATGAAGTCTGGTGCGGCATTGACTCCCCAAACTCATCTACGAGAGATTTCATCGCAGCGTTGAAATTGTCCCTCAACACTGCGGGTGCACTCCTCTTCCTCCTCACCTTCACAGCAGGTTCAAACCTAGACAGGGTCCAATGGAACGAGGTTAGGTCGCTTATTGTTATGGATGCTCCCGATTATAATCGGGAGGGTAGAATGGATCATTATACGGTTGCCTGATGTATTGGGTTGTCCCGAGCATAATCGGGAGGAAGCAAAGTGCACTGTAACCACATGAGAATTCGGGATAACTTACCCTCTGTCCTTCAATACAGTTGAGAGCTTTGCGAACAGTAGCATGTCCCCTCCAAAAGGTGGTGGTGTCACAAGCAAGTCTAAACAAGTCCGTGCAGCAGAAAACTTACCTGAGGAACGTACACCAGGAGCTGATGCGGTAACACGTGAAGGGGTAAGAGAGGGGCCACCACAACAACCACCTATTGGTTGGGTTGAAGGACCTCACAACCCTGATGGACCCCTTGGATTTACCGAGATCGCCAGAGATGAAAGTGATGCAGACTCCAAATTGTATTGGGCACCATATGTCACCTTCACCTACGTGGGTAATGAAGAGGATCGATTAGGCGTGCACAAGATTGGTATCGTCGCATGGGACAGTGAACGAGATGCGCTTCTTCGCAAGGGTAGGAAGTTCCCCTATCAGCTCTGCATAGACGACTTGATGGACTATAGAGGAAGGACAGAACAAGATGGAATGCAAATCTTTATTCCGTGCCCGGCTATAGTAAAGTAAGTTCAGATGGGTGTTGCTTATGAATTTGGACTGCGTGTATTCTGAGTACATGTTTTCTGTATCATTCTCTTGTTGGGTTTGTCAATGCTCCCGATTATGATCGGGAGGACTGTGCATATTCCGAGTACATGTTTTTTGAATCATTCGCTCGTTTGGTTTGTCAATGCTCCCGATTATGATCGGGAGGACTGTGTGTATTCCGAGTTCATGTTTTCTGTATCGTTCGCGCGTTGGGTTTGTCAATGCTCCCGATTATGATCGGGAGGACTGTGTGTATGCCGAGTACATGTTTTCTGTATCATTCTCTCGTTGGGTTTGTCAATGCTCCCGATTATGATCGGAAGGACTGTGTGTATGCCGAGTACATGCTTTTTAATCATTCGCGTGTGGGTTTGTCAATGCTCCCGATTATGATCGGGAGGACTGTGTGTATTCGAGTTACGTTTTCTGTATATTCGCTTCGTTGGGTTTGGGGTTTTTCTCTACATAATCTGAATTTCATTGCTATACCAACCTTATTTGTCTTACGCAGCGTCCACGATGACGTACCGTGGAAGTAAAAGTCAACGCGGGCGAGCACGTTGGGATTGCCCCCCCGGTGTCATGACACAATGGACCCAAGGCGCGCAAAGCCACCTGAACATTGAAGTCGGTGCTGGTGGACCAGCCTTCAATGTTAAGCTAGCACATCATGGTTGAGGTTTCGCGGCGAATTGCAGGGCCAATGTGCTGGAGCTGATGTTTCTGGTCGACATCACCCTTGCGGACCAAGCCACCCAGGATGAAGTTACTAGCGTTCGGAGGCCATGTCTGGAGCCCTATCAAGCAGACCAGTTCACATTCTCGCTCTACTCATGGTGTATAAAATGCGCGGCCCTTCTGTTAGCGTCGGCAAGGGCGGATTTATCGCCGACAAAGACCTGGTGGAAAGTAAGGCGTGGGTTGAGACATGCGAAGGAAAGCTCGGGAACGATTTCAAGGACTTTGGTCCTGGCGACAGGAGGTCACCTCGATCTTTACAAAAAGAGCCTTCACCTGACGCCGGTAAGAGAGCAATCGAACAGACTGTACTGGTGCACCACGGCTCAGGTCGAATTTTCAAATCTGACAGGTACATTTTGAATATTACGTACGCTGTGAGATGTACACCGTTCGAAACAACCATTGTGTCCTGACCGCAACTGCCGCTTTCAAATTCGATAGGATATTGCGTAACTTCTGCACTCTTTCCATTTCCTTCAGGCTCCGCGAAGAAGGCAGGAAGGAAGCGACGAGATCAGCCCACTACAATCAACGAAGAGGGCAGATCGCCGACAACTTTGTAAGTTCATCGTATTCAAATTGTTATCTCCTTTCGCAATCGATCTCTCGTTCAGCGTGAAGGAACCATTGCAGTCAAGTCTATTCCCTGCATCGTAGTCATGTCGATCGCATCAACTTAAACACGCGCGTCACTGATTTTGAATACCGTCCTCCTTGGGCGTTCCGGTTATAGTCGGGAGGACTTCGGTCCTCCTTGGGCGTTTTGTTGTTATCTCCTTTCGCAATCGATCACTCGTTTGCATGAATGAACCATTGCAGTCAAGTCTGTTCCCTGCATCGTAGTCATGTCGATCGCATCAACTTAAACACGCGCGTCACTGATTTTGAATACGGTCCTCCTTGGGCGTTAAGATTATAGTCGGGAGGACATCGGATGTCCAATGTTCCATCTTCCGCAATCTTATCTAATCAACTAAGTCAATGCTCCCGATTATAGTCGGGAGGACGCTGGATGTTCAATGCTCAAACTTCCGCAATCATTCACTAATCAAGTATGTCAATGCTCCCGAGTATAATCGGCAGGACTCTGGATGTTCAATGCTCAATCTGCAGCAATAATTTACCAATCAACTATGTCAATGCTCTTGAGTATAATCGGCAGGACACTGGATGTTCAATCTTCAACCTTCCGCAATAATTTACCAATCAACTATGTCAAAGCTCCCGATTATAGTCGGGAGGACATCGGATGTCCAATGTTCAATCTTCCGCAATCTTATCTAATCAACTAAGTCAATGCTCCCGATTATAGTCGGGAGGACACTGGATGTTCAATGCTCAAACTTCCGCAATCACTCACTAAACAAGTATGTCAATGCTCCCGAGTATAATCGGCAGGACTCTGGATGTTCAATGCTCAATCTGCAGCAATAATTTACCAATCAACTATGTCAATGCTCCCGAGTATAAGCGCAGGACACTGGATGTTCAATCTTCAACCTTCCGCAATAATATACCAATCAACTATGTCAAACCTCCCGAGTATAGTCGGGAGGACATCGGATGTTCAATGTTCAATCTTCCGCAATCTTATCTAATCAACTAAGTCAATGCTCCCGATTATAGTCGGGAGGACACTAGATGTTCAATGCTCAAACTTCCGCAATCATTCACTTATCAAGTATGTCAATGCTCCCGAGTATAATCGGCAGGACTCTGGATGTTCAATGCTCAATCTGCAGCAATAATTTACCAATCAACTATGTCAATGCTCTCGAGTATAATCGGCAGGACAGAGGATGTTCAATCTTCAACCTTCCGCAATAATTTACCAATCAACTATGTCAAACCTCCCGAGTATAGTCGGGAGGACATCGGATGTTCAATGTTCAATCTTCCGCAATCTTATCTAATCAACTAAGTCAATGCTCCCGATTATAGTCGGGAGGACACTGGATGTTCAATGCTCAAACTTCCGCAATCATTCACTTATCAAGTATGTCAATGCTCCCGAGTAGAATCGGCAGGACTCTGGATGTTCAATGCTCAATCTGCAGCAATAATTTACCAATCAACTATGTCAATGCTCTCGAGTATAATCGGCAGGACACTGGATGTTCAATCTTCAACCTTCCGCAATAATTTACCAATCAAATATGTCAAAGCTCCCGAGTATAGTCCGGAGGACATCGGATGATCAATGTTCAATCTTCCGCAATTTTATCTAATTAACTAAGTCAATGCTCCCGATTATAGTCGGGAGGACACTGGATGTTCAATGCTCAAACTTCCGCAATCACTCACTAAACAAGTATGTCAATGCTCACGAGTATAATCGGCAGGACACTGGATGTTCAATCTTCAATCTTCCGCAGTAATTTACTAATCAACTAAGTCAATGCTCCCGATTATAGTCGGGAGGACATCGGATGTTCAATGTTCAATCTTCCGCAATCTTTTTCTAATCAACTAAGTCAATGCTCCCGATTATAGTCGGGAGGACACTAGATGTTCAATGCTCAAACTACCGCAATCATTCACTAATCAAGTATGTCAATGCTCCCGAGTATAATCGGCAGGACACTTGATGTCCAATCTTCAATCTGCCTCAATAATTTACCAATCAACTATGTCTATGTTCCCGAGTATAATCGGCAGGACACTGGATATTCAATGTTTAATATTCCGCAATCTTTCTGTAATCAACTATGTCAATGCTCCCGACCATAGTCGGGAGACACTGGATGTTCAATGTTCTGACCCCTCACTAAGTCAAATATGTTTTATCAATCCCTTCAGGTTTGCTGATCCCAAGAAGAACCCTGCTGGACACGAGGGCAAAGGCAAGCGTGCTGCGTCGCAGGCTGCAGACAATGCACCAGCCGCAAAGAAACAAACTCCTGTACCCGAACACAAGATTCATTCCTTGGAGGAGGATTCAGACTTGAACTCAAGAAGTTCTGTCGACACTGTGCCCGGGCCATCTGACGACGATGATGCACCCAAAACCGCTCCTAAGAAAAGAGGTCGCGGTCAGCCTGGTTCTCAGAAGAAGACTATGACGAAGGCGAAGAGATCACCGGCAGGAGAGAAGAAAGGGGACAGCATTGGAAACATCAAAGGTGATTTGGCTAAGGCTAAGGCTTTCCTGACCGACAAGCATTTTGGTGGAGAGCATTCATTGGACTGCACGAAGTTCCTCCCTCCAAAGCTACCTGTCAGAATCCGTGTGTTGGACCCTGTTCGAGTCGATCAACTCCTCGCCAATTTTTTGAAAACCACAATGGCCACTGGGAAGGTATTGTTCATGGACATCAGCAAGGACCTGAGAATGTATCTCCAGGTTGGGCTAATATTGATCCCAAGAAGGCTGGAACAGACGTTCAACAACATCTCCAATGTGAAAGGGGAGTTTGGCGAGCCATGGATCATCGGAGGGTACCACAGCTCCCAAGCCTTCATCAAGTGGGCAGCAGACCGCCCTGGTGAAATTCCTCTGCGCAATTGCTTCGTGTACCGGTTGTCAGAGGTGGAGGGTGCCACGTACGACGAGAAGCTTCAGAACGCTCGCCTCCTTTCCCTTTTGGACAACACAAGCGGCCAGTCGACTGACGGGTACGACTCTCAGCCATTTTTGGTTTCTACCTTCCTGTGGCGTGAATTGTACCTTCAGGCAGGCTGTCCCGCTCGGACTGAGAAGGGGCATCAGTCAGACCAGTACAACAACTTCAAAACTATGTGTGTCACCGGGGACGAGAAGTTGACGAAGGCTGTTGCTAGCCAGGGGGGTGCCACCGTGCCACGCTTCAAAGTCGTGAGCTTGGACGAAGAGTCCTACAAGAAGGCTTTCCTGATCATGTCCTCCATGGACGACCGGGAGAAGATCGGCGCCGACCACCTTGTTGAGCGCCTACAGAACGTGGAGCCTCCGCCTCCGCCAAACGATGAGGAGGAAGAGGAGGGGGACGACGAGGAAGCTGCACCTGGATCCCATGGGAAAAGGGCTAAGGGAAAGGCTAAGGACAAGATGAGGTCGGTCCTCGTTGAGGACATGAAGGAAACTATGAAGCTGCCACCTGGAGAGCTGAAGTTCTTCCTGAAGTCCGTGACCGACGACTTGTATGTCCACGAGTATGAAGCTTTCAAGATCAAGGACGAAGTGGACAATGTCGCGTTCACTACCGCGGTAGGTTCATGTTGTATATTAAGTTATTTTCAGACATGATCGGGATGATTGTGATGAAGTACGGTGGTGTGCCATTTTTCGTATTGACAGCGATTCACTTCTCGCATTGGACGATGCTTCCGAGTATGATCGGGAGGACTGTGGGTGTGCCATGTCTCGTTATTGACATAAATTCACTTCTCGCTTTGGACGATGCTGCCGAGTATGATCGGGAAGACTGTGCGTGTGCCATATCTAGTTATTGACGGCGAATCCCTTCTTGCATTGGATGATGCTGCCGATTATGATCGGGAGATGCTTCCTAGTATGATCGTTATCATGACAAGAAAACTCTTTTATTCGCAGACGTTTGCATCGGCATACAAGGCTTCGTTGGTCATTACAAGACAGAAGTGGTCAGCGGGCTTCGTCATCTACATCATCGACAGGCTTCTCAAGCAACACAATGTCTCGCCTGTGTCCTTTCGTGACGACTTGAAGTTACGCTTCAATTCTGGTTCGCCGCTTGACCTTGAGGCAAAGGGCTTCACGCACATGCACGCCTTCTTGGGCAATAACGCGGAACCCGCCGTTACCAAACAAACCCCTTCCGCTGGGTGACATCGCCTTCAGCAGCAAGGCAGCTTCTGAAATCTTGATCGGGGGCATTCGATCCGATGCTTCGATTCCCGCACATCAGGTCTTCTCCGGGTGGCTGAGGGACTATACCGCCCAGAGAAGGGATTGGTATGGTATACCACCTAGGGATGAAGTTTTGATGCCCAAGCTAAACCATCACCGAGGTCACGCAAGTGGGAGGTCTGCTGAGTTTTGCGACAGACAAGGAAGCGCTAAACCAGCTTCTCGACAGGTGGTTTTCTGTGATCAGGACAAGGGTCCAGCAAAAAAACCAGGCACAGATTATCAGTACCCTGGCCGCTAGCATTGACGACATGAAGTTGCTAGTTCAGCCTGACCAGGAGTACCCAATGGCGACAGACGGCCTCCAACAACCAATCTGTGATGATATGTCCAAGTTCCTCGAGGCCTGCCGTGAACTGCTTTTGCACACCCCATTCCGCCTCGCAGTATCCATCTCGATGCGTTGAACACCATCAGGGGAGTCGTGGGTTTCCTCGTCATGGACTTAACAAGGCGGAGGAAAGATGGAGCAGCAGGGATTCCGATGTTGAACCTGACAGAGGAGGTCTTGTTGTCATTGGCAGTAAAGTACGGTGATTTGCCAGTGTGGAAAAGGGGAGAGCCTTCCGAACGCTTTTTCCGTCTCTACGATGGTGGACAGATGTAATCCACACCTGATGTTCGGCAGCTACAGCTGTGTTCATGGACGCTGACCACCAGATTGGAGCCGGTCGGGTCCAGCTAGAGACGGCAACAGTCAGCGCGCACCTTTACAACATGAAGGCGAAAACATTCCAGTGTGATGAAATCCGTAAGGTGCGTAGATGTTTAAAATGATAGACTACAAGTTGAAAAGTTGACGCTCCCGATCATAATCGGGAGGATGATGTGTTAAGCATGTCTTTTCACCACTTCAAAATCCATTACACATAATCCTTCCGATCACAGTCGGGAGCATCACGTTGTTCAACTTGTCTCCAACCCATAATCTAACTGACTTGTACATATTTCGTTTTACTCTTGCAGGTGCCTGGCAAACTGATCGACTTGGTGATCATCGACCCCTGTCTCACTGGCGATGAAAAGGGACCGTTGTGGCTCGTCGATGAAGACTCTTGGAGTTTGACTGATGTGATCGACATGCTGCGGAACTTAGCAGGCCAGAATCGGAAGTTTGCCTCAGTGTGCCATGTGGTCGTGTACACCAACCAAGAGGAAGGCAAGCAGGTTCCTTGTAGCTTTCAGAGAAGCTGGCGTGGCTGACATTCGCCTTACCCACATTACACGCATGGGGCCAGACTTCAAGACACATTCCACCAGCATCGCCATCTCTGGGATCTTGCATCAAGGTGCGGGACAAGCGGGCCCGTCCTCGAAAGCTTCCATTCTTCTTCTGGTCTTGCCGCTGCCATCACGGTCTTCCTACCGCCTATTGACGCACAGAAAAGTGCCATTGGACGCCCCGACATTAGCGGCTGCTCGATGAGTCCCAAACAAGTGGGATACCGCAGGAGAAGTGTCGCCGAATTCCGTCACTTTGTGCGGGAGCTTAGCTCCGTTGGCAACTATGTGATGTGCATGCCAAGCTGGCGATGCCTCGGGCATGCTAGCGGCTTTGCTAGAGAGGAGGAACGCCATTGGCTTGGACTGTATCACTCAGAAGCTTGGGGCTGCTGCATGGCGTTTGAACATGTTTGCAAAAACGGAGCAGGCTATTCTATCACGTCTCGAAGCCTGTACTGATGCAGATGATGAAACAAGGGTGAGGACGGCGGTACTGGTTCAGGAAGACATGACGCAGAGTTTCGCGACAACCCTGCTGAGCCCAGTGAGGAAATGATGCAAAAGCTAGAGACGTGTCTCCAGACATATCGCGAGAAGAAAGCCGCAGATTGGCCTGAGGACGAGTTCGAGGCCTGCAAGGAGAAGGTTCTGGAAAGCTGCATCAGTGCAGGAACAGTAAAAGGGCTGATGAGGACCAAGAAGTTAGATTTAGCCCTCGTTGGGTTGCGTGCCAACTTGTTCCCAGAGCAAGACGAGTCAGTTAGCACATGATCTGTCAGCACTAAGTGCAGAAGTTAGCACCAATGGACTTGTTGGCAGCAGTGCAACATTAGCATTGTGCACAAGTTTCACGAGTGTACTTGTTTGCACCATCCAACACACATTTTGAGTGATTTCAGGATTATAGGATGGCAGGTTGCAGATTTCAGGATTTAAATTTGTGTTATGTACATAATGAGCTTAGGAGGTATGAAATTAGAATAATAAGTCCTGAGTTAGGAGTTATTAGTTCTGACTTGTATAAGGTACATATAAGTCTGAGTTGTGAGTTATAAATTATGAGGTACACATAAGTACAGATTTCGGAAGTCGTAAGTACTAAGTTGTAATTTTGAACTGTTGAGTTGTGCTGTTGTGAGATAAATAATTATGAGCAATGCGTTCAAGACTTTGTAAACAGCTTTCACCTTCCTCTGACATGTCCTCTACAATTGATTTTGTATTCCAATACTTTCATACTCTCTCCAAACGGGCAATCCATGTTACAATTGAAATTGAAGGGAATAGTCTCTTTCTAGGAATACAACAAAACAATCTTACAAAATAAATTGTAAGATATTTTCGTTAAAAGCACCAAAAAGCAAAATCAATTAATTGCGAAACGACTTACAATTTTATCGTAAGATTTCAGTAAATAAGAAATCCGTTCGAAGCGGAAGAAGCAGGAACGCCCATTCAGTGATTCTTCTCTCCAGGAAGGTTGCTCGCCGCAAAATGGCGCAACCTGCGCAGCGCAGAGGATGAGGTCAGATAAACCAGGAGGGCAAAATCTATGTTGACAAGGAGGCATGGTGCGCTGAATTGCGCAATCAGGTGGGAAGCAGTTTCAACAATCAAGACAATTCCCATATAGAGCGTACCCCTGCAATACGAGGGATGGATTCATTCAGGCTAAGAGATGTTTCGCTGTTTTCTCCGTAGGAAATACGTAGTTCACAGCATCTACCGACCATAGAAGCGCACGAGGAAGGGAGGAGGACGACGACTAGGGATAAGCTTCCGGTGATCCTTTCTCCAGGAAGTGTGTTTTACAGCAAAATGGCGCGACCTGCAGCAGGCCAAAGGGCGAGATTGATAATCAGAGCACAACATTGCGCGATCGGATGGGAGCAGTTTCTCAGTAGATGACACAGTTAAATTGCGCGCGCAATAGGGGAAAGGCACTACCCAATCCGACCAACACAAGTGAAGCACGATGATTTCGAAAGGAAGTCGTGGGATATTTAGCCAAGATGGGATAGGAAGAGAAACAACGAAATGAGAAGAGCAAAAGTGATAAGAGTCTGGACCTGCTGTTGTCGTTTCACTTTAGAGCCACGGCCACTAACGTAGTCCAATGCTCTGCGTAATAGTGGCATCCTAGTCATGCCCCGACGACTGACACCGCGTGATCAAGATTGACACACATGTTTTCCGCATGTTATATGACGGGCAACTACCGCACTAATTTGCATGACGTACCTGTTGTCAGCGGGGAAAGGCGGTAACTGGCTGCCAGCGAATAGGGGTGCAATCGACAGAGCGTTCCTGTGAAAATGAGGGGGGAGGGTAGGGATGCAAAAAGACCCTAATAAGAGAATGCAAGAGAGATCGTGCATACCATGGACCGGATAGAATGACAGGCAAGAAGCGCAACAGGGGCTGCAACAAATCCTAGATAAGGCAGCGCAAAACAGGGGCCAGGCGAAATGGCAAGCAAACAGCTTCTAGTTATGCAGGATCACTCACCGCAAAATATGTAGTCCCCCCTTTGCGCCCTACGGGTGCTGGGTGGAAGGGTAAGGAGGAGAGAGAGTGCGAAAGGATGGTAATAGCAAACATGGTATATGGCTGGTATGGCCACATGTGCATGGTATATGTCCAAATGACAAGGGATGGAGCAGAGGGGCCAGGAGTGCATGGGGGTAGGGGGGCGGACCGGGACAAGAGATTGGGTAGCTGGAATGAATGTGTTACCATGTGCGTTTCAGCGCGGTCCTCGCGTTCAGCGAGGAGTGTCACTTGTCTACAATTGGCAAAAAAGGAATCGATCAACCAGTA